>CM077088.1:74226662-74763312 GCA_039513925.1 Platanthera zijinensis | reverse complement strand
CCACATGATTTTTGTGTTCTTGTGTGTATACCCATAATCCAAAAGTTGGTTTTGAATCCACAGGATCTGTGAACAACAACTAGCAGCTGATATATATTCAGCTTCTGCAATTGAAGTTGATACAAAAGCCTGTTTCTTACAGAACCAAGAGACTAATCTCTCTCCCAGGAACTGACATGTTCCTAAGGTACTTTTCCTGTCAACTCTACAACCAGCATAGTCAGAATCAGAGTATCCAATTAACTCAAATTCTGATTCAGCTGGGTAGCACAGTCCTAAATTTGGACATCCCTTCAGGTATCTCAAAATTCTCTTGAGAAGAATCAAAATGAGATTCCTTGGAGTTGACCTGGAATCTAGCACATAGGTATGTGGCAAACATTATATCTGGTCTACTTGTAGTTAAATACAACAGGGAACCAACAATGGCCCTATAGTTTTTCTGATCAACTGGCTTACCCTGATCATCAGAATCTATAACTGCATTTGTAGTCAGGGGTGTATGCATTGCTGAAGCATCAGCCATCCCAAACTTCTTTACCAATTCCTTGACATATTTGGATTGGGAGATGAAGATGCCATCAGCATCTTGCTTTACTTGGAGACCAAGAAAGTAAGACAACTCACCCATACTACTCATCTCAAACTTAGAGTGCATCAGGTCAAAGAACCTTTTGCAAAGTTTGGGATCAGTGGAGCCAAAAATAATATCATCCACATAAACTTGAACTAACAGGATGGTGTCCTTGTGATGCTTAACAAATAGGGTTCTATCAACTACTCCCCTAACAAAGTTATGCTCTAACAGGAAACTAGCTAGAGTCTCATACCAGGCTCTGAGTGCTTGCTTAAGTCCATAAAGAGCTTTTTGCAACTTATAAACAAATGAGGGTTGAGTTGAAGAGACAAACCCAGGAGGTTATTCAACAAACACCTCTTCCTTTAGCTCATCATTTAGGAATGCACTTTTAACATCCATTTGAAAAACCTTAAACTTCATATAGGCTGCATAGGCTAGAAAGATCCTTATTGCCTCTAGCCTTGCAATAGGAGCAAAGGTTTGGTCATAGTCTATACCTTCCTCCTGTCTGTAGCCCTGAGCTACAAGCCTAGCTTTGTTCCTTATAATTATTCCTTGGGCATCCAACTTGTTTCTAAACACCCACTTGGTGCCTATGATCAGTTGGCTTTTTGGTCTTGGAACCAAAGTCCATACTTTACATCTTTCAAATTGATTGAGCTCCTCTTGCATAGCAATGATCCAGTGGGGATCTAGCTCAGCATCTTTTATGGTGAGAGGCTCAATCTGTGAAAGGAAACAAGCATGCATCACATCCTGTCTTAATTGATGTCTTGTTTGAACACCAGCTGATATGTCACCAATCACTTGAGATGTAGGATGATCTCTAAGTGTGACAAGATCAGTAGGTGGGATGTGATCTTCAACAACAGTTTGGATTAATTTCTCTTGAGGAATAGGATTAACTGTTGGTGGTACAGCAACAACATCCACAGAGTCTTCATCACTGTCTGAATCAGTGATATGAAGAGTTGATAAGGGAGAATCTCTTGAGAGAGATCTTTGCTTAATTATGGTACCTGCAATGAGCTTGAGGAAAGAGAAGTTTCCTTCTCCTTGTAAAACATCTTTGACTCATCAAAGGAAACATGCACAGATTCTTCTATTTTAGATGATGATTTATTAAACATCCTATAAGCTTTGCTTACTTGGGAATATCCAAGAAAAATTCCCATTGAAGCTTTTGCTTCAAACTTTCTAAGGTATTCTTTGTTGTTATTGTGAATGTACACTACACAACCAAAGACTCTAAGATAATTAATTTTAGATTTCTTTCCTTTAAGCAACTCATAAGGAGTTTTACTCTTAAGCTTGTGTATAAGATATATGTTCAAAACATAATTAGCTGTGCTAACAGCTTCTGCCCAATAAGAGAGAGGCATGTTAGCATCTGCCAACAATGTTTCTGCAGCTTCAATTAGAGTTCTATTTTTCTTTTCCACTACCCCATTTTGTTGGGGAGTTCTAGGAGCAGAGAAGCTATGTTTGATACCTTCTTTCTCACAGAATTCTTGTATGAGAAGAGACTCAAACTCAGTACCATGATCTCTTCTGATCAAGGCAACATGAGTAGAATACTCAGTCTGCACACATAGCAGAAAGTCTGTAAGAACTTTGAAGTTATCAGCCTTAGTTCTCAAAAAGAACACCCAAGTGAACCTAGAGAAATCATCTACAAATCACTAAAGTGTAAAACTTCCCTCCTAGACTCTGTACATTTATTGGGCCAAAAAGGTCCAAATGTAATAAATACAGGATTTTAGGTGAATCACTTTTATTTACAGATTTAAAAGAATTTTTGGTTTGCTTGCCTAATTGACAAGCCTTGCATAGGCTCTCCTTCTTGTAGGGGCAAGAAGGTAAACCTCTAAAAAAGTTGTATTTAGATAACCTAGATATGTTCTTGAGGTTAACATGGCTAAGCCTCCTATGTCATAAGGTGTTATTATTAGTTACTTCATTAAACAGGCAGATTTCAGATTGAGTTGAATTAAAATCTACTAAATAAATATTACCCTGTCTAATGCCTACTAACACTACATTACTATTTAAAGTAATATTGCAAAGAGTGTCAGTGAAAGATACCTGATAACCTGCATCACATAACTGGCTTACTGAGATTAAGTTGTGCTTCAGCCTAGTTACATATGCAACCCTTTTGAATGTTACTGCTCCAATGGTTAACCTACCATATCCTTCCGTTTGACCACAGTTGGAATCCCCAAAGATCACCTTTGGTCCAAGCTTGGCCTTGAAACTTGACAGATTGTCTTTGTTTCCTGTCATATGTTTGGAACAGCCACTATCCAAATACCATTTGTCTTTAGTAATTGGATAGGTCTTCACCTGCAAATTAAACAGTTAGACATTGTGGACCCAGACAACCTTGGGTCCATTATTTTTTACATAATGAAAGCTTGAAATAAAAGAATAAGCAGGCTGAGGTTTATATCCTAAGGGATAGGATCTCCTAGGTGGAATACTCCATGCAGTTGATGGGTCAACAAACCTAGTGTTTCTATTTACATTAGGATTTCTAAGGTTCAGGTGATTATTTTGAAAATCATATTGAGATCGTCGATCATCGTTCGACGATTGATGCTCAGATCGTCGAGCATCATTCGACCATTGAGCCTTCGATCGTCGATCATAGTTCGACGCTTTTTGTAGCTCTTTAAATTTTTGTTTTCTCTTTTCTCTCTTAGCCTTATTTAAAGCTTTGTTAACTTGATTTACTTGCTCAGTATTCTTTATTCCATCAGCTGAAATAAAGTTTACTGGAGTTGAAAGATGATTTTTAAGAATCATGGGGGGTTCACTTGGTGAAGCTCCTAAGCCTAGTTTGTTATTACATGTCCTAGTGTTTGACATGCTAGTAATTTCTAGTAGCTTAAGACTTCTATCATTTAAAGATTCTTCTAATCTTTTAGATTTTGCTAGTTCAATTTTAAGAAATTTGATTTCTTCAGTGGACCTAGTGAGTTCAGCTTCTAGCCTAGCATTTTCACTAGATATGGATTCTTATTCAGCTATCCTATTTCTAAGCTCCTTAATTTCTTTCTCCGAGCTAATTAAATTTAAACAAAGAAATTTAAATTCAGCATAAGTAAAATCATAAGAAGATAATACATGATCTTTAGTAGGCATTTCTTCTTCATCAGAACTCTTTGCAGCTGAATGATTGCTGCAGGCATCAATTGCCATTAGGAAAATTTCTTTTGCCTTCTTCTCTTCCTCATCTTCACCGGAGCTTGAGGAGGAAGATTCCTCATCTGTGTCACTCCAGGTTTCAGCAACAAATCCTTTCTCCTTCTTCTTGTTTTTGTAGGAGGAGGACTTGGAATGCTTCTTATGATGTTCTTTTTCTTTTCTCTTATCCTTATTCTTTTCCTCTGGACACTCAGGTAGAATGTGTCAAGGTTTCCTACAGCCATAACAAATAATTTCTTTAGCAGGTGATCTGTCATACCTTGGCTTGTCTTCATATCTTGAAGATTTCTTTCTGAATTCCTTTTTGCCCATCTTGAGAAACCTTTTGGCAAAGAGTGCCATCAGCTCCTCATTTGATTGGCTTCCTTCAGAAGCATCAACAGCTTTTAGAGCAAGGGTTTGCTCTTTCCTTGTTGGAGTAGTGGCTTTGGCTTCAGCTTCAGCTTCCCTGGTCTTTAGTACTTGCTCAAAGGATTTGAGCTTGCCAAGGAGGGCTTCAGTTGAGATCTCAGTTGTGCTTCTGGACTCTTTGATGGGCCAGATCCTGAGATCCCATGTGCTGGGGAAGCACATCAATATCTTGTCATTGACCTCTGTCAATGTTATCTCCTTATCAAGGGTTCTCAGCTCATTGATGATGGAGCTGAGCCTGGTGTACATTCCCTCAACTGATTCAGCTTCAGTCTTCTTGAAGTTTTCATATTGAGATATAAGGTTGGACCTTCTGTCCTTCCTTTCATCAGCTGAACCAGCTACAATTTGGTTCAGTGAGTCCCACATAGCTTTTGCAGAAGTGCAATCAGCCACTTTCTAGAAGGTTTCATCAGACATAGTCTGAGCCAGAATGTTCATAGCTTTTGCATCAGCTATCTTTGCTTTCTTGTAAGCATCATTGTAATCTGGAGGTGGCACTGCATTCAGTCCTGTTGAAGTGGTAGCAGAAGTTGCAGCAGGTGGTGTTGGTGGTCCTGTCAAAATAGAAGAGAAAATATCTTCATCAATAGAATTCATATACAACTTGATTCTTGCCTTCCAGATGCTGAACTTAGCTAAGTTGCAAACTGGAGGTCTGGTGCTAGAATAATCTTTGTATCGGGCCATGAAGTGAATATCTATAAACTTGATATCTATCTAGATATTGTGACTCAGGTGTTAGCCTGTTAAGTCAGTCAACCTCCCTCTGATACCAATTGAAAGTGAGGATAGATACAACTCTAGAGGGGGGTGAATAGAGTATTCAAAAATTATGACAATCTACTCAGCCCCCTTAGATTTAATTTGTGGAATGAGTTTATAGATGTTTGAAACCCTAGAGCCTAACACAAAGTGTAGTGCACAAGAGAAAGCTAACTGTAATTACAGTTTCAGCTTTAGTCCTAACACAACAACTAGTAATCCTAGTTAGTTCTACTCACAGCCACAGTGCAATAATTAAAGTAAGCAACACAGACAACACAAGAAGGTTTATAGTGGTTCCCCTTAAATAGGTACATCCACTCTTCTACCACCCTGGTAGGAATCCACTACAGGTTTTTGTTCAGGTGCCCTGCCACCAACTAATCTGGTTCAGGTAGATCAAGTAGACCCTTTGAGCTTTTGATCAGGAGATCAAAATCTAACACAAGTTTTTGCTAAGGTGCCCTGCCACCAAGGTTCACTTTTGAAGGGAGTAATAACCCTTTGTACAGGAGGTTGAGAGAGTTAGAGTGTCTTCTCTATTGTTAAAACAAGATTAGAGAAGCTAGTGGATTGCACTGAGCTAAAGAGCTCTAAAGGAATCAAAGCTCCCCCTGGCTTAGAGATATCCAAGAAGAAGCCTTGCTTCAGGGTGCAGGATCTTTTCTGAACTCTTGACAGATATAATTTGTTGTCTTGAAGTTCTTGAAGGAGCAGCTTTGAAGAAGACTCTTGATTTGGAATTGTTGTTCTTCTTCAATCAGCTTTTCTTTCTTCTTCTTCTTCTTCTAGAGGCACTGAGTGTGAATGTTCCTGGAAGCAGGATGAACTCAGGATTGAAAAAGAATGCTGAAGAGAGTAGTTCTTCTCAGTTGAGTGTAACAAAAATGTCTAAGAGCTGTATCTTCTTCTTGTTTTGACTCTGTATGTCAATGTCTGTATATGAACTAACTCTTAAACTTCTTTCAAAAGAAGCTCTTTATATATCAGCCTTTATAACGGCTCTAATTTTTTGTCTTCTTCTGAGATCTGCAATCTGGGCTGCAAATAACATAGTACAAAATATATCCTGCAGAAAGACATCCTATAAAGGGATAAAGCTTTCTAAGAAGCTGCATATCCAATCTGATAAAAGAATACTAGAGAAAGTCACATCAGAACAAACTCTTTATGGCCAGAGAAGACTTTTGTGTCTAACGGCTATAAAGGACAGCATGACAGATAAAACAGAAAAGATATTTCAACTAATAAGACAAAAAACTTTGTCAGAGTAGAGCTTGACTTATGCATAAAGAATGGGACAAAGATTGCCTTGAAATAAGCATAAAATCAATGAAATAATCTTTAATAAAATATGACAAATAAATAGGAAATAAATCACAGAAGAGAAAGAATATAATATCTCTAAGTACAGACAAAAGAAAAATGTCGAACGACTCACGGAGATCGTCGACCGAACTACAAAGATCGTCGACCTATCAGAACAGATAGTCAAACGAAACAGATAGTCGAACTATCAAAGCAGATAGTTGAACTATCAGAAAGATAGTCGAACTATCAAACAGATAGTCGAGTTATTAGATAGTTGAACTATCAAAGCAGATAGTTGAACTATCAAACAGATAGTTGAACTAACAAATAGTTGAACTAACAAGAAATCTGTCTAGTCAAAAGAAGTCGAGCAAGACTCGACGATCGACGAGCAGAGACCACAGATCATCGAGCTAACAGATAGTTGAGCTAAATTAGAGATAGATAATCTGCCGACAGACGATAGTCGACCAACTGATAGACGATCGTCGAACAGTTGATAGACGATAGTCGAGCGGCGTTCGACTATAGTCGAACCAAAAACAACTTAACCAGAATTTCACTGGATAAGTGACAACTCTACAACAGAGGGAAAATAACCTAACAACTAACCTTTGACCATAGATAAATCTTGGGTCAAGAAACTAATTGAGAAGACTTAACTCAAATCCAAACTAGGGTACCAACACAGCACAGGGAGCAGGCGATAGCCCTCTCGCAAGGCCAGAGGGAGCCGTGGAGCAGGGTACTCGCAAGGCGAGAGGGAGCCATGAAGCAGGGTACTCGCAAGGCGAGAGAGGAGCAGCGGAGCAAGCGAGAGGGAGTAATGAAGCCGGCGAGACAAGTTACTCGCGAGGTAGGGTGAAGGGGGTCTCCTGCCTCGACCACCCGAGGCATTCGGATCTCGAACTCGATGGGGAGCACCGCTTCGCACCCATGGTAAAGCTTAAAGGGGGTCTCCCCTGTGGCCGTGTTGGGTGTGGTTCTGAGGGCCCAGAGGACTGAGGGAAGCTGCTCCACCCAATTTCCTTTCAGGTTTTCTACTTTCTTTTTGAGGAGGTTGACGATGATTTTGTTCGTCGCCTCCACCTGCCCATTGCTCCTTAGGTGGTGGACCGAGGCGAACCTGAGGTCAATCCCAAGCTACTCACAGAAGTTGATGAACTCGGCGCTAGCGAATTGCGGCCCGTTGTCCGTAACGATGGCCTGAGGCAAACCGTGTCGGCAGATGATCTTCCCCCAACAAATTTTTTGATAACTTGGGAGGTCACCTTGGCCAACGCCTTGACTTCCATCCACTTAGAGAAATAGTCGATCATGACTAACAAGAACCTCCTTTGACCGCTGGCCTGGGGAAAGGGTCCGACCAAATCCATTCCCCACATTGCAAATGACCAGGGGGTTGTGATACTCCTGAGGCACTGGGCCGGTTGCAGCTAGAGGGGGGCGTATAGTTTGCACTTATGGCATTCTTTTGCGAACATTGCCGCATCGTGGCTCAGGGTCGGCCAGAAGTACCTGACGATTCTTCCTTCCAGCGTCCGACTCCCCGAGTGGCTCCCACACTCTCCAAAGTGGACTTCCTTCAAGATCCTCGGGACCTCCTCCTCGGCTACACAGCGAGCCAACATCCCCGAGAGGGTTTGTCGATACAACCGCCCGTCACGCATGAGATAGTACGCTGATTTGGAGAAGTAATAACCCCAATTCAATGATATACACCATGATACCAAAATATACTGATAAAGATATATATTGAAAGTGCTGAACAAAAATGTAAAGAACATAGGAATGAACACACAAATATAATCCAGCTCAAACATACTTTCATTCCAATTTATTATCAGTTTGCACATTTCAGTTTGTTGCATAGTTCTTAAAAGAAAACAAAATTATAAATGTTCAAGAATAAAATATCCTAGGAAAGATCTAGCTCTTTGATGATAATGCATTTTCCTGATTGTATCTTAGTTTTATCTTCAGGCTCTTTGTCATCAGCTATCTTTTTGCCTTTGTCATTCTTGTCTTTAGAGATCTTTTCCTCCTTAAGCATGTGCCTTTCAAAATAGTGAAATGGCTTGGGAAAGTATTTGATGGGCTCAATAGAATTAGCTGGGATCTTCCCTGCCTTCAGATCATTTCTGAATTTTTGGATGACCTCCTGCTGCTTTAAGTGCTTAGCCCACTCTTGCTCTATATACCACTTTCCCCTATCAGTTGTATTAGCATTGATTGCTTTCCATGTAGTGAGTATAATTGATCTAGAAGTTGGGCTCCATTGTTCAAAGTCTGACATAGCTTCATCCTATTCCCTGAATCTTTTCTTTGACATTTGAGATTCTTTTTCTTTTAACATAGCAGAATCAGTCATTTCAACCTCCTTATATACTATATTCTGAAGTTGACCTAGAGGACTATACATGGATTGGATAGCAATTTGGATGTCCTCAAAATGAGATTGTCTGTACATGAATTGGACAGGATTTTGAATGACAAGATTTTGAATGGACTCAAGATGAGTTGGTTGGAAACCAAACTCAGCAGTTTAGTCTCCATCATACCATAGGGGAGGATGTCCAAGAGTGTCTCTGATGTTATTTGAAATCCAAGTAGCATGCTCAGAGCTAGCCTTTATCATTACCCTCTCCCCCTTTATGAATTATCTATCCATATGATCTGAGGTCATTCTTGTGAAATCTTACTTGACCATCTAGATAATTGATTATATAAGTTAAAGTCTGCTTGACTTTGAGTAAATTTTCATCTAAATCCTTGTCAGAAGCCTTGATATCCTTAATCAAAGAGGTAGAGTGAGTTGTCAGTTTGGTTTCAATATCCTTGGAAGTAGAAGCAATCTTAGTCTCCAAAGCAGTAGTTTGTTTCTTTATTTCTTCTAATGTTCATGCATAATTATCGTATTCTCATCATCCTTGTTTGATTCTAAAGGACATAGCTTTGCTTTATAGCTATTTCATCTTCAGTGTTCTTTGATTCTTGCTGCTGTTTAGCAATGTAAACCACAACATTTGCTCCCCTTTCAAATAAATCTGTCATATCCTTCTTTAGAAGATTTACTTCAAATCTATAGATTTAATGTCATGGCTAGTTGAAACTGCAACTCCTTGTCGCTTTCATCCACATAACTTTCAAGTTGAGTTCTGCTGGTCAAACATATCTATAGTTGAACCAGCAGTGAGCTTGAATCCACTGGAGGTGCAGATGTTGGTCAAGATTGTATAATTTTTCTTATAGCTTTTACTTTTCTTCTTAGTTCAAATAATTTTCTTTCTTTAACTGAGAGGCTTCTTCCTCCTCAGATTCTGATGAACTAACCACCTCCACAGATGTAGATTCTTTAACTGTTTCAGTAGTTGGCGCCTGATCTGCTAACTTCCCCTCAACCAGTGCAACTTTTTCACCAATGTGATGGTATCCAAGTTGATCTCATCTTGCTGAGCTTCAGCATCTGGAAGTTCAGTCATCTCCCGTTTAGTATTCTTATTGCCTACCTCAGAAATCTGCACATCTTGTGCAAGATCCCCGGCTTCTCCCACAACTAAATTCAGTACTTGTAGAACTTCCATCACAGTGGTATTAACAATTCAATTTCCAGGTCTGGAAGAACAGTGAAATTCTCCCTCTCAATGGGAACCTTCTCTTGTAAATTCTCCCTACACCTGATCACTAGTTCTAAGTGAAGTCCTTGGAGAATTCTCTTGTTCTCCACCATCATTTTTATTTGAGCTGGAACTATCTTGTGCTTCAGAATTACTGAAAGAATCTTCTTCCTCAACTACTTTCTTCTTCTTCTCCTACTTCTTCTCAACTGCAGGTGTCTCCCTTGTCAAAACTTTGTTCCATCTTGCTAAAATCATCAAGTACATCATCCTCATGTGGTTTATCATTGATCCAAGCTTAAGATTAAAACTATCATGAATGACTTGCACTAGGTAGAGACTTATAATTCTTCTCATGTTGGGCTTCTTAATACTTTCTACTATTCTGTCAAAAATAATCTTGCTCTAATTTGTCTTGACTTTGAATATAACTTTTGTCATTAGTTCAAACATTGAAGCAAAAATTCTATCATGTGCTCCTGTTTTGCAGAGCAGTACTTTTCCTATTATTTCTGACAGGAATTTCTCTTGGGTATTCATACCCTTCCTGTTTAAGGTACTTCCAATCTTAGTGGTTCGAGTCAATCCACACCACACCAATGCTTCAGCAGTTCAGGTGGTGTCAATTTCATCTTCCTGATTCTTGATATTTGAAAAAACCTTGGCAAATTTCCTGGTTGTGAATTTCACTTTTGCTCCATTTACCTTAGACTTGATCTTTTCTGAGTTTGAATCAAGTTTAGCATTAGAGAAGAACTCTGAAACTTCTCGTTTCCAGATGTTTGTCGGTTCTGAGAGCAGATAATCAAGACCTACTTCTTTAATTAGGTCAACAACGTTCCTAATATCTTCTTGCGCTGAGTCGAATCCATGGCACACGAGTTCATACCCTTCAAAGATGCTGTCGTCGATCTTGGGAGTCATTGGAGTTGAGAGAAATTGAGAAAGAGATGTGTCGACTAAAGGAATTCTAGGTCTTGACACTTAGAGATCAAAAGTTAAAGAGATCAAGAAAGCGTAGTCGAATTCTACTCTCACACTCCTTTATAGTCAAATCTTTCCTGAAGACGAAAGGACGCGCTGCATTTAGACTGTTCTAAATTTTTGGGTGAATACCTAGTGTCGACACAAGGAAAAGTTGTCTGTCGAGATGTGTCGACTTAAGTCGACACAAGGATTATGTCTCTTGACACATACCTTAGGGTCTCGACACTTAACATATATGAAGTGTCGACACACTTTCGGTGTCTTGACACATCACTATCTATAGTTTAGACACACTTTCTGGTGTCTCGACACTTCCTCAACTGTCTCGACACATAATCTGGTGTCTTGACACAATTTTGACTTAGTCAAATTTTGTTTTCTGAAATGTAGATTCTTGACATTTATGATGTCTTAGTTGTTTATTTAGGTTGGTAGACTTTGTTACTTAACTTATATAAGTTAAACAGGAATTTTTTTTAGGTATCAACTAAAATGGTTATTCTATGTTTAACATTCCTAGTTCAAACTTGAAGAAATTGAACTTGTTTTCATCTAAGGGTTTTGTGAATATGTCAGCAATTTGATTTTCAGTTGGAGAATAATGTAAATAGATATTGTCTTTTTCAACATGTTCTAAGAAAGTGATATCTGATTTTTAAATGTTTGATTCTACTGTGAGAAACAGGATTATTAGCAATTGAGATTTCACCAATAGAATCACAATACATAATCGATTTACTTTGATGTACACTGTAGTCTAGGAGTTGATGCTAAATCCATAGTAACTGTGCACAGTAGCTCCCAGCTGATATTTTCTCAGACTCAGCTGTTGAAATAGCAACACTTGTTTGCATCTTACTGCTCCAACTGATGAGTCTTCTCCCCAGAAATGACAAGTTCCTGATGTACTCTTTTTGTCCTCTTTATATCCTACAAAATCTGCATCTGTGTATCCAGTTAGATCAAAATCACCATTTCTAGGATACCAAAGCCCAAGATTGGGTATGTCCTTTAGATATCTCAGTATTCTTTTAACAGTTGTATAATGAGATTCTTTAGGGCATGCTTGGTACCTAGCACAGACACATGTTGAAAACATGATATCTGGTATACTAGTTGTCAAGTAAAGGAGTGATCCAATGATGCCTCTATACAAGGGCTTATCCAGTGATTTTCTAAATTCATCCTTGTGTAGTGATACTAAGGAACTCATTGGGGTTCTCATGGTAGAACAATTTTCCATTCCATACTTCTTAATCAACTTCTTTGTGAACTTAGACTCAGAGATGGATATACCATCTTCAGATTGTCTAACTTGGAATCCCAAGAAAAACTCCAGCTCACCCATGCTACTCATTTCAAACTTGGCATGCATAAGCTTGACAAATTTTCTATATAGCACCTCATTAGTAGAACCAAAAATGATGTCATCTACATAAATATGGATTAGGATGCTTGAACTTTTGATGTCCCTTAGGAATAGTGTCTTATTTATCTTCCCCTAGAAAATTTGTTCTCTATGAGAAAGGTAGACATGGTCTCATACCAGGCTCTATGTGTTTGTTTTAACCTATACAATGCTTTATGTAATCTGAAGACTTGAGAGCTAAGTTTAGGATTTACAAAACCTAGTGGTTGTTCTACATAGACCTCTTCCTTCAATGTACCATTTAAGAATGCATATTTAACATCCATCTGATAGACTGTATATCCTTTGTAAGCTACATGTGCTAAAAATAATCTAATAGCTTCTAGCCTAGCTACATGTGCAAAGGTTTGGTCAAAGTCTATCATTCCTCTTTTTTATACCCCTTAGCCCAAGTCTTGTCTTGTTCTTAACTATTACTCCATTCTCATCTAATTTATTCCTATATATCCACTTAAATCCTATGACATTGTGATTTCTAGGTCTAGAAACTAGACTACAGACCTTACATCTCTCAAATTTGTTTAGCTCTTCTTGCATTGTCATAATCCAATTGGGGTCTGATTTGGCTTCTTCATACTTCTTAGGTTCTATCTGAGAGAGAAAGATAGAGAACAGAACCTCATTATTTTGTCTACTCCTAGTAGTCACTCCTAGCCTGGCATCGCCTATTATTTGATCAATAAGATGATCTCTAAGGTGTCTAACAGCTACAGGAAGATTCTTACCATCTCCTAGTTCTGCAGGTAGAGAAGGATGAATCTCTTCCTCCCCCTGGGCAGAGACTATGTATTCTATAGGAACTACAACATTGTTTCTAGCCTCAATTGAATCTCCTATTTTAATTTTTCATCTTAGAGTCAACATCTCTTAGACTAGAATTGTTAGACGGTGTATTATATAAGACTGAAGTTTCATCAAAAATAACATTAATATATTCTTCTACCACTTAATGTTTCAAGTTATACATCTTATATGTCTTGCTATGATTATTATAGCCTACAAAAATTCCTTCATAGGACTTCTTTGAAAACTTAGTTAGATAAGTCTTCCCATTGTCTAAGACATAACACTTACTTTCAAAGATCTTGAAATAGGACAGACTTGGTTTTTTGCCTTTCATTAGTTCATATGGAGTCTTGTTGTGACTTTTATTGATCAAGACTCTATTCTGAACATAACAAGCAGTGTTTATAACCTCAGTCCAGAAATATTCTGGGAGAGATGTGTCACTTAGTATAGTTCTAACAACCTTAATGAGAGTTCTATTTTTTCTCTCAGCAATACCATTTTGCTGGGGAGTTCTAGGAGAGGAGAATTCATGAAGGATCTCTAGTTCTTTACATAAATTTGTCATTTTTTTCAGATTGAAATTCTGTGTCATGGTCACTTCTGAATCTGACCACAAAACATCTCTTTTCAATTTGAATTTGTTTGACAAAATCAGCAAGAATGTCCAGAGTTTCAGACTTTCTCCTTATGAAGAATACCCAAGTAAATCTAGAGTGATCATCTACAATCACATAGGTGTAAGACTTCCTACATAAACTAAGAATTTGCATATGACCAATTAGGTCCATATGAAGTAAGTACAGACACCTCTCAGTGTCTTTGGACTGAATGCTCTTAAAGGAGACTTTTGTCTATTTGCATCTTTGACATGCAAAACACATGCCTTCTTTGGAAAATTTTAGCTGGGGACCATTTCTAACTAAGTCCTTAGAAAACAACTTGCTCATAGCTCTATAGTTTAAGTGAGCTAACTTCTTGTGTCATTGCACACACAAAGAATCTTTCTCACTTACAACTAGGCATACAGGAGAATCCTCATTTATACTTAAGAAATTAGACAATAAATGTTGCCACTCCTAGTGCCTAACAAGATGATCTCTTGATCACTTGCATTCCTTAGCAAACACTTATCATTGTGGAATATGATTTCAAAACTTATATCACAAAGCTGACTTATGCTTATCAGATTGTGTTTCAATCCTTCCATATAAGCCACTTTTGTGATTATCACTAGATCATTAGAAATGTTACCATATCCCATGGTGAGTCCTTTTTCTGAACCTCCAAAGATTACTTTTGGTCCATCCTTTACTGAAGCATAATCCCTTAGCAGACTTCTTATTCCAGTCATGTGCCTGGAACAGCCATTGTCCAAGTACCATATTGGCATTTTTGTGGTACTTGTATCCACCTGCAATCACAGAATTAATTAACCTTAAGCACCGAAATAGTTTTGGGGCTTTGGTTTCAGTTAGACTTAGCTGTGTGAAGCACATCAGGCTTTTTGAACAGATGAGTCTGTGGCTTAAATGAAGATGTTGTTGGATTGTACCAACAATCTAGGGCAAAATGCCCAACCTTCTGTGACACCCCAATTTCCAGACCTGGAGCTGCTAGAAGCTAACGCCCGGCAGTAGAGATGTCGCGGGCGATGGGTCGCTGTTTTCGACAGTTGATTAAGCGCATGATCACTGGATCTAGTGCGCACGACCACTGGTCGTGCGTCACTGCTCATGCACACTTTTCACCGATTATCCAAGTTCTATCTGGGTAAACGCACGATCTTTGGATAGAGTGCGCATGACCGCTGGTCATGTGCCGCTTTTCGTGCGCGTTCATCCCTTTCTCTCTGGAGTTCTGCCAGAGGTAATCACACGATCATGGAATCTATTGCACACGACCACTGGTCGTGCATCACTGATCGTGCGGACGGGACTGTTCCGTCATTTTTGTTTCGTGGTCGTCCGATGCTTCCCCAAATTAGATCCAAGGGCTAGGATCTTTCGCCTAATCAATCTTATTAGGGCTGAGAGGGGTTTTCCTCTGATTATTCTCATCATTTGGATTGAGAGAAGGGTTGGAGAGGAAGAGAAGGGAAGAGGAAGGAGAGAGCTTCTTCCACCATTGACAGAGCTTCGGAGCTCCGATCGCCGTTCCGAGACCAGATCCGTGGAGAGGGCATGGAGGCGCTCGTGTAAAGCCGTTCATAGGAAGGTTTCCATGGCTAGAAAGAGGGGTCGTAAGGTAACAACACTTCTCCTCTTGGTTTTTAGGATGCACGCTTATCATCTCTTCTTTTCAGTTTTTGGGCTTCAGATCTCTCAAATGAGAGGGGTTGGGTTGCCATGGTTCAAGAGAAACCTCCGGGTCGATTGTGTCCATCCCCGTCATGTTTTTGCATTAGAAATCCGCTCTGCTAGGGGATTAGGCATTGTGGATGAAGCCGTAGTCGCGACCGTTAGTCTGACTCGGTGATGTTGCATAGCGAGGCTTAAGGATTCGGTAGAAATCCGTTGCGGCAAGATGTCGTTGTGATATATGCATTTCCCCCTTTTCTTGAGTGAGTACATGTAGCCGAAACTGAATAAGGTTAGCTCCGCATTGGCGGTAGATGGTTTCCTTAGTGCGCGAGAGCGTTATAGTATAAATGGTGGATTAGGGTGGGAAAGATTATGGTTGTGTTATGCTAAGGCGTGGCTATGTCTCCGTGGTCGGCTGGCTATCCCATGACGTGCAAGTCATGTGGGGGAGAGTGTCCCGGCGAGACTAATCCCCTTCTGTGAGACTGACGAGAACGCCAAGCGTAGGGCAAGCCCGGGCATTGAAGCCATGAGAGGGTGGGGTCAAGCAAGGGTTCTTAGAATCAGTTTGTGTGTGAGACGGAATCCTGACGCGAGAAGTCAGAATTTGCAGGCAAGCCCGGGTTTAAGACCCATGTGCGGGTGGGGCCTTGGCAAGATTTCCGTATAGCGGCTTTTGGTCCGTTAGGGGCATTGTAGTCCCCTTTTGTTTGCGGCTTTACGCCAATGGGGAAATGAAAGTACCCAATTGATATGATGATGTGCTAGTTGCATACGCTGTAGGGTGCGCTGGGCGAAGCCCGGGTTTGCATGCATGCTGCATAGTAGGCCCCTTTTTGTTTTGAGCTCAACATAGAAAACGTGATTGTTGTATGAGACATTCAAACCTGTTAAAAGCTTTACATGTTTATGTATATGGTATATAAAGTGCTGACTTGCAGGTTGGAGGGGTACCGGGGTCCGTTAGGGGCGGCCGGGAGGAGATGTGTTGGTTACATAGTAGAGGTCAGCCTTTGCTGACTCATGTTACTACAAATTTTTACAGGGCAAGTATCGCAAGCGGGAGCAAGTGCCCCGGCTGAAAAGCCCTAAGCCTCACGAAGTGTTTGCTGTGCTTTCTAGCTTGTTTCCTTTTGATTGTATGCTTCATATTTTAGTATATTTCGGCTTGCATGTCGAGGTAGCCTAGGAGTGTTGTTGCACGTTGATGTTTGATCTTGTGGTCTTTCTGTTTTGGACTCATTTGTTGCAAGGCCATAAGGCCGTGGTGATACTCTTGTTTTAGCAGTGGATAACTTCTAGTTGTTTAGTTTATTTCCCCTATGTTTCATTCTGAGTTTTGAGATTGGGTAGTTAATATCATCTTTTAATGCCAAGACTGTGACGACTATATGTTGTGGGGCCCCGACGGACCCATATTATACGGTCATTACAGGGGAGGTGTTACACCTTCCCACAACACCAACATTCAAATCTGTTATATCTTCTATTAGGTTGTCCCTTTGAAGTTGTACTTCTGGGCAACTTAGGGTTGATATTCAGATTCCATGGTAGAGGTACAACATTGACACCCTTACTTTTCAGGTTTAAGAGTTGTGCACTGGGACCAGATCCAAGAATTCCTTGGCTCCTTGGATTGATCACTACTTGTGGTGGTCTACAGGGCTTATAGCTTATAACCATTAAATTTTTGTCCTTTCCAGCAAGGCTCTTTATTGATCTTGTTGGTGGTGCACTCAGAACTCATGTGTTCAGGAACACATGATCCCTTGCATCTATTAGAAGTCAGATGTTTGGCTGATTGCTTAGTTGGAACCATTGGGGCTTTACCCTAGGCTCAGGTTTCTTATTGATCTTATTATCCTCAATACATCCTACACCACTTCTAAATGGTACAGAAAATGTATCAATAATAGATAGCACAAACTTAGGTCTTAAGAACTGTTTCAGGAGCTGTCTTTCCTGAAGAAGCTTTGCTTCTAGGTCCTTGACAGTCTTGGCTTGTTCTGCAATAGTCTCAGTCTGACTATCTACTTTATTGGTTAGGTCTATGAGCTTCAGTTTTTGAATGTCCAACTTAATGTTTGCCCTATCCAACTATAAAGGTACTGCACTCAGAGACTCTAGTTCTTTGGCTTGTTCCTTAACTAGCTCTTTGCTTGTAATCAAAGCCTTCAATAACTTCACATATCTGTTGATGAGTGTGTTGAAATCTGCTTCATAATCTGAACCATGTTCACTATTATTAGAAGAATGTGAACATGATTCATTCTCTAATGCTGATCTAGAGCCTGAGGCAGGACTAGTAGTAAGAGGTTTTACCTTGGCAGAATTTGAACAATCCTGATCCTCTTCTTCTGCTAGGGTCATCAACACTTGATCTGTACAGTCTTCATTATCACTGGATGACAGTGTGGTTCTTCTTCTGTTGCTAGCCTCCTCAATGACCATTAAACCCAAAAGAGTCTCCTCCTCTTCTGATTCAGATGAATCTATCTCACCATCTGAAAGAGTGGACTGCTTCTTGGCCAAGAGGCTTTTGTCAAACTTCTTATGTTGTCCAGTCTTCCAATTTTCAGAATTTTTCTCCTTCCTTTTTACTAGGCAGTCAACAATAACATGCCCTTGCCTGTTACAACAATAGCAAACAAGATTAGTCTTAATGTGTTTATTCTGAGAAGAACCATACCTGTCCCCAGATTTCTTTTTTCTATGTTTCTTTGAGTGATCTGCCTTCTTGTGAGAAAAGTCTCCAGCTGGACCCTTCCAGTTGCCCTGCCTTCTTCTCCTCAACATCTTCTTGAATTGTCTTGAGAAGAGTGACATTTATTCTTCAGTCATGTCCCCTCCTGATGAGGAAGATTCTATGCATTCTGAGACTGCATCCTGTCTTTCTGAGGGAGCAGATTTCTCCCTGACTTTCCTGGATATCTTAGCCTTTAGGGCCATAGACTTTTCTTTGTTTAGTGCTCTTGCTGAGTCTTCTTCACACTGCCTGATATTCAGCTGTAGCTCATGAGACAACAACTTGTCAAATAGAGCATAAGGGTCTATATTGGCTAAGTTGCCCATTTCTCTAATAGCAAAAATCTTGATGTCTCATTCCTTATTCAGGGACCTCAAGAACTTGTCATTGAGTTCATAATTGGTGAAGTTCTGTCATATGTTCTCAGATTGTTCACTATTCTAAAAAATTTCTCAAAGCTCTCAGACAATGTGTCTTTCTTGTCTTTCTTGAGGGCTTCATACTGCTGGTTTAATAGAGATTTTTTGTCATCTATAACCTCATTAGTGCCTTCCATATATACAATCAATGATTCTCACATTTCTTTGGATGTTTTGTAATGAATCAAGTTTTGGAATGTGGAGTCATCTATAGTACTGACAATTATGTTCTGAGCTCTCTTGTCCATAGAGGCCAGAATGATCTCATCCTTGTTCAACTCCATGTAGGCCTTAGGTGTCCTTATGTTGGCATCAAGAATTAAAACTTTGATAGGTATGAAAGGTACTTCCAATACAGTGATGTATATTCTTGGATTTGCAGCCTCCATGAAGAGTCTAACCATTTCCTTCCAAATCCCAAAGTTTTCTTTAGAGCAAATTCGGAGTTTGATGGAATGATTTTCTCTTTGAGCCATGACTTGTTCTCAGTTAATCCTTAGGATACTCACTAGGATGTTATGCCTTTATAGTGAAGCTTCCCTCTAATACCAATTATAAAGTGTTTGTTTAGGATAGAGAGAGACCTAGAGGGGGGTGAATATGCACAATTTAAATCTTGGCTACTTTTAAGTCACAGAAATTTCTTAGTATGTTAATTAACACAGCCACAATATTCAAGAACACTATTGATCTACTAAATACAACACAAGTCTAAGTTTAACAATCACAACACAAAACTAATCTTAATAATCACAACACAACACAACACATCAGATTTATAGTGGTTCTCCAATTTATGGGTACATCCACTTTTCCCCTTCGTCTATCTAGCAATGAACCAAATTCGGTCAAACTTCTTCTTACTTTTGCTCAGATCCTCAGATCTTACACCTCAGAGCCCAGCTGGCTTTCACAACTCAGACAATGCAATGTCATACCTCAGATCCTCAAGATCTTACAACTCAGGTTCCTCTTCAAGAACTCTACCTCAGAGTGGTCCTCCACCCCTACTCCTCAGGCAAACCCTTTCCCTACAACCACAGAACCTTCCAGTTTCTATAGCTCAGAGAAATAGTACATTCTTCTACCTCAAGCACACAGCCCTACCTCAACCTTTATAGTTTAGGCTTACAACTCAGAGAAATCAATCTCATACAACTCAGATCTACTGATAGATCTTAAAATTATTATAATAGAAAGAATTTGAGTTCTGAAGTGTCACCCAGGAAGAAAGAGACTGGTGACTTTTTCTTGATCAGATCTTGATGTGAAATCTTCTCCTTAATCTTGACTGTGAAGAAAAAGGTTCAACCCTTCTTAGCTTTTTCAAAGCTTCTTGAAGGAAAATGTAGGGTTGAACTTGGCTGGAGAAGATTGAAGTTTATCCACGATCTGCCTCCTCTCCACCTTTAGAATTCTATCAAACTGTTCTGACAAACTTAAATGAGAAGAATAAGAATTATCACTTTTTTTATTGTGTTGGTCTCCTTATATAGGATTTTGGCAAGAGTGACCGGCTGCCCCAGTTAATCAACTGACATCTGACAATTCTGACAGTTGTCAGAACTTCAGGCTTCGAATACTGGACTTAGAAGAATTTCTGTCTGAGAGCTTCTGCATGAAGGTGTTGACACCAGTTCTGAGTGCTGACACTTCTGTACTTAAATTGTGTCGACACCAGTCTTGGGTGTCGACACCAGTCTTGGGTGTCGACACCAGTCTTGGGTGTCGACACTTCTCTTATAAGGAAGTCGATAACAATCGAGTGTGTCGACACAGCTAACTTCTTGTGTCAACACAACTTTTATCAAATGTGTCGACATTAGTCATGAGTGTCAACACAACTGGTTCTTTGACTAACGGTGTCGACCCAAGTCCTAGGTGTTGACACATCTTGCTTCCAGTCTCGACATAACTTGTGTAAAATGTGTCGACACTAGTCCTGAGTGTCGACACGGCTAGTTTTTTGACTAATAGTGTCTACCCAAGTCCTAGGTATCGATACAGTTTGCTTCTAATCTCGACATTACTTGAATAAGGGTGTCGACACTAGTCCTGAGTGTCGACACAACTTGATTTCTTGTCTCAGCACTGCTTTTACAAAGGTGTCGGCACTTGTCTAGTGTCTCGATACTTTTGTACTTAGTTCATTTTTCTTCAACATAAACACTGCTCTATAAAACTCAACATACATCAAATATAAATTTGTGTATATCATTGAGTTGAAATAGCTTTTCCAAATTAGGTACACAATTCCCAATGTACCCAACAATATGACTTCCGCTTCAAGTATTTATGTTATAGAGATACACTTTTCTGCTCCTTCATCTTGAGTATTGGATGTCGGATGTAGTTCTCACATTTGTACAAATGTGTATGAACTAGGAAGGAGGAGATTGCTGGGTAAAGGAGAGGTGGACTTACGCGTTAAAAATGGAGCAAGAGTTGTTGTTGTCTACCGTCTTTCTTTACCCACGGGACTTGTAATAGAACTAGATAACTGTTATTTCATTCCTTCCATAACTAGAAACATCATATCCGTTTCATGTTTAGACATGAAAGGCTTTTGAGTTATAATTAAGAACAATTATTATTCAATTTTTATGAATGATGTTTGTTATGGTGTAACACACATATTTAATGGTTTATATGTTTTGAACTTAGACCATCCGATCTATAACATAGAAAATACTAAAAGACTAAGAACAAATGAATCAAATCCTACATACCTTTGGCATTATCGTTTGGGTCGTATAAATGAGAAACGCGTATCCAAGCTCCATAAAGATAGACTACTGGACTCAATTGATTATGAATCATTTGAAAGATACAAATCCTGTTTATTAGGCAAGATACTAAAATCTCTTTCACTGGTCATACCGATAGGACTGATGATCTCTGGGTGTAATACATAGTGATGTATGTGGTCTCATGAGTTCTATGACTAGAGGTGACTAGTACTACTTCATTACATTTACTGATGATTTTAGTAGATGCAGATATGTGTATCTTATGAAGTGCAAATCTGAAACCTTTGAAAATTTCAAAGAGTTTAAGAGTGAAGTAGAGAACCAGGAAAAAGTATTAAAACACTATGATCTGATTGAGGTGGCGAATATCTAAGGCATGAGTTTGTGATCATCTAAAAGAGTGTGGTATTATATCACAACTCACTCCACCTAGAACACCACAATATAATGGTATCTCTAAGAGGAGGAATCGTACTCTATTAGACATGGTGCAGTCGATGATGAGTCATGCAGATTTACCTGTTTCCTTTTAGGGTTTTCTTTAGAAACTGCTGCTTTCACACTAAATCGTGCTCCAACGAAATTGATTCAAAAGACACCATATGATGTGGACTGGGAAGCATCCTGGTATGTCCTTCATGAAAATTTAGGGCTGTGAGACATACGTGCGTCGTCAAATGCATGATAAGTTGGAACCCAAGTCGGATAAGTGCTATCTTGTGGGGTATCGTAGGGAAACAAAAAAGTACCACTTCTACCTGTCGTCTGAGGGCAAAATGTTTGTCGCAAGAACTAGTGTCTTTTTGGAGAAAAGAGTTCTTATCTAGAAAGACTACAAATATGGAACTTGAAAAAATTCAGTAACCACAAATAGTGAATGAACCGGAATTGGAACCTAAGCTAGGACTACATGTGGTTGTAGTTGGAGAGCCTGCTCAGGAAACACAAGTCCTACGTAGATCCGATAGATCTATATTTGAGCATAAGAGATATGGATTTCTCGTGTCTCAAATAGGTAATGTGTTGCTTATGAATCATGATGATGAGCCTGCAACCTACCAAGAGACTATAAGTGGACAAAACTCCGAGAAGTGGCTTGAGGCCATGAAATCTGAAATGGACTCCATGTATGCAAACTGAGTTTGGACCTTGGTGGAACCACCTAAAGGGGTACGCCACATAGGGTACAAGTGGGTCTTCAAGAAGAAGACCGACATGGATGGGAATGTACAGAAATTTAAAGAGCGATTAGTGGCCAAAGGTTTCAAGAAAATTCATTGTGTTGACTATAATGAGACCTTTTCCTCTATTGCTATGGTAAAGTCCATCAGAATTCTGTTTGTTATTGTTGTGTATTATAACTACGAGTTTTGGCAGATGGATGTCAAAATGACTTTTCTAAATGGAAATCTCCTTAAGGAAGTGTATATGACACAACCCGAGGGTTTTGTATCTTCAGGTGAAGCCACTAAAATATGCAAGCTCTAGAGATCCATTAATGGATTGAAACAAGCTTCTCGAAGTTGGAATCTTAGTTTTGATGAGAAAATCAAAGAGTTTGGTTTTATCAATAATGAAAATAAACCTTGTGTTTATAAGAGAATTAGTGGGAGCCTTATTATCTTCCTGATATTATATGTGGATGACATACTACTGATCGAGAATGACATTCTGAACTTGCAAGTTATTAAGAACAACCTAGGGGATTGCTTTTCTATGAAAGACTTGGGCAAAGCAACTTATATACATGATATTAAGAGCTATAAAGATAGATCGAAAAAGTTATTGGGTTTGATCCAAAGTACATACATTGAGAAGGTGTTGAAACAGTTCAACATGCTTGAGTCCAAGAAAGGATTCTTACTCATCTATCATGATGTAAGTCTCTCTAAGGACCAGCCTCCTAAATCTTTTGAAGATAAGGGCTGCATGAAGTTGATTTCATATGCTTCGGCAATTGGATCAATCATGTATGCAATGTTATGTACTCACCCTAATGTCTCTTATGCTTTAAGCATGACTAGCAGATATCAGTCTGATCCTGATGATGGTCACTGGATCAACGTCAAGAATATCTTAAAGTACTTGAGAAGGACAAATGATGTGTTCTTGGTATTTGGTGGAGAGGAAGAGATAGTTGTAAAAGATTACACAGATGCTAGCTTCCAAACTGATAGAGATGACTCAAAGTCTCAGGCAGGATTTGTGTTTTGCCTGAATGGAGGAGCTGTTAGCTGGAAGAGTTCCAAGCAAGAAATAGTTGTTGATTCTACAACTGAGACCGAGTATATCGCTGGTGCAAATACAGTGAAGGAGGTTGTATGGATTAAGAAATTCATCAGCGAGCTTGATGTAGCTCCTAACATTGTTGATCTCATAGTTCTCTACTGTAACAACAACAGTGCAATTGCACAAGCTAAGAAACCTAGATCCCACCAGCGCTCCAAGCACATACTTTGCCAGTTCCATCTTATTCGAGAGATTATCGATCGAGGAGATGTGAGCATACGCAGAGTACCGACTGAAGAAAATATTTTGGATCCACTAACGAAGCTTCTTGCACAGAGAAAGCATGATGGTCATACTAAATCAATGGGTATTAGATACCTGAATGATCAACTCTAGTGAGACTCTTGTGGATTGTATGTTTGTCGGTTGTTGTAATTCATTTGATGAATAAAGTACTATGTATTTCATTTTATGTTTATGGTAAGTTCTTTTATTATGTTAATTTATTTTTATGTGATAGATTAATTAGCATGATAAATGCCCTTAGAATGTTTACTTTCATAGGATTCAAATTGATGACTTGAATGCAAGGACATATGTTTCTTAGAGTCTTCATTCTTAAATGGTCCATAGTCGATGTATCATCTTAGAAGCCTAGGGCAATGATGATACATTAAGACTAGTATGTGCGTTGACTGATGACCGATTCTCACAGATCATGATATAAAGTCATCACATGGGTACTTGTTAGTAATCGTGGGCAAATAGCCCGGGCCAAAAAGCCTGCTCGGGCCCAGCCCGGCTAGGACCGGCCTGGGCCAAGGCCAGGCTTAGGGCCCTTACCAGGCCCTATTTTTTCCGGTTGCCCGGCCCGGGCCGGTTCATGCAAAGCCCAGGTGTCGGGCTAGCCTGAGCCCGGCGCCAGGCTAGCCTGAGCCCGACGTCGGGCTAAGCAAAAACCCGCGCCAGGCAAGATTTTAATCCTGCTTGATCAGGCGGGATTTTTAATGATTAGGCGGGATATTAATCCCGCCTAATCATAGGTGAGATTAAATCCCGCCGAATCATAGGAGGGATTAAATTCCGTCTATGATTAGTCGGGATTATTGTAGGCGGGATTTAATCCCTCCTAATCATAGGCAGGATTAAAATCCTGCCTTTTGTGTTCAGGCCGGCCCGGCATGGCCTGAAGGGCCTAATTGGGCTCCCCTTTTGAGAGAGAGCCCGAGCCCGGCCCGGGCCGATTCAAACTGGGCTCGGGCCGAGCCCGTTTGATAAAAAGCTAGGGCCCGATCTGGCCGGGCCAAGCCCAACCCGATCAGGATTTTTGACCACGACTACTTGTTAGTGAGCAAGTTGTACAGGATAGACCAATCATGAGACTACTTTGTGGATTGTTATATGAACGTGCCATAAGTAGGTCTCAAATGGCAATGATGTGTGTGGTTCTTTGACCTGAAGTCACATCATTCATCAAGTGAGGAAGAGTGTACTTTGATGAGATCAAAAGTCTTCCTTGAGAATGATTGATGATAAAGGCGGTTATTGGGTACGTTACGAGTCATTTAATTGTCTGTGTGTGGACAGAAATGAGATTTATCCTCCTATTAGACAGTAGTTACATCCATGTGCCCCTTAATGGAATGAGACTGAGAAATCCATTACCATGTTTGGTTGAGTCAATATGTGATATTGAGCTGACCAATTTTCAGATGTTCATTCTAGATCAAGAAACTTTGATTGAACAATTATGAGGGTGATACAGTCCATGCCTCTAGTTCTATCCGGATATAAAGGATAAAGGGACACGATAACACTAATACATTAGTCATAAAGGCTTATTGAGTTTTGAACTCTTATTGTTTGGGGAGCAATGATGTATTGCTAGATGCCGCTCATTGTCTGTGAGGCTTTTGTTTGATACGTTTAAGATCAAGTGGGAGACTGCTGGTGTTACCATGATGATCTGGAAATGATCAGACAGGTAGTCTCACTACCAACGCGATATGAGCCTATATGGTCGCACATAAGAGCGTTTGGAGAAGTTGGTGAAATGGATTGCGTTGGTCTTACTCATATGTGATGAGTGAAGGACCAAGCACTTGACTTATTGGAATTCGTCGAGAGACGAGCTGATTCGTCGAGACATCTCGTCGATTCGTTGAGTCATTAGCTGATTCGTCGAGTGCGTCGAGACATATCATCGATTTATCGAGTCATCAGCTGATTCGTCGAGTGCGTCGAGACCTCTCGTCGATTCGCCGAGTCATCAGCTGATTCGCTGAGTGTGTCGAGACATCTCGTCGATTCGTCGAGTCATATCATCTATTCTGGGTCTGCGGATAGTGACGGTTCAAGCCTGTTTATACTCCTGGGTATATATATATCTGTTGTCTTAGGGTTTCAGGATGTATGAGTTAGGTCGAACCCGAAATTGACGGAAAGTGTTTCCTGAAGAACCGATCTCGTCACTCCCGTAAGCCCCGATTCCGCCGCCCGCCCCCGCCACCTCTCCTGGTACAGACCTAGCAGTCTGTGGAGACGTAGAGGGCTTTCCATTCTCCATCCTGAATCTTGTTTGACAAGGTTCCAGTGTTCTTCCCGTTTGTGTGGATACTTGTAGAGCCGCAAATCCATTCTTGCGTGAACTCACCCATCGGCCAAGAACAGTTCTGGAGCATCTTGATTGAGTGCCGACTCAATACCACTCAGGTATACTCTTATTTTGTTATGCAAACTTCTTAATCAAATTTCATCACAAGATCCAAGTTTCTCTTTAGGTTTTTTTTGAACTTTATTCCGCTGAGCATGTGTTATTAAGAAAAACCCTACAGGGGGTGGGGGCACATTGGAGGGCGTGGGGGGAATCACCATCTTTGCTCACACTGTGAGAGGCTTGGATTTCTTGTCGAGCGGTACTTTATGAAGCACCCACATATCCGACCAAAGGCTCATGTCAGTGATATCGAGTCGAAGCCTTCTTCTCATGCCACCTCCACTCCGCCATACAAATCCGGCTGATGATTCTCTTCGACGGATATTGAGGTTCAGATTGGTTCTTCCAAGAAATCTGCCTCTATTGCAACTTCTACAGGTGGGGCACATGTTGTTACTCAGGGTAAGTGACTCATCGACTCTAATGAAATCAATCATATGATTGAGAATTCTCTTCCCTTCTCTCACTACGAGAAATATGGTTGATTATCACCGGTGATTGTGATTGGTGGCTCTCCTGTTTTAGCTTGTGCATCTGGAGTTATTATTGCCACCTCTCTTCTCTAATTGGATGATACTTTATGTCCAAACTTTTCTTTGATATCTATTATTTGTCAGTCCACTTTCAAAAAAATTACAATGATTTATCTCATTTTCCCTAACTAATTATTATTATAAAGACCTTCAATTAAAAATGACAATTATTTTGGGACTAAATAAAGGGAGCCTGTACTACCTGGAAGATCTTCCCACTTTCTCAACATCTGCCATAATAACTTCTTTGATTTAGTTGGATAACCATCTTGGTCATCCTACACTTCATTTCATTCACCAAATCCTGCCATCTTTAGATTTGCCTATTTTATAATGTAAAACCTACAAATATGGCAAGCATCACCATGCTAATTTTCCTGTTAAACTTTGTAAGAGTTATGTATGAGCCTAAGACATTGTTCATTTAGATATTTGGAGGTCATAATCTCTCTTACTCTATTAGCGGATGAAATATATATTTTATTACTTTTATTGATGATTACTCTAAATGTATTTGCGTGTATTTAATAGAATAACATAATGAACTCTTTTTTGTTTTCTATAAATTTATAATAATATTCACACTCAATTTGGTGTTGCCCTAAGAATTTTATGGACAAATTATGTGACAGAATATATGAGTCACCAATTCTCCTCTTTTTGTACTTCTAATGGCATCATGCATTATATCATTTGTGTGCATACATCCCAACCAAATGAGGTGGCGAAAAAGAAAAACTTGTCATCTCCTTGATATTCCCCGAAAACTCCCATATCAAATGAATATTTGTTGATCCTACTAGGGTCGTGCAATTCTCATTTCTTGTTCACATTAATCACATATCTTCTTCTACTCTCAAGGGTAAGATAATTTTCTATTCTTCATCAGGTAGCACTCTTTTTCCCTCACTCCTTGTTGATGTACTGTATTCAGTCACACTCTTATGTCTGGTCAAGATAAGCTCTCTAACAATGTCACCAAGTGTATGTTCATAGAATACTCTCCTACTCAAATGAGATATCATTACTTTAACCTGATCTCCAAACATACATGTCTTTGATGAAGACACTTTTTTCGTATCAACCTCATATTTCATTAAGGACAACAATTATCTCACTCATGAGATCCCATATCCTATCTCTACCCATTCTCGTTCTACATGTGTCCTTCCTTCCAATCACTCATGCTCCTCCACATGATATCACACTCCCTGCTCCTCGTAGAAATATTCCTTCTCTCATACATTTTTCTTATCATTATAATCGACATCTTGCTACTCCCACTCCCATAGATCCTTCCACTCCAAGATTCCTAACGTCAGCTCTAACACCACCTCTCTCCTCTTCAAACATATCCTTCACATCAGTAGCTTCAAATCAAGGCGTTCTCATTGCTTTGCGAGATGGGGTACGAGGGAGTACATAATATTCTATTACTAATGTTGTGTCATATGTAAATCTAAATCTTTTTTGCAACCAATTTTCCTTAGCAATATATATATCATCACCATCCCTACTACATAACATGAAGATCTCATATATCCTGTTGGAAAGCAGCTATGGAATAGGAGATCTCAGCCTTCGCAACACAGATCGTTTGGCTATCAAAGGGATGTCACTCCTTCCACACATAACCCAGACATAAGATCTGGATATGCTTCTCTAGTGGCATCAACAAGAATTGGCATATATTCTAGCTAAATGTTAAAAAATGTCCTTATATGGTGATCTGCATGAAGTAGTCTATATGGAGCAACCTCTCGATTATGTTTCTCAGAGGGAGTCTTGTGTAAGTTGTAGAAGAGCGTCTATGGTCTTAAATAAAATTTTAGAGCATGGTTTAACAAGCTCACTTAGGTCAATTCTACCATTGATTTTTCCAGAAGCAATGTGGATGACTCTTTTCATATAAAAGACCAACCGAGGTTCGATTATTCTTGTTGAATATGTGGATGGAATTTTTCCTGCTGGAGATGATTTCTCTAGCATAGAAATAACAAATAAATATCTTCAGACACATTTTGTTAGAAAAAATATGGGTACTCCCAACTACTTCTTGGGGATCGAAATTGCAAGACATTAACAAGATAATTCTTTTACAACGAATGTATGAACATAGACTTTGGGATGAGATATTTTCTCCTCTAAAAAATTTTACTTGTTACAGGCATCTGTCAGTGAACTAAATTATCACACTATAATCAGACCTGACATCTCTTGGATTATTGAAAAAATCAGTTTATATAGGCTCTGATTGTCATTTTTGAATATAGATTAAAAATTTTAGAATATATGAAAGGATAAAAAAATATAATCACTTACGTATTTAAATGTATTCATATGCAAGCTATGCAAATGATAAATGAGAACAAAAATTCATTTCTAAATATTATACGTATGCCAGGAGAAATCTTATCACTTGAAGAAATAAGAAATAAGTAATGGTGTCCAGACCAAGTGCAAAAGCTGAATACTAAAGTATGATTTTGGCTGCTTCTTGAGATAAAGTGGATGAGCATACTTATGAAAGGATTTGATAAAATTTACATTACTTTTCATCAAATGTGGTAAATGATAATTATACTCTAACAGCTTCCTTACCAATAAAGTGGCACGTTTTTGTGGCATCCACCTAGACCTAAAATGTTCTACATCAATGACCCTTTGCTTGACACAAATGAGTATGATATTGTTTTCTCTATTACTCCAGGGAGCACTTCAATACTAGTTAATAAAAGAAGGCAAGCACAAAGAATCATTTCAATACCAAAAAAACATAGAAATGCTTAGCTTTTATAAGATATATAAAAGAGTGCATGAATGCTAGAACAATAAACTGAGGAACCCCAAATGCTTTTACTAAGAAGTAGGAACTTCATTTCCAAGTTTGAGGATTCTCTGAGCTTCATCACGGATGCATAGTAGGTTAACTTTTACATTCCTACAAACTCTCCCCTCGAGTAAACGGACAGGCAACCATAGTTTTGGTTCTAATTCTACAACATAAGAAAGTGTGGTCATATATTCTTGCTCTGTTAAGAGATCCCCTTGCTGACGTGCTTCCATATTAACCTGAAAGCAAAGGCCGAGTTATCCCATGTTAGCTGATAGAAAGTAGCAAATTTTTCTCTTCATTGTTCGTAAAATTATTCATATATCTTAAGCACATGTTGCCAAAAATATATTTAAGGGTTTAAAACTCTTAACATAGGTGGAAATAATATATTCAAGCAGGTATGTGAATGAGCTGAGTTTGATGTTTTAAATTCCAGACAATACTCAGATAAGGTATTATACTAAGTCGTTGGCTATGCATGGGCTATGTTAGAGAAGAGAGTAGAATAGAAGATTTGTTTAATATTGAATCATCTAATACAAAGTTTTGCAAGACCACATCTTGGCAAATACAGAAAGCAACAACAACAACATTTAAGCCTTTATCTCACTATAGTGGGGTCGGCTATATGGATCCTTTGTCGCCATTGTGCCCTATCTTTTGTGCAAATACAAAAAGCAAACAAGGAAAAATCATAATGGAAAATATTCTTCTAATAACGAGGAACTATCTACACGAATAACACTCTAAAATGATACAACTATATATATATATATATATATATATATATATATATATATATATATATATATATATATATATATATATAGGGCCATTTACCGGAAACTCCCCTCTAACTTTGCTAAATTACTGACAGCACCCCTCTTATTTTCGAAATTACAAAAACTTCCCCTAAAGTTTTCATTTCATTACAAAAACCTCCCCTGAAGTTTTAACTTCATAACATTCATGCACAAAAACACCCCCCTCGGCGAACAGTGTCCAGGGGGTATTTTTCTTCATGGATGCAATGAAATGAAAAGACTAGGGGAGGTTTTGGTAATGAAATGAAAACTTAAGGAGAGTTTTTTGTAATTTCGAAAATAAGAGGGGTGCTCTCACTAATTATACTAGTTTACAGGGGAGGTTTGGGTAATTATTTCTATCTATATATATATATATATATATATATATATATATATATATATATAAAATTTCAATAACAAGACGGGTGCAACCCATAATTATGGTAACTTCCAGGAGAAGTTTTTGGTAATTATTCCTATATATATAGGAATAATTACCAAAACTTCTCCCGAAAGTTATCATAATTATAGGTTGCACCCCTCTTATTATTGAAATTACAAAAACCTCACCTAAATGTTACAAAACATAACATTTACCTCCCCTGAATTTCACATTTCATAACATTATTTTTGTGCATGGATGTTATGAAATGTGAACTTCACGAAAGGTAAATGTTATGTTTTTTAACATTCAGGGGAGATTTTTGTAACATTCAGGAGATGTAATGACAAGTTTTAAAAATGTCCAGGTCCCATGAGGGTTGAATGACGGATGGAACAAGAAGGCTGGAGGAAGAGCATTGCAGGGCACAACAAGTTCATCAGGGCCCAGCGTGACTTGATCGGTGATATGGTGTTCTTGCGAAGCCACCATGGAGGTCGTAAGGCGGACCTCTCAACTTCGGGTGGGACCGGCACAACTCACCAGATCGCCGTCGAGGTGATGAACACAGGAACCACAATTTCTCTTTGTCAAGAGAGGTTATGGAGAAAGTCAAGCGTCCAGGAGTTCGCAAGGGTGGTCAGGCTATACGCCTGCAACAATGATGAGATCCGACGCCGTATTGTGACTTCCACAACAAGGAAGACGTTGGTGAATTGACAAGGATTCTACAATCTCATGGAGAAAATGGAACAAGAAGAAAGGTTGTCGGAGAGAAGAGTTGCGGCGAGACAGAAGGTCGGGCCACGAGAAGCTGTCATCGGAGATGTACTCGCCTAAGCTCCTACGGGCCTCGCTACGAGGACTGGGAGGACGTCAACGGGCGAGAAGCAGTGTTGTAGATGTCTGACGACATGTCTAACATGTCGTCCGACATAAAGGTTTTGAGAAAAACGCCACAACATCAATATATTAAGCAAAAATGACATTAATTTAAATATCGCCCGATAATCTGATATATCGGTTTTACCCGATATACTGGGCGATATTTTGAGGCCGATATATCAATGAGTATTAAATATCGTTATTAAGGTTGGTGATCAAGATATTTCTCGTAGTGAGTGTTTTAAATATCTTGGATCGATAGTTCAAAAAGACGGAGGTATTGATAAAGATGTGACACAGAATCCAAACGGGTTGGTTGAAGTGGAGAGGTGCGTCAGGGATCTTATGTGATCGTAAAGTACCACTAAAACTTAAGGGCAAGTTTTACCGTACTGCAATTAGATCCGCGATGCTCTACGGTTCTGAGTGTTGGGCAGTAAATTGTGAACATGAGCAAAAAATGGGAGTTGTGGAGATGAGAATGCTTAGGTGGATGTGTGGACGCACGAGATTGGATAAAATTAGGAATGAATGTATCAGGGATAAGACAGAAGTAGCACCAATTGCAGAGAAGATGCAAGAATTTCATATAAGATGGTTTGGATACGTACAAAGGAGACCATTAGAGGCACATATTAGGCGTTGTAAGAGTCTAGTCACTAGGCATGTTAAACGAGGGAGGGGTAGAACAATAAAGACTTGGAATGAAACTTTAAGGAAAGACATGATGTACTTAGGCATTAGTGAGATTATGACAAGATAGGGCACAATGACGACAAAGGATCCATATAGCCAACCCCACTATAGTGGGATAAAGGCTTGAGTGTTGTTGTATTTTAAGCAATCGAGCGACAATATTTTATTATATGCTTCATTTTGTGTATCTCTCTGCGTCTGGCTTCAATAACTTTCTCGTTTCTCTCATTTGGTGCTCTTTATGCCGTTTACTATCGTCGACGTCTGTTTTTGTGTAATTTATAAACATACATTATTGTGTATATATTTTATTGTGTAATTTATAAACATGCATTATGCGTATATATTTTATTGCGTAATTTATAAACATACATTGTGTACAATTGTATATTATTACAAAAAATGTGTATATATGAATATATTTAAATATTAAAATTCGATATTGTAAAATATCCCTAATATATCCCCCGCAATCTGATATCTGATATTTCAAACAATAACCGACATGAATCAGACGTCTAATATCTACAACCTTGGCGAGAAGGCATAGGTGCAATCCACGTTGGGGTCGGACTGGCCTTACGGAAGGTAAGCTTACATGTAGTTTACAAGAGGGAGGTTTCCTCCACATCGTGAGTTGCCCCTACAGTTGGGGAGATTGTGTTCTCCACTGAGGATATGTCGAAATAAGACAGGCAATCCTTTTAATGATATGGTAGTAATCAAGGTTATTATTGAGAACTTTAGCGTTCTGTGAATCCTAGTAGATAACGGTAGTTCATTGAACGTGATTTTAAAATGATGATGGCTCATTACTTGGTTTCCTGGGGAAAGAAAGGAAGTTGAGGGCGATGCTGAATTGGTGGTCACTCTTGGAGGAACCATGAAGATTTGTCGATTCGTTATAGTGGATGCACCCAACAGTTACAATGTTATCTTTGAAAGACTTCTCAACGCTTTTAGTATGTGGCCTCCTTCCACCGCCAATGCTTGACATATAACATTGGGATTTGGGAGAGTTCATATTTGGGTCCAAAGCAATCCAAAGGTACCCCGGGAGTGCTATATCAATGCGGTAAACGACATATCCTGGAAGGAGGAAGCTGAGGGAGTAAATAAGGCCATGGAAGGAGTTGCTCGCCTCAATGCGCTATAAAAGGTGGAGGAAGTAGAGTTGAAGGGGAAAAAGGATCCAAGGAGCGTCCAGATTAGCATGCAGCTCTCGGTGGAGGACAAGGAGGAGCTGATGTCTTGCCTCTGAAACAACATCAACATCTTTATTTGGAGCGCAGCAAACATGCTGACATTGATGTTGATGTTGTATGTCATCATCTTAACCTGGACCCCCAAAGTTCGCCCAATTTGCCAAAAGAAGAGAGTTATTGCCACAACATTGGCCAAGCTCATTCAAGAGGAAGTCCAAACGATATTGCGCCTAAGATTAATATCCAAAATCCAGTTCCCAAGTTGGGTGTCCAATGTTTTTGTTGTGAAAACAGCTAGGGAAAATGACAAATGTGTAACATCGTTTCTTTATTAAATGAACCATGCCCGAAAGATTGTTATCCCAAGTTTTGGATCGACGGGCTGGTTTATTCAATAGTCGGTTTTCCTGTGATGAGTTTTCTTGATGTCTTTTCAGGTTTCACCAGATCGGGATACATCCTCCCGATATTCCCAACACCTCGTTCATCACAAACGATGGTGGTTACTCCTACAAGATAATACTATTTGACCTTTGGATTGAAGAATACAAAGCGACCTACAAGAAGATGATGGATAGCATCTTCAACGAACAGAAGGGGAGGAACTCGAGGCCTATTTGGATTACAGTATAGTGAAGAACAAGAGCGTAAAAGATCATTTGAAGGATCTCAAAGAAACTTTAACTACTTTGCAGAGGTTCAAAAAGAAACTTAGCCCAGCCAAATGTGTTTTTGTGTTAGGAAGCAAAAATTCTTGGAACACCTCCTCGATCCTAAAGGAATAGAACCAAACCGTGATAAAACTAAGATAATCGTAAAGATGATAGTACCAAAAAACACTAAAGAAGTTCAATAACTAGTATGAAGGATTGTGGACCTCAAAAGTTTCCTCTCAAAGTTTAGGGAAAAGTGCTCACAGTTCAAAACTTTTGGAGCTAACCTAAAATTTGAATGGAGTTAGGAGTGCTAGGAAGCCTTCCTCAGCTTGAAACAACACTCGATGGGAGCTCCTTTATTACAGAGCCCGCGAGAGTGAAGATCTCTTCTTGTAGTTGGGCGTTTGAGCGGAGATAGTAAGTTCAATGTTGGTCCGAGAGAAAGGGAAAAAGTATATGTTGATATATTATGTGAGTCGGATTCTGAAGAACGTAGAGACCTAGTATCCTATTTCAGAGAAATTGGCCTACGCCCTAATCATTTCGGCAAGAAGGCTGAGACCAAACTTTCAAGCTCACGCAATCAAGGTTATGACTAATCATCGCGCAATCAAGAAACACTTGGGAAGGTTGTCCAAGTAGTCGGTAGAGTTAGGAGAGTTTGACACCGCTTATTTACCTCAGATGACAATCAAGGCACAAGCGGTTGCGGGCTTCCTAGCCAACTTTAGGATGGATCCAAACATGGAAGAGGACTCAACACAGCCCTTGGGATGGGAGATGCACGTTGACAAGACCTCAAAGAAGATCTCCTTGGGGTTGGTGTAATTCTAGTTAGTCCCAACAGAGCCAAGATTGAACAAGCATTAGAACTTCATTTCAAAGTCAGCAACTAGACGGAGTACGATGCTCGCCGGGTTAAGGATGGCTAGAGAATTGAAAGTGGGAGACATTCAAGCCCACACAAACTTCGTGGTGGTGGCATCCTGGATTCACGGAGAATTCGAGGACCTCACAAATATGAAAGGTGTGATCGGTGTGTTTCAATCTTTTGGCATCCAACATGTGCCAAGGCGAAAAAACACCGCAGTAGAAGGACTCGCAAAGTATGGTCCGATGATCGGAAGAAGTGTGACCAAACTCTTCAGTCATCCACGAAGGAGAACTAATGGAGATTGATTAAGTACAATCTTAGATCGACTTGTTCATTGAATTCTTTAATATCGGGAAATATCCGGAGGCGATAGAGGATAAAAGATGGTTCTGATTCAAGTACTCATATTACTGCTCCACAATCTGGATTTATACTGAAAGAAATTACTGGGTTCAGTAGCAAGGTGTGTGATGAAGGCCAAGGTACCCTAACTTTTGGATTAAATTCATTCAGGAGAATACAGAAATCATTCTGAAAATCGCACTTTGGAGAAAATGGTACGAAGGCAATGCTATTTCTGACCGAACATTCGGAAGGATGTTGAGTTCGCTTAAAGGTGCCAAAATGTCAACTTTATTTACCTCTTAAACTTCTACCGGCACAATGCATAAGGTTTATCACAGCTCAACATTCATTTGCACTATGGGGAATGGATTTCCTTGAACCCTTTCCCCAGGTTAGTGGTCTGCGAAAATTTATTTTAGTCATGATCAATTATTTTTCAAAGCACAGGCTAAGATGACAACTCAAATTGTAAAGAACTTTAACTGAGGAAAAATAACATGCAAACATACAGATGGTGATAGCTTCCTCTATCGCCTAACAATAATACGTAGATTAATACAAAAGAAGATACAAGATTTCGAGACGGGCTCGACTGAATCTGTTGTGTTAAGTTTGGCAGTTTGACCTTCTAGTCGGGCGACTAGTTGTTCGGGCGGTCTGGCGGTTTGTTCAGGCGGTCTGATTCTCTGGTAGCTTATCCTAGCAGATGCGGTCTGAGGGCTTGCCGCAGCAGCGGTCTGACAGTTAGCAGCAGCGGTCTGGTGGCTTACCGCAGTAGCGGTCTGGTGGCTTGTCGCAGGAGCGGTCTGACAGTTAGCCGCAGCAGCGGTCTGGTGGCTTACCGCAACAACGGTCTGGTGTCTTGCCGCAGCAGGCGGTCTGGCGGTTAGCATGGGCAGTCTGGAGGCTAGCAGGCGGTTTGGCGGTTAGCGTAGGTGGTCTGGCAGCTAGCAGTGGCGGATACTTATTTAGTCTCACATCTCTTATTGCATTCTTTCATCTCCCCCATTTTCTAAAAATATGGGGGCATACCTATGTATTGTTTATCTTTTTGGAGCAATAAAATTTGTGGTTTATTTACCTCTTGGCCGTTTTCTCACTCATTTTTCACATGGTATCAGAGGGAGGTTATTGATCCTTTGCTCCAATTAGATTGCAGTTTGTTTGTCTAACCGTGCCGGCTTCTTCCGGTTTGCTTCCCGCGCCGGCTTCTTCCTGTTCGCTTCCGGCCCTTCCCTCCCTCCCTTGCTTGACGCTCTCCTGTGATTTCTTCTTTGCGTGTGTTCTGTTCGCGCGGCTTCCTTCGCTTAGTCGCATTTCGTTGTGGTTTCTCTGCTATTCGCTCCTTATTCTTTTCTCTGTTGCGAGTTTCGCATTTTGGTCGCGACATCTTCCTTGTCGCTGGTGTGTTGTCACCGTGACTGAGCGAACTCTTTCTCTTCTCTCTTTCTCTTTTTCTTCCTCTTCTTCTTTGCGCTTCTTTTCTTTGTCGCTGTGACTTCTTTTCTCGCGCGGGCTGATTTCTCTTCTCGCGCGGTTTATTCTTGGTTTGCTCTTCTCTTGGTGTCCGGTTCTTTTGTCGGCTTGTTTCTAACCGTGCGGTTAGTTTTTCTTCCTTCTGCTTTCTATTTCCTTTGAGATGTTTTCTCCTCTCCTCTACAGCTCGTGCTCTTGTGGTCTCCTCTGATAAGTGGCTTATTGAATTTGGTTCCACTTGTCACATGACCGACAACTATCGTTTGTTCTCCTCTTTGATTGACCAGAACAGGCTGTCTAATGTTGTTATTGCAAATGAGACTTATGCTCCTGTACATGGTGTTGGCACTGTGCATCTCTCTCCGTCTTTGCTGTTTGAGGACACTCTCTATGTCCCCACTTTCCCGTGCAATTTACTCTCTGTTCATGCTCTTTGCACTTAGTTAAATTACACGATTACTTTTATTGGCACCACTTGTTCTTTCTCTAATTCTGTCTCCAAAGCGGCAAAGCTATGATTGCTACTGGGACTGCCAGTGGTGGCCACTTCTTTCTTGACCACGACGTTGCTCTTTCTGCTTCTTCATCTCTTCAGCAATGACATCGTCATCTTGGCCATCCTCCTTCTCGCCTTATTCATCAACTTTCCCAGACCTTTCTTCAGAGGATTTTCCTTAGAATTGTTAGGCTTATCAGTTTGGTAAACATCATCGCTCTTCTTTCTCGGCTCGGATGGGACGTAGTTCTTCGCGTCCTTTTGAACTAGTTCATTTTGAAATCTGGTGTCCTCCTACTGCCACTGTTGGTAGAGGAAGCTTATACTTTGTTACATTTATTGATGATTTCTCCAGATGTACTTGGTTGTATCTCTTGAAAGATCATTCTGAGGTGTACTCTGTGTTTGCTGCCTTTTATAATGAGATCTTCACACAATTTCATGTGTCTATTCAGATTATTCGTACTGATAATGCCAAGGAATATCTCATCAGACAATTCTCTGATTTTTGTGCGAGTCATGGTTTGATTCATCAAACTACTTGTCTATATACCTCTCAACAGAATGACATTGCTGAACGCAAGAATCTCCATCTCTTGGATGTTGCTCGCAGCCTTTGCATACAAATGAATGTTTCTCGGTCTTATTGGGGTCATGTTGTTTTCCTCTCTTGCTATCTCATCAATCGTATTCCCTCGTCCGTTCTTCAGGGCAAGACTCCATTTTTTATTTTATATCCTGAGGTCGAGCCATTTCCTTTACCTCTGAAAATTTTTGCATGTACGGTTTTGTTCACATACCTTCTCCTAGTCGCGACAAACTTTCTTCATGTTCTGTTAAGTGTGTATTCCTTGGTTATTGTCCGACTCAGAAGGGTTATCGTTGTTATGATCCTCTTCTGCGCAAACAGTACGTTTCAGCTGATGTTACATTCTTTGAAAATACAACATATTTTTCTCCTATTCTTCTCCCTTGCCCTCTGAGACTTCTTCTTCCCTGCCTCTTATCTCGGCACCTCTGCCGGAGCCAATTCTTTCCACATCAGCTCCTGTTGCCCCGTCTCTTTCTCTGGAGACTAATGTATTGCCCTTGGAGACTTCTGTGCCTGTTCCAGGGCCTCTTCTTTCTTCTGACAGTGCATTGCCTCCTCCGGCCAGCAATGACCTTGATCTTCCCATTGCCCTGCAGAAGGGCGTTCAACAATGTACTAAGCATCCTATTGATGCTATTGTCTCATATGCTCAGCTTTCCCCGAATGGCAAGCGTTTTGCTCTTGCTATCTCTTCTACTATCATCCCAGCAACGTATCAAGAGGCGCTTGCTATTCCTCAGTGGAAAGATGTTATGGATGAAGAAATGAACACATTAACTGAGAGAGGGACTTGGACTCTTGTACCCCCACCTCTGGGTATTGATGTGGTTGGTTGTAGGTGGGTCTTTGTGGTTAAGTATCTTCCAGACGGCTCTGTTGATCACTATAAGGCAAGGCTTGTTGCCAAAGGGTTTACTCAGATATATGGGGTGAACTTCTTTGACACTTTCTCTCCTGTTACTCGCATCAGCACTATACACGTTCTCTTCTCTGTGGATGTTAATAGAGACTGAGAGATGTATTAGTTAGATGTGAAGAATGTCTTCCATTATGGTGATTTGCAAGAGATGGTTTACATGGAGCAACCTCTTGGGTATGTTGCTCAGGGGAGTCTCAGGTGTGCACGCTTCGGAAGGCGATTTATGTTTTGAAGCAGAGTCCACGAGTTTGGTTTGAAAAGTTTAGTGGAGTTGTTTCTCTTATTGGGTTCAATCGAAACTCTGCTGATCATTCTCTGTTTATACGCAAAACTATTAAAGGTCTTGTGGTTCTTGCTGTCTATGTTGATGATATTCTTCTGACTGGTGATGATAAAGAAGACATTGATCTAACCAAACGACATTTTCGACAACATTTTGTTACTAAGGATATGGGAACTCCGAAGTACTTTCTAGGAATTGAGATTTCGCGAAAGAGGAACTCGGTGGTTCTTTCACAACGAAAGTATGCGCTAGATCTCTTAAAGGAGACTTGTCTTCTTGGCACGAAACCTGCTCGTTGTCCGATGACGATTGGAGATGATAAGGGGTGGACTGAAGACTCTCCTCTTCTTCCAGATTTCACTGTGTACAGACGACTTGTAGGCAAAATCATATATCTGACTGTTACTAAACCAAATATCTATTATGCGGTTGGAAAGGTCAGTCAGTTTATGCAGAATCCTAAAGAGTGTCATCTTCGGTCTGCCATGAAAATTCTGGAGTATGTGAAAGGGTCTCCAGGAAAGGACATGTTTCAGAAGAATAATCATCTGAATATTGAAGTGTATTCTGAAGCCAACTATATTGATAACAAAGAAGATAGAAAGTCTACATCAGGTTTTTTCACCTTTGTAGGAGGAAACCTTGTTAGCTGGGAAAAGCAAGAAGCAGGAAGTGGTTTCAAGGTCAAGTGCTGAAGCAGAGTATAGGAGTATGGCTTCAACTACCTGTGAATTGAAATGGTTACGAGCGCTTATGCTTGACTTGAGAAAAGTCTATAATCATCCTCTTCCTATGTTCTGTGATAACAATGTCGCTATTTACATATCAAAGAATCTTGTCTTTCATGAGAGGACAAAGCACATTGAGGTTGATTGTCATTTCATTAGGGAAGAGGTGTTGAAGAATCAGATTTGTACTCCCTTCGTCACTTCTGATAAAGAACTGACAGAACTCTTCACGAAACCAGTTTCCGCTTCAGCTTTTTTGCAGCAAGCTGGGCATGGTTGACATATACGCTCCAGCTTGAGGGGGAGTGTTAAGTTTGGCGGTTTGACCTTCTATTCGGGCGGCTAGTTGTTCGGGCGGTCTGGCGGTTTCTTCAGGCGGTTTGGTTCTCTGGTAGCTTATCCTAGCATATGCGGCCTGAGGGCTTGCCGCAGTAGCGGTCTGACGTTAGCAGCAGCGGTCTGGTGGTTTGCCACAGTAGCGGTTTGGTGGCTTGCCGCAGGAGCGGTCTGACAGTTAGCCGTAACATCGGTCTGGTGGCTTACCTCAGCAACGGTCTGGTGGCTTGCCGCAGCAGGCGGTCTGGCGGTTAGCATGGGCGGTCTGGCGGCTAGCAGGCGGTCTGGCGGTTAGCGTAGGCGGTCTGGCGGCTAGCAGTGGCGGATACTTATTTAGTCCCACATCTCTTATTGTATTCTCTCATCTTCCCCATTTTCTATAAATATGGGGGCATACCTATATATTATTTATCTTTTTGGAGCAATAAAATTTGTGGTTTATTTACCTCTTGGCCGTTTTCTTGCTCATTTTTCACATGTTGAAAATGGGATCTCTTTAAGAGCCTTCTCTCTAAAGAGAGTTGAACGCTTAATGATCCAAGATGGTCCAAATAATTCTAATCCACTCTCATATATATAGGAGGGAGTGGGCAAACATGAAATGAAGAAAATGCCACTACGGTTACAAAGACTGATAGGGGGCGCGTGACAGGCTTGGAGAGTCGTCTTCGTATCAATACTCCCCTCCCGAAAACCAACCTTGACCTTAAGGCCTAGACCTGTAAGGTCTTCCGCAAGCGTCAAAGGATCCATGTCGGTGAAGTTAGCATCGTCGTCCTCAGCATCGAGCACAAAACAGAAGTCCGTGAGGGACATTTGTGGGTAGGTGAGTATGACAAGTGGCAACGAAAACAGAGGAGTTCTCGGCGAAGCTCAAGATAATATTGATGAGATAAGAACTAAGATAGTGTGGTACTAGCGGAGGTAGGATCCGTGAAACTGGCGGCGGCTGCAAGCCGATCAACGGGGGTCCAGGAAGAGGTGATTGATCAAGGCGATGAAAAGGTGATTGAGGTTTTGACAGTAGCAACGACTGGTGGGGTGGTCAAGTAGAGGAGGATGCTGGGCTGCATAAAGTTCCTCGTCGAGTCAATGATCTTGCTTCATGGCACAAGAAAGAATGATCGGGTTGTGGATACGAAGGAGCACCCAGATGTGGGGTGTCAGGTCCGCGAGAAAATACCTCAAATAATGGTTAGGGGATAGACTGGTGACGTACGTGGCGACCTCGATTAATTCGATGGTGTCGGACTGGTGAATAGAACTGAGGCACTTGTAGGAAATACCCGCTTAGAGCATGTCATGATGGCGGAGGAGTTCCTCCTTTAATGTAAGCCATGAGAGATTTGGGACATGTTGGCTCATCCAACACACATAGTGGAGCGCAAGGCCCTATATATAGATACTAGATAGTCATCATAAGAACCTTTTAGTTGGCATGGGTAAATTGGAGGTTGAAAAATAGTTAGGCGCAAGCGATCCAACCGAGGGGGTCGGTGTCATCGAACACCGGAATCTCAATCTGGTGAATGTGGGCCAGGTGGATGTCCTCAACGAGGTGAAGGAACCCCCAGGTAGTCAATGGAGGGTTGGGTGGGGCGTAGATTGCATTATCGGAGGTGTCGGTGGACAGTTGATTGTGGTGGCCGCGAGCTTGCGGATCAGAAATGTGAGATCCTCTAATGGATCTTGCAGATGATCGAGGCAAAGGGATCAGTGGAAGCAGAAGCAGAAGCGCCCTCGTCTATATTGTGGGTCATGGAACGAGTATGATCAAGCGCATACTCAACTGACCCATAAGCTTGAACTTATGACAAGGGTGCTACTATTTCCTTTAAACAAGTAACACATTGTACTCATGGGCTAAGAGTAGACGCTAGAGCCCAACAACAACCACCACCACCACCCAGCGTCTCGCAAGACCAGGCCCGAGTCTTTTATGTTGGAGACTTTTAGAACCAACCTGAGTCTTCTACACCTGGAGACTCTCAAAACCACACTAAGCCTTTTATGTTAGAAACTACTAAAACTAGTATGAGTCTTTTGATAAGAAGACTCTTAGAAACAACAGCCGGCAAAACAATTGGAACCCGCATAGGTTAAGGCAAGATGGATTTACAGTCCTTTTCTGACTAGTGTGGGCCCCAGGTCTCGAGCTCATGACCTTCTCTGATACCAATTGTAGGATCAAGTGCATACTCAACTGACTCATAAGCTCGAACTTATGCGAAGAATGTTATTATTTCTTTTAAACAAGTAGCACATTACGCTCATGGGCTAAGATAGGACGTTGGAGACAGAGAATGAGTCAGGGGCATGAATAGTATGCATCGAATGGGAGAAGGCGTAGTGTTGGACCGAACAGGGTGCATAACGACGGGTGGATACAATGGTCAGAAGCGTCGGGGTTGTAGTGAATAGGGATGTGCAGGCAGACAATTGAAGAGGAGAGAATGCCTAAGCGAGTGTCTGGTCGGGCTAGCCCGCGGGCACGGGAAACCATAGGATGCAGTCGATCGAGGTGTCAGAGAAGGCGTTCAGTGTGTTCAATGTGAGAAGGGACGATTGACACTAGAAGGGGGACGATTGGTGCTAATGTGGGGATGATCGACACTGGGGCGGGTAAAACGAAGAGCAAGGGTGCGTGACGCGGGAGCAGTCAGTCGTCGGGGATACGCGCGCTGGAGCAGACGATGCGGGGACAAATAGGTGTGTGGGGTTGGACCGACATAGGCTGGCGGCTTATCTTGGTGATAGTGGAATGAGTAGACCCAACCGTGAAGCCAAGTTGGTCGGTAGGTCGGATCAGGTGACAGCTTCAGTTATCGTCGAATAAAAAATCATAGAGTAATGTAAAAGAAGATACAAGAGTTTGAGACATGCTCAACCTAATCTCTTGAAGGCAAGATCCTTCTAAGAGCCTTCTCTCCAAAAAGAGCCTAAAGCCTAATGATTCAAGATGGTCCAAATAACTCTCCTCCACGCCCGATGTAGGCGGGAATGGACATACATGAAACGACAAAAATGACACTAGAGCTACATAGACTTATAGGGGATGTGTGGTAGGTCCATGGAGTCATCTTCGTATCACATCACCATCATAGCCGAAAACGGACCTTAATTTATCAGATTTGGACTTGTTGAGTTCTGTAAAGAAATGGGGACTGATGTGCACTTCACCTCAATCCATCATCATTGGAGCAATGGCCAAGTGGAGGCGGAAAATAAGTTAATTTTGAATCTTCTAAAAAAGAAGGTCAAGAACACGATAGGGAATTAGGTGGAGTGAAACCACTTTTGAGTTGTATTATGGTTTGGAAGCGTTGACCCCAGTCGAGTTCGAAGTAAGAAGCCCATGGGTAGTAGCAGAAGGAGGAGAATAGTGGCAATAAGAGAATAAAGAGGCACAAATAATTTCTCTGAACCTCATAGATGTAACAACCCGGTTTAATATATAATAATTATTATTATAATTATTATTAAACCGAATATGCCCCACCTCTTAACCCGAGAACCACCCCCCCCCCATTTCATTTCCTCTCCCGGCCTAGGTCTTCTCCCGATTCTGCCTCACACAAGCCGCAGCGCCGACTCCCGATGTCGCTCCCTTGTCGCAAGCCGCAGGCGCCGCCTCCTCCTGCTCCAGGCGCCGCCGCCTCCTCCGGCGACTCCTCATCTGATGCTAGGGCCGACGACCTCCTATGGTTTCACTTTCTCAAGCCATCGACAACTCCTCCAGAGGCCGACGCCCCCTTCTCCTCTCTCAGGCCGGCATCTCCTCCCTTGCTAGGGCTGACAGGCTTCTACTGCTTCCTTTACTCAACGCAGCATCACCTCCTTTTCTGGAGGGTCGGCAATGGCTTCTTTTGTAAGGCAGCCACCTTATTCCTCCTAGGGGCCGACAACTTCAGATCTCGCATCCTCTTCCTCTGACAGCCGCTTCCTCTCCTATTTGGCAGAGATTTGCGGCGAGGAACGTCTAGGGTTTGCTTGGATCCGCCTCTCCTTGGATTTTTGAGTCTGATCTCAGTCTCTTTGGGTAAGAACCTCCTCTTTTCCCCTCGATTTTGACTTTATTGATTTTATTTGGTGGTTTCTACGCCCAAAATTGCTTGTTTGTTGTGTTTCATATTTTTGCCCATATCGTAATTGTCAAACAAGGATATGTTTGTGTTTCCGGCGCCGCTCCTCGATATAGTTGGTGGGAATCATGTGCAGACCCTCCCCGATTTAGGGTTTCCCCTACCCAAGCGTCGTCAAGTCTCTGTCTCCGCGTGGAATCTCTTCTCCCCTCACTCTTGAGGGAGGTAAATCTCTTAGCCACATCTGATTCAATTTTGTAGCGAATATTTGTCTGTGTTAGCATAACGATAATTTGTTGTATCGCTTTCATCGTTCTTGTATAAGTCCGATTAGGGTTTCTGATTTCGCTTGCGCCGCTTAGCCGATGCCGCCAATTTCAGGTTCCATAAGGTAAGTAAAGATCCCCCTCTCCTGCAAGCATTGCGCTTAACTTATTGTATATGTCCTTTGATTTCATGGTTGCATCCCTGTATATGGTTGATATGTCAAATGATTTTAATTCATGAGCGCCAAACTGGATAAATTAATAGTGTAGGGTTTAAACTATTGGAATTGACATGCGATAGTATAAGGATGAAATTTTAATTGGATTCTCACTTTGATGAATTTTGCCTCTTTTGATGAACAATTTGAGGACAATAAGTTTGAGCACGAGCATTAATAGATTTGAATGATCATTGTTAAGGCTCCTAGCTAGTGATTTAAAGATTATTGGGTTATGTCACGCTTGTACCGTACACACATCTGAATTGGAAGATCACACTTGTAACGAATTATGGATAACAAATATATGTTTGGTGATTCGATATCATGCTCGGTAGTGAACGCATGTTTTTCTTGGAAGATAATTGTGCCCTAGAAATTGTTTAACCTAGGCGGGTTCTCGATATCTCCGATCGGACACCTGTCAACTTACCTCTGCAATTTACTCGATAAATTTTCTTGATATTTTGACCTTGACCACTCGAACCCGCGAGGCTTAAACTCACTGTTTGGTTCATTCTTTGTCGTCGAGTCTGATTTCGTATGTCTGTCTGAGTAAAACCTATTCTTGGTCTGATCGCTCACTTTAAGTATTTTCGTTTTCGTTAAAAATCACCTAAGTATGAAGTTCGAAAACAAATCCGTAATTGTAAGCAAATCCTTGAACTGTAGCGTCTAACTGGGCATCTGTCTGCCGCCATGGTCACGACAATCAGGATTACTTTTCCGACAAGACTTGCACGTAGATCTGATCGTGAACCATGTGCGCCCACTATAACACCTACACCCTTCATCGATCACGGCTTACAACATATTACATGAATAATATTCGACTATACTTCGGAGTAGTCTAATAAACTAACTTGTTCTGTTTAGCTCTTTTATTTGTCTGTCTCGAATAGTTTTGTTTCATGAGAAACTGGTACACTCTTACATTTCTGCTTCTATTACTGTCTTGTACTTTACTTTATTCACTCTGCTTATTTCAATGTTCTGAGTCTTTTCCTTTGTGTTTTGAAATTGTCTTAGATTTCGTGTCAGCACCACCAGGTTCCTGAGCCCGATCTGCATCAAGCTTCTGCTTTCCGATGATTGATCTTCTAGTCGTGTCAGGTTTGATGTTTTTGATTCATTTCTTTTACTGTAAGATTTTTTTTATGTGATAATTATGAACAGTAATACATGGACAACTGCTAGGTTATTAAATACTATGTACTAAAATTTAGTATTATATGCATGTGCACCCTCTGTTGAATCATAATTGCATGAAAACTATAATAGTGGTCTATAAAACATAATTTTTACAAGACACATGTGCATTTAAAATTCACACTATTCTAAACTCAAAAAACTTCCGCAAATAAAAAACATGTTTTCTCCAAACATAACTACTTTCAAACTATTTTTAGCATTCTCTTTATCTGTCTTAGCAGACATGGATTTCTTTCCGCACATGCCTGTGGCATCACGACCTGCCCGAATCGCACTCTGACTTATGTCTAGACGGGTCGTGACAGTTGGTATTAGAAGGAGGTTAATTTTATTATATAAATATATGTGCATGCATCATTTCTTCACTCACTTGTCATTATCTGTTGTTAGCGGCTGAAACGTGCATACAAACACTCATAAACATGAGTAGTATGCACACGAATGTTAAGGGGTTATGGGCAAACTTAACATTTTTGTGCATATGAATTTCCACTAGACTACCGCTTGCGAATATTAAATTTTATGGGCGGTTTAATATTTTAGAGTGCGTTGGCATTAGAGTCCTAATATGCATGATATGTTAAGTGATATGGGCGCTTAACATGATATGTGTATCCATTCATTTGCATTCATATCATAAATCATTGCACAATTATAAAGCCAAGGACAACAATAATGATTGTACACACATGGATTTTCTATTTGCTTGACATTGCGCATGATCTCGGTATTGCACTTGCATGATTATTACCTAGAGTTGTCCAATGAAAATGTTGTAATTATTACATGATTTACATACCTGACAGTAGGAAATGTGTTAGGATCTCTAGTTTCAAGTCTCTGGTATTCGTATTCAGTCTTCCTGTTCTGTTCGACTAACAATCTTATCCAGTCCTCGCGCATCTCTTTCTAGATAGCTTCTAAGTGTCAGCAAAAAATGAGGTTCTTCTTGTGAATTATTCTGCCGAATTATTTCAGCGTTATCTTGTGCTCTTCCATCCCTAGCGTGACTCGCTTCTGTCGATACTTAATCGTCATTCAATTTCTTTTCTTCCTTGGTGTCCTGTCTTCCCTTCGTGCAAGTTCTTTTCACTCTCGGATTCTCGTGTCTTGTCGCTCAATTTCGAGCTAATCGAAGATACTCTTGTGTTTCCTAAAGTCAATCCTTTGTATCCGTCTGAACCCGCTAAGTCTAAAAAGTTCCCCAGCGAATTTGAATCTGATCTGTGTAGTATCTACAACCTTTCCTGCTGATCTTGGTGAGTCTCTTCGCTCGTTCTCCTTTCCTTTTCAGTACGTTCATAGTTAATTTTCATGTCTTGATCTGCAACCCTTGTTGGAATGAATGTCATATGAATCTTCGCCCTAAGAGTCCCCATTCAGAGAGCTTCTCAGAAAATTTCGGAACGAGACTTCCTAAGTAAGGGAGAATGTAACAACCCGGTTTAATATATAATAATAATTATTATTATTAAACCTAATATGCCCCTCTTAACCCGAGAACCATCCCCCCCCCATTTCATTTCCTCTCCCGGCCTAGGTCTTCTCCCGATTCCGCCTCACGCAAGCCGCAGCGCCGACTCCCGATGTCGCTCCCTTTTCGCAAGCCGCAGACGCCGACTTCGCCGCCTCCTCCTGCTCCAGCCTCCAGGCACCGCCGCCTCCTCCGGCGACTCCTCATCTGATGCTAGGGTCGGCGACCTGTGGTTTCTCTTCTCAAGCCGTCGACAACTCCTCCAGAGGTCGACGCTCCCTTCTCTCTCAGGCCGGCATCTCCTCCCTTGCTAGGGCTGACAGGCTTCTACTGCTTCCTTTACTCAACGACAGCAACATCACCTCCTTTTCTGGAGGGTCGGCAATGGCTTCTTTTGTAAGGCAGCCACCTTATTCCTCCTAGGGGCCGACAACTTCAGATCTCGCATCCTCTTCCTCTGACAGCCGCTTCCTCTCCTATTTGGCCGAGATTTGCGGCGAGGAACGTCTAGGGTTTGCTTGGATCCGCCTCTCCTTGGATTTTTGAGTCCGATCTCAGTCTCTTTGGGTAAGAACCTCCTCTTTTCCCCTCGATTTTGACTTTATTGATTTTATTTGGTGGTTTCTACGCCCAAATTGCTTGTTTGTTGTGTTTCATATTTTTGCCCATATCGTAATTGTCAAACAAGGATATGTTTGTGTTTCCGACGCCGCTCCTCGATATAGTTGGTGGGAATCATGTGCAGACCCTCCCCGATTTAAGGGTTTCCCCTACCCAAGCGTCGTCAAGTCTCTGTCTCCGCGTGGAATCTCTTCTCCCCTCACTCTTGAAGGAAGTAAATCTCGTAGCCACATCTGATTCAATTTTGTAGCGAATATTTGTCTGTGTTAGCATAGTGATAATTTGATGTGTCACTTTCATCGTTCTTGTACAGGTCCGATTAGGGTTTCTGATTTCGCTTGCGCCGCTTAGCCGCGGCCGCCAATTTCAACTTCTTTAAAGCAAGTAGAGATCTCTCTCTCTTGCAAGCATTGTGTTTAACTTATTGTATCTGTCCTTTGATTTCATGGTTGCATCCCTGTATATGGATGATATGTCAAATGATTTTAATTCATGAGCGCCGAACTAGATAAATTAATAGTGTAGGGTTTAGACTATTGGAATTGACATGCGATAGTGTAAGGACGAAATTTAATTGGATTTTCACTTTGATGAATTTTGTCGCTTTTGATTAACAATTTGAGGATAGTAAGTTTGAGCACGAGCATTAATAAATTTGAATGATCATTGTTAAGGCTCCTGGCTAGTGATTTAAAGATTGTTGGGTTATGTCATGCTCACACCGTACACACATCTGAATTGGAAGATCATACTTGTGTAACGCCCCGAAACTTAAAAGTGAAACGGGTGGTGTTCGAACCAAGTTCGGGTCTTGGTAGGGTGAACACGGCCTGTGACACGGGCGTGTCACAGGGCGTGTCGTGCTCGGGTAGTCGAGTCGAGGTCGACGAGCGTTGAGTGCTCGAACACGACCTGTGACACGGGCGTCTCACAGGGCGTGTCAGTCACACGACATATGACACGGGCGTGTCACATGGCCGTGTACTCCTCTGGAAGTTGGGTCCTGTGTCGACTGAGGGACACAACGGCACCGTACTGTCTGACACGGGCGTGTACTGTCTGACACGGGCGTGTCAGATTCGGCACGGGCGTGTGGTCACCCGTGTCCACCAAGGGACGTGACGGTTGGCGTGGCGGTTATTCGTGACACGCCACTGGTCACGGGTGTGTCGATGACCCGATACGGGCGTGTCAGGCTGGGACACGGGCGTGCCCCAACCCGTGTCCTTTTCTGTCCTCGACAATCGTGTCTGGATCGAGGCACACGGCCTGGGACACGGTCGTGTGCAAAGCCGTGTTCGGCCCAGGGTTTGGAGATTTTAGGCAAATCTGAGCTGTTCGTTTTCTTTAAATACGATCCGACGGCCCCGGTGAGTTCCTGCTGAGTTAAGTTCGGTAATTGAGGGTTAATTCCTCATTTCATCCTAAACTCTCTCTTTCTAAGAAGTTAGAGAGAGGAGAGAACAAGGAAGAAGGAAGGGAGGAATCCGGCCGTCGGCAGAGCATCAGAGCACGAAATTAAGAACCGAGACCAGATCCGTGGAGAGAGTTCCCTTGCGAAGCCTTTCATCCAACTAGTTTTTCATGGCGCCTAAGCAGACTTCAAGGGTAACGATTGTTAACTTGAGCATGTGAAGCTTTTCTTCCTTTGCATAGGAAAACCCTCTCCCGCGAGTGTGCGGTGAGTTTGTGGTGTTCCTTGGGGTAGATATGTGAAGTCCCCCTTGTTTAGAGTCCGGAATCGAAGTACGGGCATAGGCATTGTGTGTGAAGCCTACCCGAACGTGTTTGTCTGGATCGATGATGTTGCATTGCATGAATAGCCGGAGAAGACTCCGTGCATTGTTTTCGGGTTTCTACGCGGTAGATTGCAGCAGGGATCCTTGGGGATTAACTCCAAGGCGCACCCGGAAAACTGGGCGGAAACGTGATTCTGCTAACTTGGCGGTCGGGGAGCCAGCCTTGAACATAACTGGGTTATGTGATGTTTGGGAATGTTTTAGGATCCGGGTGAAGCTTGGCCCGCGCGTACGTCTTAAAGTGACTAGGCGGCGTGAGCAACGGCGGATGGAAACGGACCTGGGCTTTGCGGTTCGGTGCTAGAGGCCCTAAAGTGGAACTGGCCGTTGGCATACTCGGGAGTATTGGACTGCGGTCGGAAAGACTCAAAAATGCTGACAATGTTTGTCATCCCGAGGATGGTGGTGAAGCCACAGAATTGACCGGATTCACCGAGAATGTGCCCTGAGTGCACGGGGTGTTTGGTCGAGCGAGCCTACACCTGTGGCGAAATATATATTTGCACTTTACTGTTTAGTTGGGCTAATGATATGCAGGGAAGGAGCACCGCCGTCCCGAGTAAGGGGCGGAGTCGTTATATTTTGGTCAGCCTTAGCTGACCATTGCTTTGTTTGCCACCGTGCGGTGGAATGTTGCTTGCAGGTGCTGCGGAACCAAGCGCCAAATAGCGGATTGAAGCCCAAGTTGCTGAGCTGGCCCTCGAAGGTCAAGCGAACTGTTGTTTTACTTTTGTCATGTGTGGCCGGCCTGTGAGCCGATGTATGTAAAACATTATATTGTCAAGTGAATATTTGTAAGGCCTTAAGGTCAAATACTCTTTTGTGTATTTGTTGTATTTCATTCCTGTGGTATAGTGGACATTTATGCCGTGGTTGTGCAAATTTTGGGTTCTCTTAAACTGTTTAAAAGCTTCCGCTAGAATGCTCTATGTTAGGACGAGTAGTTGAGTTTTTGGTATTATCCTGTAACCCTTCCGACTGTCCGTGATATACGTCGGGTTCCAGCTGGACCTTCTGTTATATGTCATACGACGGATGGAGGGTGTTACAATTTGGTATCAGACTAGGGTGTCGGTCGTTTGTATTTGAATTTGTGGGTGAATTCTTTTAAGGGGTGGTGAGCGCATGTATGTGCGTCATCGTTATAACATAAAAGAACCCATGAATGTCCACTTAGGAATGAAAAAAATACACTTGTTTTGAGGAACCTGAGTGTTCAAATGATTGCTTTTAGCAATTTGTGTGTCACATAATCAAGGGTTTATGCTATTATAAGTAACTAGGAGTGGTGCTGGGCAATCGGAACATCCGCAATCGGCGGAAAGTAGTGCACCAAGTGACATGCCTACAACACCTCCTTCAGCAGAAACCATCAGATTGGTGGTTGAAGCAGTTTTTGCCATGATCAATGCCCCAACAAGTGCAGCACGCACCACCTGCTAATGAGCAAGAACCGATTAGAGTGGCAGAGCCGGGAGTGGTAGAGCGCGTGGCAGTTGATCCGGTAGCACCAAGGAGAGCCACGGAGAAACAACTCAAGCATGTGATGAGCTTTAATCCTCCGGTGTTCGACGGGATGGGAACGCCAACTCAAGCTGAGGATTGGCTCTCTACGATGAAGAGGGTCATGACCGCCACAGAAACTGCGGAGTGGCAGAAGACCACAATAGCGACCTTCCTATTGGCTGGTGAGGCAAGGATGTGGTGGGACGAGTTGGAGGTTCATCTCTTAGTGGGAAGGCAACTTGCCGAAGTACCGATGGAGGAATTCTCAAGGTTGTTCTTGGTCAGATACCTACCTTCTGCCCAGAAGCTTGAGATGGAGAATAAGTATCTTGGTTTGACTCAGGGAGCGAGTAGCGTGGATGAGTATCTCCACGAGTTTACTCGGTTAGGTCGGTATGCTGGTGCTATGTTTACTGAAGAAGAGCGGAAGACCAACCGATTTTATGAGGGCCTACGGGGCGACCTACAGCTACTCCTCGCTGGGCCTAAGGCACAGGGCTTCCTAGCCTTGGTTAATGCGGCTCGGTCTTTGGAAAGGGTCGCGAAGAAAGTTCAAGAGAAGAAGGAGCCAGGGGAAAAGAGGTCAGGGTTCAAAATGCTGAGTTCAAAGTCTGGTTTCCGCAGATGGAACAAGAAGCAGAAGACTTCGAGTTCAGCCCCTTCGTCTGGTGCGACGGGGGCAAACTCAAGTCGAGTCCCAGGAGCGTGCTACAACTGTGGAAAGGTGGGGCATTTTGCACGTGAGTGTTGGAGCGGACGTGCAAAGTCCGAGAAGAGACATGGAGCAACTTATGAAGAAAAAGGGAAGGCGGCGGAATCAACCGCATCCCACCAAGCTCCAGCCCAGCCTAGAGTTTACAACCTTGGTCTGCAAGAGGCCATTAAGCAAGCTGACGTGGTGACAGGTATGAGTCAAATATTTACTGTTTAGCTTTTGTAGCCGTTACTGTTTTACATGTTAGCTTATAAATCTTGGTGCTAGGCTTTGTGTTAGTTTTCGATAGTCCGGCGAGAGCCTTGTTTGATACGGGAGCTTCACATTCCTTCTTGTCCGAAAGATTCATATCGCGCATCGGAGTTCCTTCCTCGATGACAAAAGACAAGTTGGATGTGTTGTTGCCCAATGGGTGCTCAATGCGTGCGGATAGAGTCTGTGTGGTAAAGTTGCGGATCGGGGATCAAGAGTTTGATTTGCAAGCGTCAGTGCTGCCGTTAGTGGAGTTCGATGTAATCTTTGGAATGGACTGGCTCTCGGAGCAGTGAGCATGCATTGATTGCAACCGAAAGGAGGTTAAGTTGGGACTGAATACCGATCGGGAGACTACGTTTGCAGGCATGAAAGGGTCGAGCAAGATTTTGATGTCGGCTCTTCAGGTGATTAAGGCAGTTCGGTCTGGGGCAGAACTGTTTTTCGCATTAGTGCATGCTTCAACGCCTAAACCTAGTCTTGACAGTATTGCAGTTGTGTCCGAGTATCCCGATGTCTTCCCAGATGATCTCCCGGGAGCCCCTCAGCGGGAGATTGATTTTACAATTGAGCTGGTGTCGGGTGCCAAACCGGTGTCACGCTCTCCGTATCGGATAGCGCCAAAGGAGATGGCGGAGTTGAAGGTGCAACTGCAAGAATTGTTAGAGCAAGGGTATGTGCGTCCAAGTTTGTCGCCTTGGAGCGCACCGGTCCTCTTCGTTAAGAAGAAAGATGGGAGCTTGTGACTCTGTATCGACTATCGGGAGTTGAACAAGCTTACGGAAAAGAATAAGTATCTGATCCCAAGGATTGACGATCTATTTGATCAGTTGGTTGGGTCAACGGTATATTCGAAGCTAGATCTGAAATCCGGATACTACCAGCTAAGGATAAGGGAAAGTGACATCCCAAAGACAGCGTTCAGCACGCGGTTTGGGCATTACGAGTTTACGGTCATGCCGTTTGGGTTGACCAATGCGCCATCCGTGTTTATGGATTTGATGAACAGGACGTTCAGAGAGTACCTGGACCATTTCGTGATAGTATTTATCGACGACATCTTGGTGTACTCGCGGTGTGAGGATGATCACTACAAACATCTGCATATGGTATTGGAGACGTTGAGGAAGAATCAGTTGTATGCTAAGTTCTCCAAGTGTGAGTTCTGGTTATCCTCAATCGCGTTCCTTGGTCATATTGTTAGTGGTGAAGGCATAACGGTGGATCCGGCGAAAATAAGCGGCGATTCAGGAGTGGCCAGAGTTGACTACGGTGGCGGAAATCCGGAGCTTTTTGGGGCTTGCCGGCTACTATAGGCGCTTCGTAGAGAACTTCTCGCGGATAGCGCAACCACTCACGACGCTGACAAGGAAGGATCAAAAGTTTGTGTGGACGCTGGAGTGCGCGCAGACTTTTGAAGAATTAAAGAGGCGGTTGGTCACGACGCCTATTTTGCGTTCGCCGAGTGGGTCTGAAGGGTTTGAAATTTATAGTGATGCTTCGGACAGTGGTTTGGGCTGTGTTCTGCTACAGCATGAGAGCGTAATAGCCTATGGATCACGACAGTTGAAGGTTCATGAGAGAAATTATCCGATCCATTACTTGGAGCTAGCGGCCGTGATATTTGCTCTAAAGCTGTGGAGGCACTATCTTTACGGTGTGAAGGTCGATATCTACACCGATCATAAAAGCTTGAAGTATTTGCTAGATCAGAAGGACCTGAACATGAGGAAGCGGAGGTGGATGGAGTTCCTGGGGGACTACACTTTCAAAATACATTATGTGCCCGGGAAAGGAAATGCAGTGGCGGATGCGTTGAGTCGTAGGGCACCTGCGCAAGTCAACTGGTTGGCGGTGCATGATGAGAGTTTGGTCCGTGATTTGGAGGCTTTGGAGATCTCCTGCGTTGACAAGCAGGCTAGTGCCGAGGCAATATTGTGTTGGACGGAGGTGCAGTATGACCTAGCTGATAGGATTCGGCGGGCTTTGGTTCAGGATAGCAGTATGAAGCAAATCTTGGATGAATCGTTGGATGGGTCAAATTCCCAATTTGCGGTTGAAGATGGACTGCTAAGGAAGGACGGTTGCCTATGCATCCCAAGTGCGGATAACCTTCGGGAGGAGTTGATGTATGAGGCTCGTCATACCAAGTACTCAATCCACCCGGGGAGCACGTATAGGGACATGAGGAAGTTGTTTTGGTGGCCAGGGTTGAAGAAGGATGTAGCACTTTATGTGGCGAAGTGCCAAACTTGTGCCTTGGTGAAGGCGGAATGCCAGAAGCCCGGAGGTTTCTTGAAGTCCTTGCCTATCCCGGAGTGGAAGTTCGACGACATTTCCATGGATTTTGTGCATGGTTTGCCAAGGTCGCAGAAGGGAAACGACGTCATCTGGGTGGTCGTAGATAGATTGACAAAGGTGTCGCACTTCATCCCGAATTAGGAAGGAAGATCCGATGGAAAAGTTAGTCAAGCTCTATGTGGATAATATTGTACGGTTGCATGGTGTGCCACGCAGTATTATTAGTGACCGAGACGGGCGCTTCACGTCTAATGACTGGAGGCTGGTGCATAAGTTGTTGGGAACTAAACTGAGTTTCAGCACAGCCTTTCATCCGCAGACGGATGGTCAGACTGAAAGGGTCAACAGGACGATGGAGGACATGCTTCGCATGTGCGTCTTGGATTTTAGAAGACAGTGAGAAGATCACATGTACATGGTAGAGTTTGCTTACAATAACAGTTTTCAAGCGAGTATTGGAATGGCGCCTTTCGAGGCCCTGTACTGGAGAAAGTGTCGCATGCCGTTGTCTTGGTTGGAGACAGGCGAGTCAAAGTTATACAAACGTCAGGCAGTGGAAGACGTCACTTCAATAGTACGTACGATTCAGGAACGACTAAAGATCGCCCAGGACAGACAGGCAAAATACTATAATGTCAAGCATAGGAATGTGGAGTTCAATGTTGGCGATTGGGTGTACTTGAAAATAAAGCCGTCCAAGAGTGTCTCGCAGATTCGACGCTTGAAAAAGCTGAGTCCGAGATACCTTGGACCGTTTAAGATCCTGGAGCGGATAGGCGAAGCAGCGTATCGATTGAAGTTGTCGGTGGAATTGAGTGGGCTACACGATGTATTCCACGTTTCGGTATTGCGGAAGGTGGTACAAGAGCCTTCTCAGGTTGTTGCGGTCGATCAAGTGCCGATTGATAGTGGGTTGACGACCAAGGTCAAGCCAGTTCGCATTGAAAACTTTGAAGTCAAACGGCTCCGCAACAAGGAAATTCGAATGGTTAAAGTCCGATGGGATAACTGCGGACGCGAGGAGCTTTCTTGGGAGCGAGAGCAGACTATGTTGGAAGCATACCCCGAATTATTCGACTCAGGTAATATTTAAATTGTTTTGTGTACCTTTACATAATTTCGTGGACGAAATTCTTTAAGGGGGGGAGATTTGTAACGCCCCGAAACTTAAAAGTGAAACGGGTGGTGTTCGAACCAAGTTCGGGTCTTGGTAGGGTGAACACGGCCTGTGACACGGGCGTGTCACAGGGCGTGTCGTGCTCGGGTAATCGAGTCGTGGTCGACGGGCGTTGAGTGCTCGAACACGGCCTGTGACACGGACGTGTCACAGGGCGTGTCAGTCACACGACATATGACACGGGCGTGTCACATGGCCGTGTACTCCTCTGGAAGTTGGGTCCTGTGTCGACTGAGGGACACGGCCCGGCACACGGGCGTGTGACACGGGCATGTCAGATTCGGCACGGGCGTGTGGTCACCCGTGTCCACCAAGGGACGTGACGGTTGGCGTGGCGGTTATTCGTGACACGTCACTGGTCACGGGCGTGTCGATGACCCGACACAAGCGGGTCAGGTTGGGACACGGGCGTGCCCCAACCCGTGTCCTTTTCTGTCCTCGACAATCGTGTCTGGATCGAGGCACACGGCCTGGGACACGGCCGTGTGCAAAGCCGTGTTCGGCCCAGGGTTTGGAGATTTTAAGCAAATCTGAGCCGTTCGTTTTCTTTAAATACGATCCGACGGCCCCGGTGAGTTCCTGCTGACTTAAGTTCGAGAATTGAGGGTTAATTCCTCATTTCATCCTAAACTCTCTCTTTCTAAGAAGTTAGAGAGAGGAGAGAACAAGGAAGAAGGAAGGGAGGAATCCGGCCGCCGGCAGAGCATCAGAGCACGAAATTGAGAACCGAGACCAGATCCGTGGAGAGAGTTCCCTTGTGAAGCCTTTCATCCGGCTAGTTTTTCATGGCGCCTAAGCAGACTTCAAGGGTAACGATTCTCAACTTGAGCATGTGAAGCTCTTCTTCCTTTGCATAGGAAAACCCTCTCCCGCGAGTGTGCGGTGAGTTTGCGGTGTTCCTTGAGGTAGATATGTGAAGTCCCTATTGTTTAGAGTCCGGAATCGAAGTACGAGCATAGGTATTATGTGTGAAGCCTACCCGGACGTGTTTGTCTGGATCGGTGATGTTGCATTGCATGAATAGCCGGAGAAGACTCCGTGCATTGTTTTCGGGTTTCTACGCGGTAGATTGCAGCAGGGATTCTTGGGGATTAACTCCAAGGCGCACCCGAAAAACTGGGCGGAAACGTGATTCTGCTAACTTGGCGGCCGGGGAGCCAGCCTTGAACATAACTGGGTTATGTGATGTTTGGGAATGTTTTAGGATCCGGGTGAAGCTTGGCCCGCACGTACGTCTTAAAGTGACTAGGCGGTGTGAGCAACGGGTGGGTTGAAACGGACCTGGGCTTTGCGGTTCGGTGCTAGAGGCCCTAAAGTGGAACTGGTCGTTGGCATAGTCGGGAGTCTTGGACTGCGGTCGGAAAGACTCAAAAATGCTCACAATGTTTGTCATCCCGAAGATGGTGGTGAAGCCACGGAATTGACCGGATTCACCGAGAATGTGCCCTGAGTGCACGGGGTGTTTGGCCGAGCGAGCATACACCTGTGGCGAAATATATATTTGCACTTTACTGTTTAGTTGGGCTAATGATATGCAGAGAAGGAGCACCGCCGTCCCGAGGAAGGGGCGGGGTCGTTATATTTTGGTCAGCCTTAGCTAACCGTTGTTTTGTTTGCCACCGTGCGGTGGAATATTGCTTGCAGGTGCTGCGGAACCAAGCGCCAAATAGCGGGCTGAAGCCCAAGTTGCTGAGCTGGCCCTCGAAGGCCAAGCGAACTGTTGTTTTACTTTTGTCATGTGTGGCCGGCCTGTGAGCCGATGTATGTAAAACATTATATTGTCAAGTGAACATTTGTAAGGCCAAGTACTCTTTTGTGTATTTGTTGTATTTCATTCCTGTGGTATAGTGGAAATTCATGCCGTGGTTGTGCAAATTTTGGGTACTCTTAAACTGTTTAAAAGCTTCCGCTAGAATGTTCTGTGTTAGGACGAGTAGTTGAGTTTTTGGTATTATCCTGTAACCCTTCCGACTGTCCGTGGTATATGGCGTCGGGTTCCAGCTGGACCTTCTGTTATATGTCATACGACGAATGGGGGGTGTTATAACTTGTAACTAATTATGGATAACAAATGTGTTTGGTGATTCGATATCATGCTCGGTAGTGAACGCATGTTTTTCTTGGAAGATAACTGTGCCCTAGAAATTGTTAAACCTAGGCGAGTTCTCGATATCTCCGATCGAACACCTGTCAACTTACCTCTGCAATTTACTCAATAAATCTTCTTGATATTTTGACCATGACCTCTCGAACCCGCAAGGCTTAAACTCACTATTTGGTTCCTTCTGTGTCATCGAGTTTGGTTTCGTATGTCTGTCTGAGTAAAACCTATTCTTGGTCTGATCGCTCACTTTAAGTATTTTCGTTTCCATTAAAAATCACCTAAGTATGAAGTTCGAAAACAAATCCGTAGTTGTAAGCAAATCCTTGAACTGTAGTGTCTAACTGGGCATCTGTCTGCCGTCATGGTCACGACAAGCAGGATTACTTTTCCGACAAGACTTGCATGCAGATCTGATCGTGAACCATGTGTGCCCGCTATAGCACCTACACCCTTCATCGATCACGCCTTACAACATATTACATGAATAATTTTCGATTATACTCCGGAGTAGTCTAATAAACTAACTTATTCTGTTTAGCTCTTTTATTTGTCTGTCTCAAATAGTTTTGCTTTAAGAGAAACTGGTACACTCTTACATTTCTGATTCTATTACTGTCTTGTACTTTACTTTGTTCACTCTGCTTATTTCAATGTTCTGAGGTTTTTCCTTTGTGTTTTGGAATTGTCTTAGTTTTCGCATCAGCGCCGCCAGGTTCCTGAGTCCGATCTGCATCAAGCTTCTGTTTTCTGATGATTGATCTTCTAGTCGTGTCAGGTTTGATGTTTTTGATTCATTTCTTTTACTGTCAGATGTTTTCTTTATGTGGTAATTATGAATAGTAATACATGGACAACTGCTAGACAATAAATACTATGTAATAAAATTTAGTATTATATGCATGTGCACCCTCTGTTAAATCATAATTGCATGAAAACTATAATAGTGGCCTGTAAAACATAATTTTTACAAGACACATGTGCATTTAAAATTCACACTATTCTAAACTCAAAAAGCTTCCGCAAATAAAAAACAACCTGTTTTCTCCAAAAATAACTACTTTCAAACTATTTTCAGCATTCTTTGCATCTGTCTTAGCATGCATGGATTTTTTTCCGCACATGCCTGTGGCATCACGACCCGCCCGAAGCGCACTCTGATTTATATCGAGACGGGTCGTGACAATAGAGGAGCTTCAGGATCTCACAGTGATTAAATAAGAAAAGATCAAGCGCAAAATGGTGAGGCATTTCGACAAGCAAATTCATATAACACAATTCTAAAAGGGAGAACTGGTTCTAAAAAGGTGGATGTAGCGGAAAGATCGATGATCGTCAGCAAACTCAACCCCAATTGGGAAGGACCCCTCCACATTCGGAAGCCTTATGAAGTGGGGGTTATCGCCTAGAAACCTATGAAGGTAATGATCTCAAAAATACTTGAAGTGAAGACGACCTGAAAAGGTATTACCTGTAATTTTCTTACTCCTCATAAGTTATTTTTCTTACAAAGTACGTAGACAATTATTTTCAAAGTACATTCGACTCACCTCATTGTAACATACTTGTTTGTCTGTTTTTTGTTGTCGTACTATTATCCTAAACTATCTCTACTATGCGACAAATACAAGAAACTCAAGCTTCTACATGGTCGGTTGAGATCAGCTCCCCCATGAACGTTGGTTGTCTACTCCCAAAGAGCAAGTCAGCATCACTGACATTGAGATGACTCTCTTCTAGAATTTTTTTCTAGGGCAACATACCATACACCTGCTCCCTTGCAATCTTTTAATCATCTGACTGCCGACACCCCAAGGTGCATATCTCTAAATCTAAGTCTTTGCATGGCTGGCCGAGATCAGCTCCCTACATACACATTGGTTGCCTACCAATGTGCTCAAGACTTTTCGAGCTTTAACAAATTACAGGGAGAAGGCAATGAAAAAACATTCTAAAAAACCATGTCGAGTTGAAATTTCCACAGTTAATGTTTTAGCTTGCTTATCCACTTAACTAGGGGCATCACAAACAAGTGAAATCCGGGAGGTGTTAATTTATTTCGGTGCTCACATTAATGACATAATTTCAACTCACTTATCCACCTCAACAGGGGTCACACGGGCAAGTAAAAGTCAGGAGGGTGTAGATCTATTCCAGTGCTCACACTACTGACGCGATTCAATTCGCCTTATTCACCTCATCAAGAGACTCACAGATGAGCTAAAATCGAGAGGGTTTTAATATATTCTAATGCTTACACCGTCAATGTGATTCAATTCGCCCTATTCACCTAGCTAGGGGTCTCGCGGACAAGAGAAAATTGGGAGGGTAATGACCTGACACCTTGCCTCTCAGGGGAAAAAATCTATGACTTGAAATCTGCTTGATTTCTTTCAAATAAAACTACTAAAATAACTAGCAACATTCACAGTCCAAAAAAAACTGGTAGACGGGATTAGAAGACTTGATACCTTAATAGAGGCACACGAGTTTATTTATATAAAATGAGAAATACATAATACAGGAACTCAACAATATAACTAATATATCTAACACTTCCCCTCAAGTTGGATCATGGGAACTACCCAGACCTAACTTGTTAAATATAAATTTCATTCTAACTCTCGTAACTCCCTTAGTAAGAACATCTGCAACTTGGTCTCTGGTCTTCACATGACTTAGAGAAATAAGTCCATACTTTTTCCTTACAAAATGACAATCATTTTCAATATGTTTTGTGTGTTCATGGAATATAGGAATAGTAGCAATCTGTATCACAACATGATTGTCGCACCATTGAGTGGTATCTTGAACTGAATACCCTATTTCACAAAGAGTATCTAATCCACAGGATCTCAACAACGATGTGAGACATGATTCGATATTCCGCTTCTACACTAGATCTGCAACCGTGCCTTATTTCTTGCTCTTCCAAGAGATAAGATTTTCACTCATAAAGATAGTGAACCTTGCGGTTGACTACCGAGTGGCTAAGCAGCCTGCCCAGCCAGAGTCACAATACATTTCTATATTGGAATGACCTTGATTTTTGTATGATATCCCAAGTCCAGTATTTTTCTTTACGTATCTGACAATTCAAAGTACAGATTCTCATTGAAAGATAGTTGGAGTTGTCATGAACTGTCTGACCTTACTTACTGCACAAGTAATGTTTAGGACAAGTCATGGTAAGGTAGTTTCGTTTTCCAGTTGCATTTCAATATTTTTCTGGCGAATCAACAAGTTTGCTTTCAACACGAAGATCCTTTTCCCCTAGTTCAAGTGGAAAGTACATAGAAACACAGTTAGACATTCTAATGTCTGATAAAAAATCAAGAGCATATTTATAGTTTACACTAACAAAAAAAGACGGTGTTAACATAATCTACAACTTCAATGCCTATGAGGAACCACAATGAGCCTAGATAAAGTTGAAGTGCAAAAATGTCTTGATATTTATTATCCCTACTGAATTATTTCACGTTATAACAATATTATCGACATATACCACTAATAAGATAGTACCTACAAGAGAGTTTTGATAGAAGACAGACGAATCTTAAAACCAAACTGAGTGACTATAGATCAGAAACAAACAAACCATGCTCGGGGGAATTGCTTCAATCCATATAACAACTTCTTGAGGTGGCACACCAAGGTTCTCTCCCCTAGTAACGAACCAAGGTGGTTGTTCCATGTACACCTCTTCATCCATGGACCCATGGAGAAATACATTCTTCATGCCCAATTGGTGTAGGGCCGCTGGTGAGAGGCTGCAAGTGAGAGAAGAATACGAATGGGGGACATTTTGGCAATCGAGACAAAGGTTTCATCATAATCCACTCCATAAGTCAGAGCATAACCTTTGGCAACCAAGCGGGCCTTCAAGCAATCATAGGAACCATATGCATTTACCTTGATAGAGTGGGCGGCAGTGGGCAAAGGGACCAAGTTCTACGGGTGATTAAGTTGAAGGGTCGTCAACTCCTTTTGCATAGTAGTTGCCCAGCCCGGATGAGCTTTTACATCAGCGGCAGTAGATGGAAGATGGTATTGATCCAGAGTGGGCGGCATCGCAGTATAAGAAGTTGAAAATCCCTGGTAAGAATTAACAAATAGAGATTTGATCTGACAAGAACAACTTCCTTTCCGTACTGCAATGGGTAGCTCTTGGCTGACTGGCAAGGGAATTAACACTAGCAGGGCATTCCCGAGGAACAGTCGTTATACTACCGGAAGAAGAGGAAGATTGAGGTGAAGTCGTGAATGTGATATCAGAAGGGAGACAAGTGTAAACTTGTCCTCAAAGAGAACCCAGAAGGTCATCCGAAGAAAATACTATAAAACTTGATTGTGTCATAAGCTTACTCCAACTTCTTGGGTTGTACAAAACCAGCAAACATGAACTATATTTGATTCAGGGCCCAAGTCTGGGGGCACACACTATTTGATACCAATCATGTCTCCCAAGCTCCACTGTATGCTCACTATTTGAGGTCTTACAATCATCTCTTTCACTTCACAATAAGCATGGGCATCCATCCCCTCCAAGACCGAGATCTCTTTACCCTCAATTTTGTAGGGATTCTAGTATAGAACGTGAGGCTTGGGAGTTAAAGTACAGTGTGTTTTCCATTCTCCTCTGCTAATAAATAGTAATTATTAAAAAAATGTTAACAAAGAAAATAAATAGTCTGTGCACAACAAAGTATAGTGAAAAATAAAAATAAAGTAAAAAAGTTCTAAAGTCGGTGAAATTTTCTCTTCTATGCAACAATCAGATAGATTAATATGATATAATCAACAATAAACTTGTGTTGTTTTTACGTGAAGTAATAATGGTAATCTTACAAAGTTAGAAGCGCAAATTTCATAAACATGTTTAAAATCCATACTTATGAACCTCTTGGGAGAGCGTCACTGTTATGTGCTAACTTAGGTTTTGAATTTATGTATTTAAAAAAAAATACTTCTGCAAAGCATATTTCATTAATAAGTTTATCACAAAAGGTAACATAAGCTATTAATATCATATCTTGTCCTAGTTGCCAACCTAATGTTTAAACTGGTCTAAATTTAGATGAAAACAAGTCTGTGAATGAAATTTTAGAATAGCTTTAGCCAACAATACAAAATAAAACATATTTTGGGTTTGAAATTTTGCATAATATTGGAGAAATTAGATAGTCCTTGATGATCTTAGCATGATAAATGATAATTAATCACTCAATAAAGTCAAAACCCTATCAAACCTTGCCTAGTTACACATTATAAATATGTTACAAGTTTGAAAATGATAAATCTATTTACTGTTAGGGTTAGGATCTCGCTCAAGGTATTTTACCATAGTCCATCAAGTTTGGAATATCTATCTATAATACCTCCAACATAGAGTCTTGCCCCAGGTATACACGCGCAAACATATAAATTATCCAACGTTTAAAATACCAACCACAAGCTCAAGCTACACTAGGTACGTACTAAGTATATATTTTTATCAAGTTTACCAAAATACATAACTAGTAATCATTACACTAACTAATACCAACTATTTTCCATGAGGCATTCTAAAGATATATTTTCTAGAATAAGTCATCAAATGCATATCTCTTTGAAGGAAACAAAATTTTAATAAAACAATTGATATTCACAAGAGATTATTTGTCACACAATTGATGTGCACTAAGTAAGCACAATCTCTTTGAAGGAACAGTAAGATCATAACAAACATGTTTGTCACCTCACCTGTTCAATGGACCATCTGCCTTCAAAGGTCTGAAAATCTCCATCAACCATCCTAAACTCTATCTCCCTCCTCAGAGCAATGGGAGTATCTTCAAGATCTCCCTCATAGCACTCCAGAATTCCCTTGGCGTTAAATTTCAAGCCGAGAGCCAGATTCTGCTCACCAACCTTTTCCCATTTCCAAATCACACGTTTAAATTTGGATCTATGATCTTAAATATTTATAAAAGAATTGTAACACGGTCCACACGGGTAGAATAGATTACCACCTGATAAATCCTGGCAAAGTTTTGCCTCTTCTCGAGTAACTGGGACACAGCCAAGCTTGGAATAAAGGTGGAGAGGCCTTCGTAGTTCGTCAGGACACGCCATACGGAACTGAGATCGGCATCGACTCGGACACGGGATCGAATCCTCCGCCTGTTATTCTTTCCTTCGACCTTCAAGACCTCGATTTCGAAATCCTCGTCACAAGACATAGCTTCCAGATAGAAATCCCATCGTTTCTCCACCTCCTCGCCGATGATTTTCGTATCTTCCAGGTGAAGAGAAGATAGGGGGTTGAACTCGACGGGGCCAGGTGATGATTTGGAGAAGATGGGGAGGCTCCTGCGGTAGAGAGAAAGGATTCTTCCATAGGAATGAGCGGAAGAGGGAGAAAAGGTATTCCGGCTAGTGCGAAGCTGATATGAGTACAGAGAGGATGGCCGGAGGACGAGGATCGAAGCGGAAGGCGTGGCTACGGAGGCACAGCGCTGCATCTTCGCTAACGCTCCTTTTATTTTGATAAGTTTAAAGTAGTCATGGGCAAAAAAGCCCGAGGCAGGTCCGGTCGGGCCCGGGCTTTTCCCGACCGGGCTTGGTCCGGGCCCAGTTTGAATCGGGACGGGTCGGATTCCCTTTTAAAGGGGGAACCCGGTTAGACCCTTCAGGTCGGTCCGGACCGGGCCGGCATGAATTCAAAAGGCGTAGGCGGGCTTAAAATCCCCCCTGACGGGATTTTTCCTTTAGCTCGGTGTCGAGCTCAGGTTAACCCGACGCACGGGCTTTGCCAGTCCCGGCCCGGGCAACCGGCAAAAATGGGGGTCTGGTAAGGGCCCCAAACCCAGCCTTGGCCCGGGCCAGGCTTTTCCCGGGTCGGGCCAAGCCGGGCTTTTCCCGAGCCGGACCCGGGTGGGCTTTTCGGGCCCAGGTGGGCTTTCTGGGCCCGGGCTATTGGCCCACGACTAGTTTAAAGAGAGTTTTTCTTTAATTTCTATAATTTGTGTGCTAGTTCCCAACGAAGAAATTAGTGAGCACTATTTGGGAAAAATTTTGAGTAGGTTAGGCTCATATTTCAGTTGTGAGCGTTTAAATAGCATCGGGCCCCACTCTTTTCCCTCTTCTTCACACGAAAATTTTCGCGCTTGGCACCTTGAGAGCGGGAGCAACGGCAGAAACACTAGTTGCCCTAGCTAAAAGCCATCGAAGAAGATTGAACCATCGTCGCAGCAAACCTTCATGTCGGCAGGTTCGATGGACTGCGCCACCCAACTTAACGGAAAGCTAAAGGAGGAGGTTCAACCCTCTCATGCATTTTCGCCACTACCGATCTACTAGCCGCCCCACTCTTTTTTGGTTATGTGTTTTTTGCTCTGTTTTGTTTCCTTGTTCCTTCTTTGTCGGGATCTATATTCCTCTGCTCATTAATTATTATTACTAAGTTTAGCTACCTCTAGTCCGACCGAATTTTCTGATATTGTATCTTTTCTGATGACTTATTTCTTCTCGTCCGGCCGGAACAAATTTGTGTCGTGCAAAATCATCACATTTGTTCTTGTTTTATGATAATCCCTTCTTTTAAACGATTTGTTCTTATTTTTCAGAGCAGTGTCAGCGCCGTATTTCCCATTGTTCATTCGTAGGATGAAGTTTACAATACATACTGTGAGTACGCGCACAAACAAAGGGTTTAGCGTTCGAAAAACACACGTACTATACTGGAAACACACGCGGATCATCAAGTCAAGAGAATATAATTGTTCACAAGCTGGTTATAAGCATTCCAAAGAAGAACTTGTTGAACCTCAGGTGAAATTTCATAGACTAGACAGTAGAACAACATGTTTGGCATGCATACATTTCAGCGTTGATACAAAGGGGAAAAATTAGACGGTTGCAAAACTAGTACTGGAGCATAACCATCCCTTAGTTGAGCAAAACGAGTCTCATGACCTCATAGAAAAATATTGAATGTTCTAGTTGGCTTACTTAAAAATATGATTGGAAGTGGCATAAGAATGGTCCACACATACAATTTTCTTGCTGAGGAAGTTAGAGGCTTTGAGAATGTTGGATTTTGTAAAAGCGATGCTTACAACTGTGTTCAACGTGAAAAAAAAACACTCATCGAGAGTGGTGACTCATTAAGCTTGCTGAAGATATTTAAGGACTTGCAAATGAATGATAGCATGTTCTCCTATGATGTGTGTACTGATGAGGTCAACAGACTCACTAGCTTTATCTGGATGGATGGACATAGTAAAGTGGATTACGATTGTTTTGGTGATGTAATTATATTTGATACCACTTATCGACTGAACAAATATAATTTAGCATGTGCTCCGTTCATTGCGGTGAATCATAACTGACAAAATGTGTTTGTTGGAGGCACCTTCTTACCTGATGAAACCATTGATGCATTTTATTGGTTATTAAAAACTTTTTTGTGATTTGTGGGTGGTAAGCAACCTAACACTATATTTACAGATCAAGATCAAGCGATGACGGTCATTATCTTTAGAGTTTTTAGTAATAGTCATCACTGTTTATGTCAATGACATATATAAAAAAAACACCATCTAAGGTGTCGGCCTTCAACCAAGATCCTTCTATTAGAGGTTTATTTTACCACTGCATGAGCAAAAGTGACACCGATTACGAGTTTGATGTTCAATGGAGTGCAATGATTTCTTGAGACAATTTGGAGGAGAATAATGGTTATGTGACTTGTACAAAATCAGACATAAGTGGTGCACTGCTTATAATAAAGACATTATCGATCTCGACATTTTATCAACCCAGAGAAGTGAATCCGCAAACAACGGTCTACACAGATGTTCCAAAGCCACTAGTTCTTTAGTATAGTGCTACAACGGTGTTAACAAGTTGATTTCATCATGGAGGTGATCCGAACATGAAGAGAATTTCAGGTGCAAACAAGGTAAAATTACCATTAAGGCTAAAAATTGTCTCTTGTTAAAGAAAATATCCAAAGTATATACTAGAAAAATATATCATATCTTTGAACACGCCTATACGGATGGAGCATTAAATGTAAACATTAGAGATGAAGTTCGATATGATGATGACCACGTTCTTTATGCAACAAAGAATTGTGATGGGGGAGAGAATGCTAAGCAATGGGTTGCTAGTGTTAATGCTAATACATTTATTAACAATTGCTCAGGGGTTTTGAAATAAGGGGAATCCTTTGTAAGCACATTCTCCGTGTATACAACTCGAATAATGTGAAGCAAATTCATAGTCAGTACATCTTGAGAAGATTCACCTTTATGGCCAAGCAAGGGTTGAACTTAGCCAAGATTATATGCTTGAATGACTCACGATCCAACTTAGTATTTAGACACCACCTTCTCTGATTCACCTATGACCTATCTAGGCGCATTGAAAACTGTCAACTTGCGAAGGAACATGTTCGTAATTTCATGGCTGAAGTTGGATGGAGCATAGACGCAATATTAATAAATGATGAGAGTTTAAAAAATGGATACTGCGGGCAAAATACCGAATACATTGAGCTTAGAGATCTGGAGGCAGTGCGCCCAAAAGGTGTATCGAATGCACGACTCAAAAGTCATTTTGAAAACCAAAAAGAAAGCATAGTAAGTTTTTTTCCTTAAATTGAATTATTATTATAATCTTTATATTTACATCTTTGTCTAATCACAGTTTAATCTCAATTTACTTTACATAGATCAAAAAGTGATGTCTAAGGAGAAGGCAAAAGCGCAGGAAAATTAAACAAGATCCAGAGAAGTTTAACTTCATTGGAAGCTGCACCTTCTAAGGGCCTTCAAACGCAATGGCAGATCAAACATATTTTGAAGTAAACGATGAGTTATCAATGTCGTTGCCCAATCATTTTAGTAGTGTCCCAGATGTACTACTACAATGACATTTTTAATTTTTCCTATATGATCAAACATATAGTAGTGTCCAAGATCAAACACTTGACGCATGCCAATGTGCAAACATTTCAAGCATTTTGATATAAAGATATTATTTTGTTGTTTCCACATTTTTTTCAAAAACTAACATAAAGGCTGGACATGTTGCAAGCACGTGCAAAAAGTAAATCATGGATAGTAGGTGCTCCTAGTGCTCCTTTGTTGTGGCAAAAATATTTCTTTCAACTTAATTATGGCATCCAAATGCAGATAACTTAATCCTGGATAGTATTAACCTATTTCGAGCAAGTATGTATCAGTTTGATCTGGAGCACTAGATTAGCCAATTATGATATGATAGTTAGAGCCATTCTCACTTACTTTTATTTCGAACCCATTTTATCAACTTTTCCAAATGGGGAGAATATGTGGCATAAATTATGCATTCAGCACCTCTTCCCAAATTCTGGTCTCTATAAGTATGATTTTATAAAATCATACAAATGTTTTTTAAAAGTGATTGCTAATCACGAAGCATATTTCTTCAAGGAGACATTCAAGAAGAAAATAGATCTTGCAAGAATAAAGGGATGCTGGACAACATCAGCTCCGATCAAATTTTAGTCTGTTTAAACAAGTTTTTGTTGTGAACCAATATTTACTTGCCTCATCAGTTTGTTAAACAAGTATGTATCAGTTTATGTTATAGTGCACCACTTGTTGACATAAGATTAATTTATTTCGAGCATGTATTAATTTGATCTGCAGTCTGTATCTACTTACCTCATCACATCTTACTCATAATACTCCATTTTTGAGTATTGGGGTTTCTTGTTGGTTAGGCATTGAATGACATGTATCATGGGTCTTTTATGGTTTGTAAACACCAATATAGTTCCTGAGAGTTAGACTGCAGATCTTTTGGGTGATACATATGTATTATATAAGAACATTTATTGTTTGTTCAATTATTTGTTTGATGTATAAAGATGATCCATTTTAACATGAATATTTGCATGAGTTTTAAACTTATAAGTATCATCATTCAACAAAAAAACACCAATGCAAAATACACCAACTAGGAGCCTTGTAGAGTTAACATACTAGGAACCTTGTAGAGTTATCATATTACAACATCCAATACAAAATACACCAATTCATAGAAGTTCATATGGAAGCATGATGGACAAACTCTTTGATGGAGGTTAGTTCCTGCTGGACAAGCGCCTTGTTGCACGAATCTTCATCCTGGATAACCCCCTTTGCTGGACAAATCTTCATGCTGGACAAGCCCCTTGCTGGACCCATCATAGAAAGTTCGTATCATTTCGTCCGCCAACTCGGGCCTAAATTTGGGCATCATACGTTGTCAATCCTGACATTTCTCCTAACTTATCTTGTTTGCACTAGACATCGCCTCCATATACTTGATAAAAAAATACTCCACAATCGTGATAGTTCAGTTGTTTTGGAGTTGAATCAACAAGCTCTATATTCCACCTTGTCATAGTAGCTGGCAAAGCATCCCCAGTATCCTCATATAGACTAGAAATATGCATAAGTAAAACATACATTAAACACTTCTGTGTCATGGAAAAAATGCCACAATAAGATAGCATACCAGCGATGGTAGAGTTTCTCTGTGTAGGATTTCTAAACGAATTGTAGAAATACCATTTCGACTCCCGCAAACTGCCAACAAGTAATGCCCAATGGTTGCCTAGGTGCGTAGGCATTAGTATATACTCAGTAATTTCCACATTAGCTGTCGTGATGTGAGTAATTAAAAGTTCCAACATTATTTTACATCTCTTAAAATATTATAATAAATAGTGTGTTGACAGTTTATTACCTAAAAAAAGACCACAATTAAAATTAAACCAAGTTCTAATGAAAGTAACATCATAATTAGGGGACACATAGAGAACGAGCTTACAGTGTTTCGGAGAAGCCTTTCTATGGTTATTCAGAATAATCGCAAAAACATCAAGGTGTGTATCATTTATCCATCCCTCGTATAGCAGGTCATACAAGTCCGCCTGTGACAGCTATATTCTCGCGTGCGAGTAATAACTCCCTGCATATAGATTAATAAAGTTTTAGTCCTACGGTTATTAAGTGAATTGAAAATTTGTAGGAAACTTACCCTCCAAGACAAGGGGCAACTGTGGAGTCTATTCGCCTCACGGCTTTGATGGAAATTTGTTACCGACCAGGAAATATTATTTGCAGTGGGGTATCTTTGTCAACATGCTTCCTCTTACGCCCTTTTAACACCGGTCTGTATTCGTCGATGCAAACAAAATTATCATGATCTTTCGACATTATCTGAGATGGGGGATTACGGTCGTGTTTGGTTACGACGGTGTTGCTTGTGATGGTACGGGAATGTCAGTCCGGAAGGACTGGTAGAGTGCAATGATGGAATCGAATCTCTCCCTGCAATATCCTTGTTGACTTTCTTGCACAATCCTTTAATTTCACTATTCATATACTTTCTTAGATCTCTCTCTGTCTTTTTCCCCTCCATCAACTTCTTCACCTTCTCTTTTTTGTTTTCCTCAATTAGCTTTTGAATCTCCTTAATTTCCTTCTTCATATCCTCTCCTGTTCTTTTGATTATTTTCTTGAGTAGGACTCTCCCTACGACCTCAAATGATGACTCCACATCCTCAACACCTAACAACTCTTGCTCCACCATGCTGTACTCCATAAACTTTGGGTGAACTTACAACACACAAAATTAATATAATATGAGTTTAAACTTAACCAGAGATAAAGGGATTGTCTACAGATATTATGCTTACCCGATCTTTCACACATAACTTTGCAGTCAAGTCCATGCAGAAATTGTAGTTAAATCTTCCCTTTGAAGCCCAACGGGCTATACGAGGTCTACCCAAAGCATTTACTACAACTAGTATACTACTATGCTCAAAAAACCAAACCTAAAAAGGAACACATTTAATAAATGACATATATGTGAGAATGATTGGTAAAGTTGAGAGTAAGGTTCTTACAACAAGCACAATCAAACATCCTTCAAGATACCCAAGGCTTACAGGATCTTTGTAACGCCCCTGATTTTTCGGTATTTATTTTATATCCCATGGTGACGTGTTTTTGATGTCAGGGCATTACGTTGACGCGTAGTTAACGAGCGTGGTTTGTTGGAGCAAGGGTTTGCTCAACAGGTTTTCCCGTGTGGTTGGTTTTGATTTGGTTGTGCACCTTCCCTCGCGAGCCGGGTCTGTTTTGGTGACTCGATGGAGATTTTTATAGGGATGTGGTGGCATTTCATCTTCGGGCGGTGTTTTACCCAAGTTTGGTTTTGTCAGATTAGGATTTCAACTTTGCCTTTAGATTCGTAGCATCGGTATTTAGCTACGGTGTGATTTTCGTAAGATAACGAGTTAATTTGGGTTTTGGGTCATGTTTGGACTATGGATTATGAAATTGTTTTATGTTATAATAATTAATTATGTATGTATATATATAAGAACGATATTAGGTCGCATCAAACCCTATTCATCTTCTTCCTAAACCCGAAGGCGGACTGTTTTCGCGAAATCGGAAGAGGAGCGACGGACAAGCGTACGTTCGGCCGATGATTGAGAGAGCTCCGGTGGTCAGTTTCGACGAAGGAGTAGAGATTTGGAAAGCTCTCGCCGAGAGCTACGCGACTGTGGTAAGATCTTCCCGTTTCCTCGATTTTTAGGTGTTAGGGTTGGCGATTTTGAACTCTTTTATCCTCCAAAAGTTTCAGGAAACGTTGCTAGGATCTTTTGGCGGCCGATCCTTATCGCGGTGCTAGCGGGAGGCATCTTTTCCAGAGTTTTCAAGGAAAGTGGATTTTCCCTTTGCATGTCCATTTTCTTGTTGTTTTCTTCCATTCTTTCCTCCTCCTTTAGAGAGTAGGAGTTGTGTAGGTAGATCCATGAAAAGAATCCCTAGGTTAGGGCAGATTTTTGGCCAAGGCTTGGAGAATAGGAATAGAGACTAAGTGTAATTCGACAAGTTTAGGTTAGAAATTTCGTCGGGTATCGACGGTCCAATTCATCAAATATTGTAGGTTAGTCGGGTAAGTATCCGTCGTAAGTCGTTAAGTAGAATTTGGCGAGTATCGCTAGCCTAATTCGTCGAGTATCGGTAGGGTAGAATTCGTTGAGTATCGCTAGAATTACTTAAGGCATTTTCGTCGGGTATGATTTTAGTAGCTTAAGTCCGATTCGCCGAGTATCTAGGTTAATTCGTCGAGTATAGTCGGCAAATCGTCGGAACTAGTCTAGGCTTATTATCTTCGAGTGGCCAGTGAAGCCAAGGAAATTTTGGCATGTTTTGGGAAAAAAAATCGTCGAGTATTGTTGGTTAATTTGCCGAGTATTGTTGGTTAATTCGTCAAGTATCATTCAGCAATTCGTCGAGTATCGCTGGTCTTTTTCACCGAGTGTTGTCAAATTCGTCGAGTATCATCGTAATTCTTCGGGTATACTCGCCGAATTTGGCCAGGACTTAGAATATTTTTGCAGTTTCGTGTAGGATTCATCTTGTATGGTCCCTAGGATGGTTTTAGGGCTTGTGTAAGGTTTGCCCTTGGGTTTAGTCTTGGGTTTTGGTTGGGGTGTTCGGTTATGATGTTTCTTCGGCTAGGTAGGTTGGCAGTGGATAAAGGACCACCAACTGGATGCCTGTTTGTGGGTCATTGCCCTTGGTGGTTTGGTTTGGTCTCTGTTTTTTTGTAGACTATTGGGTTGTGTTTGGCTAGGTGGCCACCACCGCAGTGCCCTTTTTGAGACATTTGGGCTTGGTAGTTCGGGATTAGACATTTTTGTTGGGTATTGTATCCACAATGTACCTGATTTGAAGAATCCCCTGGACAAGCTAAGTTGAATTGACAATATATTTGACAATCTTCTATAAAGTTGTGCTTGCAGCTATTCCATGCTAAGTACACACCAATGTCAGGGTGCAGTGGGTCAATATACACGGGTCTGCGCAATGTAATCCCTCATTGAGTAGATCAGTATGTTGACTCACGTGTGCTCTCTCTATTGGAGTGTACTTATTTTCAAGTACAGGGTCTAGGTAGATCAAGAGCAGAAGAAGGAGCAAAGATGGGTCAAAGACCAAGTCATTAAAGGAAGGAAGAGAAAATTCTTGTAAGTCAAAATCGACGGGAATCACTAAGTTATTCCCGCCGACTTCGATGGGAATCGCTAGTGATTCCCGCCGACTTCGACGGGAATCGTTAGTGATTCCCGCCGATTCGTCGAGTATCACTTAGCCTCTCCCGCCGACTTCTTCCGGCTGACAGTTTTCAAACAGGGATTTTGCTAAGGCAGAATCGACGGGAATCATGAGTGATTCCCGCCGACATCGACGGGAATCACCAACGATTCCCTCCGATTTTGCCTTAGGCAATTTTCCTCCGTTTGCTGGACTGAACCATCTCGCCATGCGCTATTTAGGCCGGGGCTAGGGTTTCTTCTCGTGGGCCCCACAACGGTATTTAGGACTGGCCTCTAGTATTTATACTTGCATATTTTGAACTTATAAAAACAGACATTCTCGAAAATCGAAAGGAGCCGACGACGTGCCCTAGCCGATCGCGGAAACCGCCGATCGCCTGTAGCCGCTTGCAAGTTCGTCACCGCCGTTGATCTCAGTACTTCTCTGATCTTCCGACGACAGTACCGAGGCAAGCAGAGCGTCTCACGTATCTCTCTTGAGATCTCTTGTCTTCCGATTCATAGAACGAGACTTGTTCTCCATTCCGAATCGGTGGAGACGATTGATCCGATTGAGATCATTGGTAGACCTAGCTTGCTTCGTCAAGAAGTTTGGATCTACAAAGCATCGCCGCCGCATTTACTTGCCGCCGCCGATCTTGACAAGAATCTTTCCAAGAGAGAAATCTGGTTGTGGATTCTTCGTAATCTTCAAGCAAGCTTCAACGAACGAAGAAGGACATCAGGATCTCCAAAAGCATTGTTTGTATTTTCTTTTACATTCAATTTTGGTTTGTTGTAAAGGAATTTTCATTCCTTGTTGTAAGGGTTGGGTGCAACCCGTGGTGGTGGAGTTGTGACTCCTTTGATTGAAGGGTTCCTTTCGTAGTGTGAGGATTGGATTTCAATCCATTTGGAGAAGAGACCGAGTCGTCCCTTGGTGGGAGATAGGTTGAAGGGGGAAGTGGACGTACCCAAATCGGGGAACCACTATAATTCTTTGTGTGCTTTCTGTGCTATGTTTGTTAATTTGTGCAGGTAAATTTCATTCCACAAAAGACTGCACGACACCTATTCCCCCCCCATAGGTGGATTTAGTCGACACTAGAAACTTTCAAGTGGTATAAGAGGGAGGTTACTCATCATTAAGGTTAACACCTTGAGTAAGATCCTGTGTCTAGTGTCAAGAGGAAAGAAGATCTCGGGAATGGACGAACTCAAGTATTCAGGAAAGATCCCAGTATGCACCAAGCTTAACTTTCCCATCTGGAAGGAAAGGATCAGGTTCTACATGGAAGCAGTCGACCCCCGACTCTTCATGATAGTGGAGGAGGGCCCTTATATCCCCACTAAGGCCTCCACCATTGATCCTACCAAGATGGTGCCCAAGAAGCTCTCCGAAATGGATAAGGATGAGATGGTGCTTGTCGGACTAGACAAGAAAGCTCAAAACATCTTAGTAAGCACCGTCGATGATTCCATGATGCAGAATTTCAGCAACTGCAGGACTGCCAAGGACATATGGCACTGCCTGATCATTCTGATGGAAGGCACAGATGAAGTAAGGGATTATCGAAGATCCCTTCTGAACCAGAAGTATGAGGCCTTCAGGCAAGGTCCCAAGGAAGAAATCGGAGTGACATTCGAGAACTTCCTGAAGATCGTCAATGCCCTGAAGGGTTATGGCAGAGTGTTCACCGATGGTGAACTAAATGACAATTTCCTTAGATCCCTTACTAAGGAATGGGACACCAAGATCTGCGCCATCAGAGAATTTGGCAAGCTGGCAGAAACTGATCCCTAGATTCTATTTGGAAAGCTAATGTCCTACGAGCTTCAGCTGAACACCAGAAAAGCTGAAGAAGAAGCCAATAAGGGCGCATCCAAAGAAAAGACTGTGGCCCTGAAAGCTAGTCACTCAAGAAAAGGCAAGGGTGCAGCCTCGTCCCGCTCTTGGAGAAAGGCTGAGGAATAAGACTCTGAGCCATGCTCATCCGGCTCAGAGCTATCTGAGGAAGAATTCTCTTTCATCACTCGAGAGTTCAAGAAGTTCCTCAAGTTGAGGAATCAGAGAAAAAAGGATTGCTCCTCCTCCAGACATCAGAAAAAGAATTACTCTTCTGACAGCAAAAGAGATAAGGGGAAAGGGGAGGAGCACAAGTCCTCTAGAGATAAGAAGAAGGAGAGGAGCTACATTGCTAAAAAGCCAAAGATACTGAGTGAATCTGACTCTTCAGACTCCAGTGATGATGAGGAAGCCTACTTCGGGCTAATGGTTCGCTCCGACTTAGATGGAGACTGTCCCCCATTTACTGGGAAGGTAAAAGATCGCACCCCCCCCCTCTCTGACTCTGACTCTGAATCTGAGTCTCCTGAAGATGACCACGAGGACAGTCCATCTGCCCGTGAGGCTGAACTCCTCGAAAAGTATAAGCTTTTGCACAATACTTTCGAAGAGTACCGAAAGAGGTTAAGGGCTCAGAAAAAGGAAGTCAAATTCCTTAAGGCTGAGGGTGTGTCCCTAAGAGAAGAGATCACTAGCTTGATTTCTCTCTGATAGGAACACCTGGACCTGACTTCTGAGCACTCAGATTCTCTAAGGCTCCTTGACCAAAAACAGGAAGAAATCAACAAACTGGAAGAACAACTTGCGGCAGAGAGGAAGATTGTCAAAAAGCTTCTCTATGCCCAAGACCGTTCTTCCTCTGGTTGATGAATTCTCTGCTCAGGCTAAGGGGTCTGGCTTAGGGCATGTGACTATGCCTGGTAAATCATCCAGGAGAAACAGAAATCAGAGGAAAAATAAGGCTTCTAAGAAGGCCTCTGCTGCAGAAAAGGGAAAGGCCCCACTCGGTCCTGTTTCATTCAGAAAGCCTGGCTTTCCTTGCAATGAGCAGGACTTTGAGTCAACCTATGGCCACTTCTTCCGGCCCTCGGTTGAAAAGCCCAAGAGCCGGTATGATGGTTGGACCTTCCCCCGCAACTACGGTGAGAGTGTCTTCAAGGCACCTTATGAGGAAATCCAAGTAGAGAATTATGGCCACTTCTCTAGCGGCCATAATAGGAAGTAGGCACCAAAGGCCAAGCCTGTTATACTGAAGGAACATGAAGTGAAGAAATTGTGTGACTGCTGTCATCATGATGCCTCCACCTCCAGATCCAAGGCTCCGGCTGGACCCACCGTTCCAAGGGTGAAACAGGAGCCTAGGAAGCGGTACAATAGGTTTGACTGTTGGTGCTGTGGCAAAGTTGGTCACTTTGTCGTGGATTGCTGGTTTAATCCAAGATACAATGAGACTCCTTTTGTTAGCAATGCGAGGCCGAACACTCGTAGGGTTAACCAACCGTGGGGGAGTGTCCTAACAAGGAATTTAGGACCCAAGTTTGATTGGGTTCCTAAGGGAAACTAATTCTATTTTGCAGGTATGTCCAAAGGCCACCAAAATGCCAATCTGGTACTTGGACAGTGGATGTTCCCGGCATATAACCGGGACAAGAAGCCTGTTGCGTGATTACTCCCCAGTCTAAAATGGATCCAAAGTCATCTTTGGAGGATCTGATCGAGGAGTCACCAGGGGTTATGGTATGATTTCCAACGGTGTATTCTCTATCACAAACGTTGTCTATATTGAAGGGTTAAACCATAACCTGATCAGTGTAAGCTAGTTGTGTGATAAAGGATACGACGTTAAGTTCTGCAAGGATAAGTGCTTGATAATATCGTGTGCCTCTTTAGAGACGGTATTAACCGGCATTAGGAGCAGAAATATCTTTTGCTTAGATTTTCTTAGCTTAGACTCTTCTACCCCTGTGTTCCTAGTAGCAAAAGGCAGTGCTTGTCTCTGTTAACAATGGCACAAGAGATTAGCACATATTAATTTCAAGACTATTAATATGTTGTTTTTCAAGAATTTAGTAAGGGATGCCCCTACTATTAAGTGCATCAAAGATAGCCCTTGTCCTGCATGCCAGAAGGGCAAATAGACTCGGGCTAACTTTAAGGGCATTGTAGACAAAGACTCCTCCAGATGTCTTTATCTTCTGCATATGGACTTGTTCGGTCCAGTGCAAGTTCATAGCTTAGGAGGCAAATCGTATACGCTAGTGATTATTGATGATCACTCTCGGTTTACGTGGGTGTTCTTCTTGAAACGAAAGTCAGATACGTTTGACATCTTCACTAATTTTATTAAGAAGATTCAAAACGAACTTAACTGCTCCGTGGTCAAAATCAGAAGTGACCATGGAACAGAATTCGAGTCTGGTGCTATGACATAATTCTGTGAAGAACATGGTATCTTTCAAGAGTTTTCCTCCCCGCATACTCCTCAGCAAAACGGAATTGCGGAGAGGAGAAATAGAATGCTCATTGAAGCATGTACGATAATGTTGAATGACGCTTCTCTTCCAGAGTACTTCTGGGCAGAGGCTGTCAATACGGCTTGTCATGTGTAGAACCGAGCATTGATCAACAAGAATCATCGTAAGACGCCTTATGAGCTATTGAAAGGCAGGAAACCGACCATGTCCTATTTAAGGATTTTTGGCTGCAGATGCTATGTACTCAATAATGGGAAGTACCTACATACTAAATTCGGAGAAAAATGCTTCGAAGGCATCTTCATGGGCTATAGTAGCCACAATCAGGCATATAGGGTTTTCAATAAGAAAATCCTAGTGGTAGAGGAGTCCATTAATGTTGTATTTGATGAAGGAAGCTTGCTTCACAACAATTCTTCCAGTGGCATTCTTGAAGATGCAGGTGCAATGCTTGAACAGCTAAGTCTCGATGAGACTGCTAAAGATGGAACTCCCAAGTACGTCAAGGTCTCCAACTCAACGCCAACTGGAGAAGATGATGATCAGGATGGAGAAAATCCTCTAGAAGAGGGAGGAGCCCGAGAAGCTGTTAGAGCTCCAAATGCCAGACTCTTAGAGCTCCGACACGTGAGGGATCATCCTAGAGATCAGATCATAGGAGATCCTCGTGACGGTGTCAGAACTCGCAGAGGTATAATTAATGAGATTCTGCACCTTAGTTTTCTGTCACAGGTTGAGCCAAAGAAGTTCGACGAAGCGAACAAAGATGCATCATGGATATTGGCAATGCAAGATGAACTGCATAAATTCGAACGATTCAACGTCTAGACGCTTGTTCCCAGACCAAAGAAATAGAATGTGATCGACACTAAGTGGATCTTCAAAAACAAACTGGATGAACACGGGGTCATCATCAAGAACAAGGCCAGACTGGTGGCTCAAGGTTACAGACAAGAGGAGGGGATTGACTTCGACCAAACCTTTGCACCAGTTGCAAGGCTAGAGGCGATCAGGTTGTTCCTGGCATATGCCTCTCACAAAGGATTCACTATCTATCAAATGGACGTGAAATCTGCGTTCCTAAATAGAAATTTGAAAGAGGAAGTATATGTCGCGCAATCCCCAGGTTTTGTTAATACAACATTCCCTAATCATTTTTACTTTCTTAATAAAGCATTATATGGCTTAAAACAAGCTCCTCGAGCTTGGTATAAGACTCTGTCTAGTTTTCTTCTTGAGAACAAGTTCTCGAGAGGAAAAATAGATAAGACATGGTTTCTTAGGGAAGTCAAAGGCAAGATTTTGCTGGTGCAAATCTATGTTGATGACATAATATTCGGCTCAATGGACAATAACCTGTGAAAGAAGTTTTCTAAACTTATGCAAGGAAAGTTTGAAATGAGCAGCATGGGTGAGCTGAAGTACTTCTTGGGACTTCAAGTGAAACGGTCTGAGGATGGAATTTTCATTTCTCAGACGAAGTTCACAAATGAACTCCTCAAGAAATTCGGAATGGAGAATGCAACCTCAATGAGGACTCCAATGGGATCCACTGTGTCTCTGGACAAGGATGAGAAAGGGAAACCTTTTGATGAAACCAAATACAGAAGCATAATTGGATCTCTGCTCTACCTTACTACTAGTAGACCGGATATTATGTTTTCCACATGTGTTTGTGCCAGATATCAGGTGAACACTAAGGAATCTCATTATGTCGCTGCAAAGCGAATTCTTAGATACCATAAAGGTACACCAAATCTTGGCTTGTGGTACCTAAGAAACAATGATGTCGAGCTGATAGGCTTTTCAGATGCTGATTTTGTAGGAAGCAGGGATGATAGGAAAAGCACTTCCGGGACGAGCCAGTTCCTCGAAAGAAGGCTTATTTCATGGAACAGTAAAAAGCAGAACTGTGTCGCAACCTCCACGGCTGAATCTGAGTACATCTCAACAGGCAGCTGTTGCGCACAACTTCTATGGATCAGAAATCAACTCGAAGATTATGACTTGCAGTTCAGAGCAGTTCCTATGTATTGCGACTCCTCGAGCGCTATAGCAATTGCGAACAATCCTGTGTCGCACAACAGAACAAAGCATATTGAAGTGCGCTACCACTTCATTCGGGAGCATGTGGAAAACAAAGATATCTCTCGCTGCTATGTCCCCATGGATAAGCAGATTGCAGATATCTTCACAAAGCCCCTAGACGAGGCCAAGTTCAGTCTCTTCAAAACTGAACTCGGCATGCTGAACTATGAAGATTGAAGACTTAAGGGCTTAAGGCTCTTGGATTAAGGGGGAGCATCAACGAGGAACTCAAGATCGGGCACGGATGCAAGAACTGAGGGGGAGCATTATGCTCCAAGTAAAGTCCCAGATTTGTAGAAGCCAAAAACGGGGAGATTACCCTCTCGGCCAAGGCTAAGGTGGCTGCCAATGTTAAGTATGCTCTCAGGAAAATGGTAATGAATTTCACTCTCAACTAGGTTTTCATTTTATGATTTTCATTCCCATCTGTTCTATTCACCTTAGCTTGTAGGGTTTAGGCTTCTTCAAATAGGGGGAGATTGTTGGGTATTGTATCAACAATGTACCTGATTTGAAGAAGCCCCAAAACAAGCTAAGTTGAATTGACAATGTATTTGACGATCTTCTATCAAGTTGTGCTTGCAGCTATTCCATGCTAAGTACACACCAATGTCAGGGTGCAGTGGATCAATATACATGGGTCTGCGCAACGTAATCCCTCATTATGTAGATTAGTGTGTTGACTCACGTGTGATCTCTCTATTAGAGTATACTTATTTTCAAGTACAGGGTCTAGGTAGATCAAGAGCAGAAGAAGGAGCAAAGATGGGTCAAAGACCAAGTCATCAAAGGAAGGAAGAGAAAATTCTTCTAAGTCAAAATCGACGGGAATCACTAAGTTATTCCCGCCGACTTCGACGGGAATCGCTAGTGATTCCTGCCGACTTCGACGGGAATCGTTAGTGATTCCCGCCGATTCGTCGAGTATCACTTAGCCTCTCCCGCCGACTTCTTCCGGCTGACAGTTTTCAAACAGGGATTCTGCTAAGGCAGAATCGACGGGAATCGTGAGTGATTCCCGCCGACATCGATGGGAATCACCAACGATTCCTACCGATTTTGCCTTAGCAAATTTTCCTCCGTTCGCTGGACCGAACCATCTCGCCATACGCTGTTTAGGCCGGGGCTAGGGTTTCTTCTCGTGGGCCCCAAACAGGTCTTTAGGGCTGGCCTCTAGTATTTATACTCGCATATTTTTAACTTCTAAATACATACATTCTCGAAAATTGAAAACAGCTGACGCTGTGCCCTAGTCGATCGCGGAAACCGCCGATCGCCTGTAGCCGCTCGCAAGTTCGTCGCCGTCGTTGATCTCAGTGCTTCTCTGATCTTATGACGATAGTACCGAGGCAAGTAGAGCGTCTCACGTATCTCTCTTGAGATCTCTTGTCTTCCGATTCATAGAACGAGACTTGTTCTCCATTCCGAATCAGTGGAGACGATTGATCCGACTGAGATCGTTGGTAGACCTAGCTTGCTTCGTCAAGAAGTTTGGATCTACAAAGCATCGCCGCCGCATTTACTTGCCGCCGCCGATCTTTACAAGATTCTTTCCAAGAGAGAAATCCGGTTAGGGATTCTTCATAATCTTCAAGCAAGCTTCAACGAACGAAGGACATCGGGATCTCCAAAAGCGTTGTTTGTATTTTATTTTACATTCAATTTTGGTTTGTTGTAAAGGAATTTTTATTCCTTGTTGTAAGGGTTGGGTGAAACCCGTGGTGGTGGAGTTGTGACTCCTTTGTTGGAAGGGTTCCTTCCGTAGTGTGAGGATGTGATTTCAATCCATTTAGAGAAGTGACCGAGTCGTCCCTTGGCGGGAGATAGGTCAAAGGGGGAAAGTGGACGTACCCAAATCGGGGAACCACTATAATTCTTTGTGTGCTTTCTGTGCTCTGTTTGTTAATTTGTGCAGGTAAATTTCATTCCGCAAAAGACTGCACGACACCTATTCCCCCCTATAGGTGGATTTAGTCAACACTAGAAACTTTCAATTTTTGTCACCGATTCCGGACCGGTTGTTTTCACCAAGTGTTAATGACTCACGTTTTCGAGCTGTTTTGTGCTCAGTTTGCTTCTTAGATTAGTCTATGTTGTTTATGCTAATCCTTGCAGATTTAGCTATTGAAGCATGGCTTCGTTCCGCACTGGGTGCATATGTTCATTTAACTACTTTATTACAGACTTCTACTTACCTGCTTTATTTGACTAATCAGCTGTGGTTTTCAGCATTTCTTGTAGTCGGGTTTGGTAAACCCTTCTTTGACTTTGTACTTTTTACCTATTTATTTCCTTTGCCACTTGTATTTTCTTGCTGAGATGTTCTTCTTTTGAATGTCTCAGGTTCAGGGTTGTAGCCGGTAGTGCGGCTGAGTTGGGTTGTAGCTTGTGGACTGCAGTTATTACAGTGATTTTCCTCACCCTCGTGAGGTAGTTGTTGTTTCAGTTTTTAGTTTAGACTTGCATACTCTCAGTGGGTTCGTGTTAGGTTGTTGACACCCACTGGTAGTTTTCTTTGGAATATTGAATACTTTGCTAAGCAGTTAGTTTACCTATTGTGGTGTTTTTTACTTGCTCTCTGGAAAGGTCTTATGCTAGGTTGCATGTTAGGTATTTTAAAGTATAAAAATTACTATTACTACTTAATGCATACCATATTTGAAATCTAAATCACTGTATTTAGCGACCGTAAAATCTTCTTTCACTACTATTATAAATCTAGAGTCTTGCATACATGAGTTGTCCTCTCGGGATGTTTATACTCATATAGGACGTCTTATCTTGTAAATAAACTATTTTCTGCAGTGTATGACTATCTTTTCTCGTGGACTAGATGAGCCACTAAGCCGAGGGATACGGCTAACCCTTTAACTTAAACTAGATTTTCTCTAAATAACTTATAGATCTTTCATAAAGTGTTTAGTTTGTGTTTTGCCTGAGCGTTTGTAGTTATCTCCTATTGACGTGACATCATGACGCGTGTTTTTCCTTACTTTAATATATCGTTTAATGTGGGAAAAATGCGGGTTGTGACAATTGGTATCAGAGGGAGGTTGTTTGGCAATTGGTCGAACAACCATCTCAGGTTAGTGTTAGTCGTCTAGTTTCATTTGCATACACACACCGTTGTGTCATCAGTACGTCTTAGCCGAATCATAGTCACTACACGCATAGCATGATAAGAAGTATACGAGGCATATTATGTAGTATGAGATGCATAATATGTGTTCGTATATGGATCCACCATAGGTGGCAACATGTGAAGGTTATGTAGTATGGGATGCATAACCACCATCACATGGATGCACATTAGCACGTTTTCTCTTTCGTTGCATGTAATGTTATGTAGTATGGGATGCATAACATTTCATATGTACGCTGCTCATAACATGCATTAAGGCCTTTTTAGATTACATAACACAACATGCATGACATAACATTGCATCAGCACACGTGCCAAGCTAAAGATTTACATGATGATATACATACACATATGGTTTTGAGTAAAAAGAAATAAGAATTCATACATTCATGGTTTAGGCACTTAAGTCAGTAGGATGACGGTAAATCATCCTAAGTTTAAGCATGACATCATAAATGAAAATCCCAGAGAAAGTTAGCAGCAAGAGCGAGTGTTTAATTATGTATTATCTGAACTAAATTGTTTGGTTCTAGCGGTAAGCTAGGTTTTTATTAGTTGTTAATTGTGTTATTAGAATGTCGAGGCGTCCTATGACGAGGTCGACTCCCCACTCGGAGGGAGAATCTCTTGGTGCCCAGAGTGAGGCTATGATAGAAGGACTGCGGTAGAGAAATGAGGCTCTATCGAGGCAAATATTGGAGATGCAATCGCAGATCCAGGCGTTATTATTGGTTGTTGCTAATCAGTTGCCTAGAGTGCAGGACCCGACTGTGGGTTAAACCATTCCTGTTCCCCCTGCTCCTCTGGTGCCCCCGGTTTTATTGCAACCAGAGATGATGTTTATTTCACATTTTCAGAGACTAGGACCTCCTACGTATAATGGTAGGGCAGATTCTGTGGCTTTGGATGATTGAATTATAGACATCAAGGAGATGTTCGCTTATTCAGGAGTTTCAGCAGACCAGACAGTAATGGTCACTGTGTATCAGCTCAAGGGACTTGCAAAGAGTTGGTGGCTGAGAGAAAAAGAGAACCTTAAGGATGGGTGTTCATTGGAATCCTTAAGGAATTACTGCTGAAAAAGTTTCTGTTGTCGGTCGAGAGAGACCGTTTGATGAATGATTTTTTGCATCTTAAGCAAAGACAGCTCACCATTAACGAGTATGAGGTGGAGTTCAGCAAACTGTGCCATTTTGCCCCTGACATGGTGTCTTCAGAATCTAGTTAAGTTAAACATTTTTTTGGGTGGTCTTAGGAATGACATCCAACAACTAGCTAGTGCTTATGGATCCGAGAGCTATGCTAAAGTTGTGGAGGCTGCTTTGAAGGTTGAGGAGATTGACAATGCCAAGAACCGAGGTAAACAAATGATAAAGGACAAGAGGATGACTGGCGAGGGTAAGAATTCCCAAGAATCTGGTGCTGCTTTGAGGAAAAGGAGTAAAGATATGCAGTTTTTATGGTCGGTCAGGCCATCCCGTCGAAAGGTGTTATAAGAGGCTAGGATCTCAGAAGTAGGAGCAAGTTCATGCGATTCAAAGTGCTCTGAAGGAGATTTGGTTCGTTCTGTGTGTAAGCGGAGAGGGCACGACGCTTCCCATTATTGGGGAAAGGAAAAGGTCTACTTCCAGTGCAGACAGAAAGGACATTTCAGGTCGCTGTGCCCACAGGCTCAGCCCCTGTTGCGACCGATTCCACTTTAGGCCTTGCCGCCACCGTAGCCATTGGACAAGGGTAAGGGCAAGCTGAACGTGGTGTCTTTGGAGGAAGATCAGATGTCTACTCAAGTGATTTCAGGTTAAATTTTAACCTAGTTTTAGCCTTTAATTTGTAGCTGTAGTTTTGACGTTCGTTCCCTTAGATGTGTATGCGATTTTATAGGAAAGTTTAAGGTAAAGAACCGTTAGGTGTGCGTTCATTTCGATTCCGGTGCTACCCACTCATTCGTGACAAGAACCTTCGTAAAGCGTCACCGTTTGACCCTCAATCGTATTGACGACGCGTTTAGTATCAAGTTTCCCTCTGGCGATTCAGTGGTGTCGGACCAAGGCATTCATAGTTGTCCGATTCTGTTAGGTGATTTTCTTGCCATTAATGATCTGAAGGTGATATACTTGGAAGATTTCGATATGATTTTTTGAATGGACGGGTTGTCCAAGTATGATGCGGTCATCCAATTCAAGGTCAAGCGCTTGGACTTCAAGATGGACAATGGCTAGCCCAGGAGTGTTTATAGTTTCCCGCGCCAAGTTTCTCTGATTATTTCTGCGGTATGTGCTCAGAAGCTTGTAAATTCTGGATGATTTGCCTGTTTGGTTTCGGTGTTGGTGACCTGTAGTAGTTTGCCGCGTGTAAAGGAGATTGTTGTAGTTCGCAAGTTTCCTGACATTTTTCCTGATAACCATCCTGGTCTTCCACCCTAGAGAGATGTGAAGTTCATCATAGATCTGGAGCCGGGTACCCGTCCTATTGTTAAGGTGTCGTACCGTATGGCCACACGTGAGCTGGAGGAGTTGCGTACCCAATTGGATGAGGTGTTGTAGAATGGATTCATTAGGCCAAGTTCTTCACCGTGGGGTGCTCCTATGCTGTTTGTTAAGAAAAAGGATGGATCGATGAGGCTGTGTATTGATTATAGGGAGCTGAATAAGGTAACCATCAATAATAGGTATCCCTTGCCGAGAATAGTTGACTTGTTTGATCAGTTGTGTGGTAGTACTGTGTTTTCAAAGATTGACCTTCGTTCAGGCTACCATCAGTTGAGGATTCGTGAGACAGATATTCCATGAACTGCTTTTCGTTGACGGCATGGACCTTTCGAGTTCTTGGTGATGTCCTTTGGATTGACTAATGCACCCTCTGTCTTTATGGATATGATGAATAAAGTGTTTAAGGATTTCCTGGACCGCTTTGTGGTCGTATTTATAGATGATGTTCTGGTATACTCCCTCAGTGCTGAAGAGAATGCACAACACTTGCGTTTAGTTTTTGTTGGATCCCTAGCTGGATCTGGGCTAGGTTCACTAAATTAGGTTAAGTCTGACCCACCTTGTATAGACAGGGTCAAGTCTAGTGGTCCTAGAATTTAGGTCAAGTCATTAGGTTCACCCTCCTTGGACCAGCCAACAGAGGACCTCAGAAGACTCAGGCTTAGAAGATTCAGAGAATAGATTGTTCAGTTTGAAGTTCTTCGAACTCAACTCGACGATCGTCAATCTCAGATCGATGAACTCAGAGTTATCTCTCTGAGTTGAGCTTGACGATATTCGAGCTCAGGTCGACAATCAATTTTTCTTTAGACAAATTCTCAGCTCGACGATCTCAGAGTACAGATTTGGCAAGTCATTCTCAGTACGCAGTTCGTAGAGCTCAGGTCGACGAACTGGAATTGGAATTCTTAGGTCGACGATCTTGGATCTCAGGTCGACGAATTCCGTTCTTAGGTCGACGATTTCTTTCCCGCTCCAGAATGAGAAGTTTTCTTTCTTCTATCCCTTACTTTCTATATTATTTAGTAGTAATATTCCTGAGTAATTAATGCTCATATTCCTTTGAATATAGCCATTATTGGCAGCATTAATTATGGTCTTCATCAGGATAATTACTTGCCTATTTTATTAGTGACAGTTGGGGAAAATCATTTATGACAGACATTCCAGCCGTTTGTATTCTCCAGATTAGTCAGCAATTAATGCCTGAATTCAAAATTCAAAGGACAAATTGACTGCAGAATATAAAAGAGTTGTCTCTTTTCAGTCTGGCATCCATCAACCCCAAAAAGAGACAGAAATCAAATAGAGAACTGACTGCACACGAGAAAATACAGAGACAGAGACAGAACCTTCAGAACTCTCTTCACAGTACAATCTACTTTCATCCTTGTAAATCCTAAAATCTGAAGAAGAACATTCATCACAAATCAAGAGTCTTCTTCATCATCAGAGCTTGGAATCTTTAGAGACATTCTTCCAATATCTATCTACTGGATTCCTGGTTATTGAAAAAACAAGGCTGAAGACCTACACCCTGAAGAAAAGCTCCAGTCTTCCTGAACTATTCAACTTCTCAGGGGGAGCTTTCTCAACACCAAAGATCCACTAATCTTCGCTGTTGATTAGAGAAAGAGAAGACACCATCACATCCTCTCACCTCCTGAAAAAGGGTTTTAACTCCCTTCAAAAGTTAACCACTTGGTTGTTAAGTCAGCTGATCAAAAGACTTGGTTAGTTTTTGGGCACCTGATCAAAAGCCTAAAGGGTTGTGATATCTCCCTGCAAATAGATATTGTGGTGGTAGTCACCTGATCAAAACATTCTAGTGGATTCCTACCAGGGTGGTAGAAGAGTGGATATACCCAGTTGGGGAACCACTATAAAATTCTTGCGTTGTCTGGTTGTGCTCATTTTCTGTTTTGTTCTTGTTGTGGCTGTGATAGATAGAATAACTTAGCCTGTTTTTCTTTTCTTTATATATTATTAGTATCACCTACTTTCACTCTGATATAAAAGTTTAAAATGACCAAAATTTTAAATACTCTATTCACCCCCCCCCCTCTAGAGTAAGTCAGATCTAACCCCTCCTTTCATTTGGTATCAGAGGGTTGTACTCTTGGTTGAACAAGGTAACACTTGAACCAACAGATCCTTCTTAGATCTAAATTTCTCTAGCTTATTTCTTATAGCATGGCACAGAGCAAGGATTATACAAGCACCAGACCTCCAGTGTGCAACTTAAATAAGTTTGTCATCTGGAAGGTAAGAATCAAGCTTTACTTGAATTCTATTGATGGAGAAATGTTTAACTCTATTTTGACAGGACCGCCTCAACCTACAGTAGAGACTGCATCCACATCAACTTCAAGCACTCATGCAGTTCCACTACCTGAGTGGACTGATGCTCAGAAGAAAGCTAAGATAGCTGATGCAAAAGCTATGAATATACTGACTCAAACCATGTCTGATGATATCTTCCAAAAGGTGGCTGAATGTACTTCAGCAAAACAGATCTGATACTCTCTAAACCAGATGGTGGCAGGTTCAGCTGATGAAAGAAAGGATAGAAGATCCAACCTCATCTCATAGTATGAGAACTTCAAAAAGGAAGAATCTGAATCAGTGGTTGATATGTATAACAGACTAAGTGTTATCATCAGTGAGCTAAAATCCCTGAATAAAGACATCTCATTGACTGAGATAAATGACAAAATTCTAATGTGCTTCTCCAACACTTGGGACTCCAGGATATGGCCAATCAAGGAGGCTAGAAGTTTAAATGAGATTTCCACTGAATCTCTCCTTGGCAAGCTCAAGTCTTATGAGTAGTTGATCAAATCCAGAGAGGCTGCTGAACATAAGACTTCCACACCCTCAAGGAAGGAGCACAACATAGCCTTTAAGGCAAATGAAGAATCAGAAGCCCCAACAATCAATGAAGAATTCTCGAGTCTCTTAGCCAATAGATTCTATAAAATGGGAAAGAATGATTCCAGAAGAAAGTCATCAAGGCAAGATGACAAGCCCGGGTATGACAAAACACCAACTAAAGAAGTTGTTTATTTTGGCTGCAGGAAGCCTGGACACTTCATCTCAGAGTGTCCAGAGAACCAAAATAAGGAGAGGAGAAGAGAAAAGGAAACCAGGAAATAGCATTACAACAAGCCCTTCTCCAGCAAGCACAAAAGGAAGGAGAAAGGTTTCATTGCTGAAACCTGGAGTGACACTGAAGAAGAATCTTCATCTTCCAACTCCAGTGAAGATGAAGAGGAAGCAAAGGCCAAGGAAATATGCTTGATGGCCATTGATGCATCAAGCACCATTCTGAAACTGACCAATCAGACACTGAAGAACCTCTATCTAAAGAGGATCAGGTATTATCTTCTTTTGATTTTGATTCAGAAGAATTTAAAACTGAATTCAAGTCCTTATGTTTTGATTTAATAAATTCTGAAAAAGAAATTAAGCAACTTAGAGAGAAAGTAAATGAACAAGAAAACCTGCTGTCAGAAAACAAAAAATTAAATGATGAAATCACCTTAGCTAATGAACAAATCATTAAATTAAAGACTGAATTGTTTGAGGCAAGGCAACTTGAAGAATCCCTGAATGGGAGAAGTATCAAGTTGATGAACATCACAAGCATAGTGAATACCAGACTTAATGGCAAGCTGGGCTTAGGTGCTTCATCAAGCCAACCCCCACTTATTAGGAAAAACATTTTATCCACCCTCATAAAATTTGTTTCTGAAAAGGGTAAAGAGAAAATAAAAGATAATCATGTTAAACAAATAGTGTTAAAACAAAAGAATAAGAAAAGAAGAAAGAATAAGAAAAGAAGAAAGAATAAGAAAAATCTTAACCATAACAAATTTCAGTAGATTTCGTCGAATTCAGATCGACGAAATGTGTCCAGTTCGTCGAACTCAAGTCGACGAACTCCGAACGCAAACTTTTACTATAACTATTCTCTGAACTGCGATCGAAGAAACCAGTATGGTTCTTCGACCAGAGATCGACGAAATTGGGGCCCAGAAAATGAATACTTTCATTCTCTGAGTGGAGTACGACGAACTCATCCCCGTTCGTCGACCTCAGATCGATGAACTACTAGAATTTGTCGACCCCAGTTTATAATAATAGAAATTTAATTCCAACAGGATTTTCAATCAACTTAGACAAAACATTAATCATTTTAACCAATGGATAATTCCACCAAGAAAATATCATCCTTTAGGTTACAAAAGTCAACTTGAGTATTCATATATTTCCAACTTTAGTTATGTAAATCAACAAGGACCCAAGGTAACTTGGGTCAAGAATATCTAATCTGTTTTTGTGCAGGTGAAAGACTATCCTACCATAGAGGAATAGTGGTATCTGGATAGTAGTTGTTCAAAACATATGACTGGCAGTAAGGACAATCTATCCAACTATAAGTCCAAGCTAGGTGATAAAGTTGTTTTTGGTGACTCCAACTGTGGCCAGACTAAAGGCTATGGAGATGTAAATATTAGAGTTATCACATTCAAGAAAGTAGCTTATGTAAGTAGATTAAAGCACAACCTGATTTCCATTAGTTAACTCTGTGATGAAGGTTTCAGGTATCTTTTGATAAATCTTCTTGTATTATTTCTTCTATTGATAACAAGATTGTTTCAACTCGATCTAGAGTAGGAAATATTTACATAGTAAATTTTAAGTATGCTAGGTCTGAAATATGTCTGTTCAAGCAAATTAATAATAATAATGAACTTTGACATAAAAGATTAGGTCATGTTAACTTAAAATACATTGTTAAGGTATCTAGGGACAACTTTGTTAGAGGATTGCCTTCTGGTCCCTACAAGATGGAAGGCCTCTGTAGGGCTTGTCAATTAAGCAAACAAACTAAAAATAGTTTCAAAGCCATTAATAAAAGTGATTCAGCTAGGATTTTGTATTTTCTCCACATGGATTTTTTGGACCCATTGTTGTACAAAGCCTAGGAGGGAAATCTTATACCTTAGTGATTGTAAATGACTTCTCAAGGTTCACTTAGGTGTTCTTCTTGAGGAACAAGTCAGATAACTTCAAGGTTCTTACAGATTTTCTTAAGAGCATAAGGATTGAGTACTCTACTCCAGTTGCATTGATCAGAAGTGATCATGGTACTAAGTTTGAGTCTCTTCCCATGCAAAGATTCTGTGAGGAGGAAGGTATCAGACATTGTTTCTCTGCTCCTAGAACTCCTCAATAAAATGGGGTAGCTGAAAGGAAAAACAGAACACTAATTGAAGTTGCAGGTATATTGCTTGCAGATGCTTACTTGCCACAATCCTTTTGGGCAGAGGCTGTAAGCACACCAAACTATGTCCTGAACAAGAGTTTGATACATAAGCTTAAGGGCAAGAATCCCTATGAATTACTTAAAGGGAAGAAACTTAAAATAGATTTCTTTAAGATTTTTAGTTGTATGTGTTACATTCACAATAATGACAAGAAATATATTAGAAAGTTTGAAGTCAAGGCTGCAATAAGAATTTTTTTAGGATATTCCCAAGTCAGCATGACATATAGGGTTTATAATCAATCTACAATGAAAATAGAAGAGTCTGTACACATTTCCTTTGATGAGACTAACATGTTTTATAAGGAGAAGAACTCTTCTACCAGTGAATCTTTGCAGGTACCCTATTTGCGTGAGCAGTTGAATGAGTTGAACCTCACCAATGAGGCTAATACCCATACCTCTCCACAAAACTCTGAAGATAGTGAAGATGATTTCATTGAAACAACTGATAAACTAACAACAACCAACATAATTCCACAAGAGGAATTAACTCCCCAAGCTGTTGTTGAACAAACTCCACCAACTGATCTTGTCATACTTAGAGATCATCCTATATCTCAAGTAATAGGAGACATATCAGTAGGTGTGCAAATAAGGCATCAACTCAATAAAGACTTGATGCATGCCTGCTTCATATCTCAAATTAAGCCCCAATCTATAAAAGATGCAGAGCAAGATCCACTCTGGATTATGGCAATGCAAGAGGAGCTCAACTAATTTGAGAGATGTAGAGTTTGAGACTTAGTTCTAAGACCCAAAGACTACTCAGTCATTAGAACTAAGTGGGTATTTAGAAATAAACTTGATGCCTAGGGCATTATCATAAGGAACAAGGCAAGGCTAGTAGCTCAAGGCTATAGGCAAGAGGAAGGCATTGACTATTATCAGACATTTGCCCCTATTGCAAGGCTTGAGGCTATAAGAATCTTCCTTGCATATGCTACCTTCAAAAAGTTCATGGTCTATCAAATGGATGTCAAGAGTGCATTTATGAATGGAGAACTCAAAGACGAAGTATATGTGGAGCAACCACCAGGTTGTATCTCTATAACTAATCCCTCTTATGTCTTAAGATTGCATAAAGCTCTCTATGGTTTAAATCAAGCTCCATGAGCTTGGTATGAGACATTAGCTAGCTTCTTGTTAGAGCATAAATTTTCTAGAGGCATTATAGATAGGACCTTATTTATTAAGCATCATAAAGATAAAATTGTGTTAGTACAAATTTATGTAGATGATATTATCTTTGGCTATACTGATTCTAAACTATGCAAAAGGTTTTCTGACTTAATGCATTCAAAGTTTGAAATGAGTAACATGGGTGAACTCTCTTACTTCCTTGGCCTCCAAGTGAAGCAATTGCCTGATGGCAACTTCATATCCCAATCCAAGTATGTTAAGGAGCTAATCAAAAGGTTTGGGATGTCGAATGCCTTAGCAAAGAAAACACCCATGGCTACCAATGTTGTGGTTGCCTCTGATGAACATGGAAAATCTGTTGATCAGAAATTATATAGGGGCATTATTGGTTCCCTGTTGTATCTCACAGCAAGTAGTACAGACATAATGTTTTCTACATGCTTTTGTGCTAGGTTCCAAGTGAACTCTAAAGAATCTCATCTTATTTTCCTTAAATTTTTTTTAAGATATATAAAGGGTTGCCCAAATCTAGGACTCTGGTATCTAACTGAGTCAGAATTTGAGTTGACTGGATACTCAGATGCTGACTTTGATGGATGTAGAGTGGACAGGAAGAGCACATCAAGAACATGTCAGTTCCTTGGTGCTAGACTTGTCTCCTAGTTTTGCAAAAAGCAAACATTTGTGTCTACATCAACAGCAGAAGCTGAGTACATAGCAGCTGACAGTTGTTGTTTACAGATGCTGTGGATTCAAAACCAACTCCTAGATTATGGATACAACTTAAATAATTCAACCTTACTCTGTGATAATACAAGTGCAATTTCTATTTCTCAGAATCCAGTTCATCATAGTAGAACTAAGCATATAGAGATAAGGAATCATTTTATTAGAGGGTGTGTGGATAAAAAGAAAATTAATCTTGTTTACATCTACACTGATTTGCAAAGAGCAGACATCTTCACCAAACCCTTGGATGAAAGAAACCATCTGTTCTTTATAAATCAGCTTGGTATGATTAATGGAGAAACTTTAATTTAACTTTCTGTCTGTGGTCGAAGAATTTGCCACAGTTCGTCGACCTGAGATCGACGAACTGAGAAAAGTTCTTGAGATAATTCATCGACCTGAGATCGACGAACTCTCTGTGTGTGTCATTTTCGTCGACCGGAGATCGACGATTTGGCTTCAGAAAATTTTCGTCGACCTGAGGATGATGAAAAGTCTTCCCTTCTTCAGACTGAGATCGACGAACTCTTTTGTCGATAAAATATTTCGTCGATCTCAGATAAAAGAATTTTTCTTTTTCGCAGGACAGAGTTTGTCATTTCATATTCTGAAAAACCTTATATCTAGGTTTTCTTCGAGCTCCATCCCGCGCTTTCTGTTCTCCTTGCACTTGATCTCTCTGTGTTTCCTTTGCTGGTGATCAATGGTAATTCCAGCAAGCGCTCTTGCGGCAATGAAGTTTGACATGGGTTTTGATATAGATTTCGAGTCATTCCAACTCTCCGACCAGATTTTCCTTGACATTCTGAAATTGTTTGAAGATCTGTAGTTGAAGAATCTGATGACCACCAGAATAAATATTGCGGTGACAGAAATAAGAGAATGGGTTTTCACTTCTTTCTCTCCAGATACTGATACTATGGTGGGAACCATATCGGGTAACGTTGTCTCTCTCACCCCCACCATCTTTATTGATATTTTTGGATTAGTTAATGGAGAAGAAGAGTTAGAGATCGATAGTACTAAATTTGATGAGATGTTGATTAAGATGGGGTATTCTGGAGGCACACCCCATAAATTGCTGAAGAAACATTTATCTGCTGACTACAAGTTTTTAGCAGATATTATAGGCAAGGTACTGCTAGGCAAGCACACAACCCATGATTACATCACTAGGAAGCAATTCCTTGTGATGTGTGTTGTTGTGAACAAGAAGCCCGTAAATTAGGCTAGAATCATGTTTGGGATGATTAGGAAGAAAAATACCAAAAAAGAGGTGTGTTTTGGAAGAATTCTTGGAATCTTCCTTCAGGCCAAGGCTGTTGAATCCCTGATCTCCCCGACCATATTCATTGATGCCTCCAAGAGTCTTACTTGTGCCTTATTTGGCAGGTGGGAGAGGAATATCTCCAAGCCATCCAAGGCTTCCTCCTCTTCCTCAAGACCTTCTGAGAGTATTAGGGCTGCTCCATCCACTCCCCATCTTGCTGAAGATGTTTCCATTCCACCTCCACCTCCTCATGATCAAACAACTTCAACATCCCTCCATCATACTTCTACTTCTCAATCCTATATACCAACTCCTCCAGCTTCCCCAGTCCATCTTTCCTCACCAGTTCATACTTCAGTCCATTCTCCTACACCACATCAATTTCCTGAACATCAATCATCACCAATTCAATCTCCAGTGCATGCTACTACACCAGAGCATATCACTCCTCCTCTATCCCCTCTTCCTCCACATCTTACCGATATCCCCCTTCACAAAATTTCTTCCTTACCATCATTTGAACTGATGTAATCCCCCTTCCATACTCCATCACCTCAATATGTGCCAATGCCAGATTCTTGACCCTCTCATCCATCATCATCAACCCTCAATCCATCTGTATCCACTCAAACCCCTCTTAAGTTCATGGTCATAGATTCTCCCTTCATTGTCTCCATCCTGGACCACATCACTCCAGTCATAAAACAACTCATAACAGAGGCTATTTCACCTCTTGCTGCCTCCATTTCATCTCTTGCTGCCCTAGTTTCTGCCTCCTCTGTCCCTCCTTCTTCAATAAGGGGTCTGGTTCCAGTACTTACTGAAACTAGGCAGGGGGTAGATACTCAATGAAGAAGCAGCTTCAGCAGAAGCAAAAATAGCTCCAGCAGTAGCAAAAACAGTTTCAGCAGTAGCAGAAACAGGTTTGCAGATAGTTGAGGTCACAACAACAGATGTAGATATGGTTTCAGAGGCTGACATATTGGATGTAGATCTGCTGATTGCAAATATTGTGACTGATGGTGATTGTTATATCAATCCCTCAGTAGACATTTTTGGTTTATTACATTCTTTCAGTATAATTTATCTGAACTCTTTACTTCTAGCAGTTAAGCCACCCTTGGCTATAGTTTGCTACACTTCTCCTATAAGTCCTGAAGTGGTTAGTCAATTGAAGGCAAGTTTTGATGTTAACATGACTGTGGAATCTGTAGGCCCAACCTATATAATGGATAATAACCGTATCCCCAGTTTAGATGATTTGATTGCACAAGATGTTGCACAAGAGATTGCACAGATGCAGAATGATCCTGACCTGAATGAGTTTCTATTGACTGATAAAGATTTAGAAGATTCTCAGATGATCACAGAGAATGTTGCTCCACCTGCAGTTGCTCTACCTCAAGCTCTTCCTCAGGCTGAAAGACAGATTTCAAAGGGAAATTTTAAAAAGATAGATGCATTATATGATAACCCTCAAAATTCTTCTGATGAGGACATAGATGATGATTCTGATGGATCTGATGATCCTAAATCTAAGAAGAAAGCTGCAAAGAAGAGAAAGATTATTCCCAAGGCTGCTCCAAAGCCTAATCCTACCAATGACACCCCTTACTATATCTTGCAAAAGATAACACCATACCCAGGGATGCCTCAGTGGATGTGGCTATCCAAGAATGAGCAGAAAGAAAGGAAGAGGAGGAGAAGGTACAGGTCTCCTCCTAGGAAATTTAGGAAAGACCCTCCTCCTCCTCCTCCTCCATCTTCAGGTGCCTCTGGCAATGTCTCTCAAAAATCTACTCCAGTGGCCAAGACCTATCAAAGACATTCCAGGTATGGCAGTCAGCAACAATCTTCTCAAAGCCACCCTCCTCCAGCTTCATTCAAGAGAACTCCTACAGACTCTGTTGCTGAATCAAAGCAGGAATCAAGTCCAAAAAGGCAAGAGTCTCCTCCAATTCCCTTTGTAGATCCAGAATAGGAGACTTCAGCTAAAATGGCAAGATTTCATGAGCTGGTAGGACTCTCTCAAATTAAAAAAGCCAAAGCTTAAGGAAAGGATCCTTCTCAATTTTCAACCATGTCTTCATTAAGAAAAGAATAACTTCGAAGGTATGTAAAGGCAAATAAATTTTTAAATGTTGATGATTATATGAAACTGCATCCAGAAGCTGTAGTGCCCAGAGAAACTTCTCTCAACATCATTGGTGCATCTGACATGACAATGTCTAAGAAAGAAGCTGCTAATCCAAACAGAGAAATAATCTTCAGACAGCCTGCTGAGAAGCTAGTGAAAGCAAAAGCTAAGCAGAAACAGTGATTTTGTTTGTGTTTTGTTCTTATTTTTGAACTCTATACTGGTTAATCATGAAGCACATCTTGTAAATATCTGCTGAATGTTTTAATTCTATCAGATATATGTTTTCATGCTTTATGACTATTTCTTTTATTTTGCTTTAGTGACCTCACCCAAATATAGGGAGATTGTTGGATCCTTAGCTGGATTTTGGCTAGGTTCACTAAATTAGGTTAAGTCTGACCCACCTTGTATAGCCAGGGTCAAGTCTAGTGGTCCTAGAATTTAGGTCAAGTCATTAGGTTCAACCTCCTTGGACCAGCCAGCAGAGGACCTCAGAAGACTCAGACTTAGAAGATTCAAAAAATAGATTATTCAGTTCGAAGTTCTTCGAACTCAGCTCGACGATCGTCAATCTCAGATCGACGAACTCAGAGTTATCTCTCTGAGCTGAGCTCGACGATATTCGAGCTCAGGTTGTCAATCACTTTTTCTTTAGACAGATTCTCAGCTCGATGATCTCAGAGTACAGATTTGGCAAGTAATTCTCAGTACGCTGTTCGCAGAGCTCAAGTCGACGAACTGGAATTCTCAGGTCGATGATCTTGGATCTCAGGTCGACGAATTCCGTTCTTAGGTCGGCAATTTCTGTCCCGCTCTAGAATGAGAAGTTTTCTTCCTTCTGTCTCTTACTTTCTATATTATTTAGCAGTAATTTTCCTGAGTAATTAATGCTCATATTTCTTTGAATATAGCCGTTATTGGCAGCATTCATTATGGTCTTCATCAGGATAATTACTTGCCTATTTTATTAGGGACAGTTGGGGAAACTCATTTATGACAGACATTCTAGCCGTTTATATTCTCCAGATTAGTCAGTAATTAATGCATGAATTCAAAATTCAAAGGACAAATTGACTGCAAAATATAAAAGAGTTTTCTCTTTTCAGTCTGGCATCCATCAACCCCAAAAAGAGACAGAAATCAAATAGAGAACTGACTGCACACGAGAAAATATAGAGACAGAGAATGAACCTTCAGAACTCTCTCACAGTGTAATCTACTTTCATCCTTGTTAATCCTGAAATCTGAAGAAGAACATTCATCACAAATCAAGAGTCTTCTTCATCTTCAGAGCCTGGAATCTTCAGAGACATTCTTCCAATATCTATCTACTGGATTCCTGGTTATTGACAAAACAAGGTTGAAGACCTATACCCTGAAGAAAAGCTCCAGTCTTCCTGAACCATTCAACTTCTTAGGGGGAGCTTTCTCAACATCAAAGATCCACTAGTCTTCTCTATTGATTAAAGAAAGAGAAGACACCATCACCTCCTCTCACCTCCTGAAAAAGGGTTTTAACTTCCTTCAAAAGTTAACCACTTGATTGTTAAGTCACCTGATCAAAAGACTTGGTTGGTTTTTGGGCACCTGATCAAAAGCCTAAAGGGTTATGATATCTCCTTGCAAATAGATATTGTGGTGGCAATCACCTGATCAAAACCTGCTAGTGGATTCCTGCCAGGGTGGTAGAAGAGTGGATGTACCCAGTTGGGGAACAGTATAAAATTCTTTTGTTGTCTAGTTGTGCTCATTTTCTGTTTTGTTCTTGTTGTGGCTATGATAGATAGAATAACTTAGCCTGTTTTTCTTTTCTTTATATATTATTGGTATCACCTACTTTCACTCTGATATAAAAGTTTAAAACAACAAAAATTTTTAATACACTATTCACCCCCCCCCCCTCTAGAGTAAGTCAGATCTAACCCCTCCTTTCAGTTTTGTCTACCTTGAGGGAGCATAAGTTGTATGCTAAGCTGAGCAAGTGTGAGTTTTGGTTGACTCAGGTTTCTTTCTTGGGTCATATGGCTAATAAGGACGGAATCTCTGTTGACCTAGAGAAGATAGTTGATGTTATGGATTGGAATAGACCTGCTACTCCCAAAAAGATAAGGAGCTTCCTAGGGCTAGCAGACTATTATAGAAGGTTTGTAGAGGGTTTCTCTATATTGTCTGTGCCTTTGACTAAATTGATGCAGAAGAACACAGCTTTCGTTTGGAGCGATAAGTGCGAAGAGGCTTTTCAGGAATTAAAGAGGAGATTGTGCACTGCTCCAGTTTTGACCTTGCCTACCGAAGGGATAAAGTATGTTGTGTATGTGGACGCATCGCACGTTGAACTTTGTTGCGTGGTGATGCAGGAGGGCAAAGTGATTGCGTATGGGTCACGACAGTTAAAGGTACATGAGAAAAATTACCCTACGCATGATTTGGAATTTGCAGCTGTGATTTACGCCTTGAAGTTATGGAGACATCTATTATATGGCGCTTTGTGCAAGATTTATACGGATCATAAGAGTTTGAAGTACGTCTTCACTCAAAAGGAATTGAACTTGTGCCAACGGAGATGGCTTGAGTATGTTGTAGATTATGATGTTGAGATCCAATACCATCTGGGCAAAGCTAATGTGGTAGCTGATGCCCTGAGTAGGAAGATATCGAAAATTTTTAAGCTTTCTGTGGATTCACTGGTTGAGGAATTTCTCTTGTTGGATATATCAGTGGGAATTAGCGACTCGCCCAGTAGTTTGGAAGTAATAGAGCCTTCATGGATTATACTTACAAGGCTACATTAAAGGGATGACCCTGATTTGATGCACCTTTATAATAGAACTTCAAAAGGGGAATTGCCGGATTTCTTAATTGCTAACACGGGTACCTTGAAGTACCGCGACATATTTTGTATTCCCGCAGTTGAGGATATTTGAGGTAAGTTATGCAAAGAGGCACATGGTTCTAGCGTTGCCTACCACCCCAGTTCTACCAAGATGTATAAGGATCTGAAGCAGATCGTTTGGTGGTATGGTCTAAGGGCGATGTAGCTATGTTTGTCTCAGAATGTTTTACTTGCAAGCGAGTGAAGGCTGATCATAGAAGGCTTGGAGGCAAGTTGACGCCCTTAGAAATTCTGAGTTAGAAGTGGGAGACTATTTCGATGGATTTTATTACTAGGTTGCGGAGATCTCCCTAAGGGCATGATTCAGTTTGGGTTATAGTGGACAAATTGACAAAGTGAGCTCACTTTGTGTCGTTCAAGATCGACTACTCCATAAAGAAAATAGTTGAGCTATACATGGATGAGGTCTTTAGATTACATGGAGTGCCTGTTAGTATTGTATCATATCAAGACTCCAGGTTTACATTACTCTTTTGGAAGAGTTTATAGGAGGGGTTGGGTACCGATTTGAGGTATTCCACCGCCTATCATTCGCAAACAAATGGTCAGGCGGAGAGAGTAAATCAGATCGTGGAGGATATGATAAGGTGTTATATTTTGGACCACGAAGGAGCGTGGGATGAACATTTGAGACTGATGGAATTTGCATACAATAATAGTTACCAAGAGAGTTTGCAGATGGCCCTGTTTGAGGCTTTGTATAGGAGACGTTGCAAGACTCCCTTGTTTTGGGCCGAGGTTGTTGAGAGACCGTTATTTGGTCTAAAAGCGTTAGAAGAGATGGATGTTTCTGTTAAGCATATTCGAGAGAAGCTTCAGATAACTCAAGAGCTTTATGAAAAGAATGTCAATCGACATAGGACTAATTTGGAGTTTATGGTTGGGGACATGGTTTTTATTAAGGTTCCCCCAATGTCTGGTGTTAAGAGGTTTGGTAAGAACCATAAGTTGGATCCTAAGTATGCGGGACCTTTTAAAGTTATTGAGCGTATTGGCGTGTTAGCTTATAGGCTGGAGTTGCCAGCAAGTTTTACTGGTGTGCACGATGTTTTCTACGTGAGTCAATTGTGGAAGTGTGTGCTGAGAAACATGCAAATTCTTGATGTTGTGCCCTAGTTGGAGCCCAATATTTCATATGTGGAAGTTCCTGTTTGTGTTTTTTATGATCAGGATCGGGTATTGCGAAGGAATACAATACCCATGGTTAAGGTTTTGTGGAGGAACCAAGATGTGGAGAGTGCGACTTGGGAGTTGGAGTCAGCTATGAGGGAGGCTCATCCTCTTATATTCTCCTGATGCTTTGGTAAATGTTTTCTTTATTAGCCTATGATTGCTTTTCTTCTGTTTTGGATTTGATCCTATTTATGTTAAGTTTCGGGATGAAACTTCTTTTTAGGTGGGGTGGCTGTAACGCCCCTGATATTTCGGTATTTATTTTAAATCCCGTGGTGACGTATTTTTGACATCAGGGCGTTACATTGACGCATAGTTAACGGGTGTGGTTTGTTGGAGCAGGTGTTTACTCAGTGAGTTTTCCCATATGGTTTGTTTTGGTTTGGTTGTGCACCTTCCCTCGCGAGCCGAGTCTGTTTTGGGACTCAGTGGAGATTTTTATAGGGATATGGTGGCATTTCATCTTCGGGTGGTGTTTTACCCGGGTTTGGTTTGTCAGATTGGGATTTCAACTTCATCATTAGATTTGTAGTATCGGTATTTAGCTACGATGCGAATTTCGTAAAATTCCGAGTTAATTTAGGTTTCGGGTCGTGTTTGGACTATGGATTATTAAATTGTTTTATGTTATAATAATTAATTATGTATGTATATATAAAAGAACGGTATTAGGTCGCGTCAAACCCTATTCATCTTCTTCCTAAACCCAACGGCAGACTGTTTTCGCGAAATCGGAAGAGGAGCGGCGGACGAGCATGCGTGCGTTCGGCCAACAATTGAGAGCTCCGGTGGTCGGTTTTGACGAATGAGTAGAGATTTTGAAAGCTCTCACTGAGAGCTACGCGATTGTGGTAAGATCTTCCCGTTTCCTCAATTTTTAGGTGTTAGGGTTAGCGATTTTGACCTCTTTTATCCTCCAAAAGTTTCAGGAAACGTTGCTAGGATCTTTTGGTGGCCTATCCTTATCGCGGTGCGAGCGGGAGGCGTCTTTTCCAGAGTTTTCAAGGAAAGTGGATTTTCCCCTTGCATGTCCATTTTCTTGTTGTTTTCTTCCCTTCTTTCCTCCTCCTTTAGAGAGTAGGAGTTGGGTAGGTAGATCCATGAAAAGAATCCCTAGGTTAGGGCAGATTTTTGGCCAAGGCTTGGAGAATAGGAATAGAGACTATGTGTAATTCAGTGAGTTTAGGTTAGAAATTTTGTCGGGTATCGACGGTCCAATTCGTCGAATATGGTAGGTTAGCCGGGTAAGTATCCGTCGTAAGTCATTAAGTAGAATCAGCGAGTATCGCTAGCCTAATTTGTCGAGTATCGATAGGGTAGAATTTGTTGAGTATCGCTAGAATTCCTTATGGAATTTTCGTCGGGTATGAATTTAGTAGCTTAAGCCCGATTCTACGAGTATCTAGGTTAATTCATCGAGTATAGTTGGCGAATCGCCGAAACTAGTCTAGGCTTATTTGCTTCGAGTGGCCAGCAAAGCCAAAGAAATTTCGGTGTGTTTCGGGAAAAAAATCATCGAGTATTGTTGGTTAATTTGTCGAATATCAGTACGTTTTGTCAAGTATCATTCGGCAATTCGTCGAGTATCGCTGGTCTTTTTCGTCGAGTGTTGTCAAATTCATCGAGTATCATCATAATTCGTCGGGTATACTCGCCGAATTTGGCTAGGACTTAGAATATTTTTGTTGTTTCGTATAGGATTCATCTTGTATGGTCCCTAGGATGGTTTTAGGGCTTGTGTAAGGTTTGCCCTTGGGTTTAGTCTTGGGTTTTGGTTGGGGTGTTCAGTTATGATGTTTCTTCGACTAAGTAGGTTGGCAGTGGATAAAGGACCACCAATTGGACACCGATTTATGGGTCATTGCCCTTGGTAGTTTGGTTTGGTCTCTATTTTTTGTGGACTGTTGGGTTGTGTTTGGCTAGGTGGCCACCACCACATTGCCCTTTTTGAGACGTTTGGATTTGGTAGTTCAAGATTAGACATTTTGGTCACTGACTCCGACCCGGTTGTGTTCATCAAGTGTTAATGACTCACGTTTTCGAGCTATTTTGTGCTCAGTTTGCTTCTTAGATCAGTCTATGTTGTTTATGTTAATCCTTGCAGATTTTGTTGTCGAAGCATGGCTTCATTCCGCACTCGGTGCATATGTTAATTTAATTGCTTTATTACAGACTTCTACTTACTTGCTTTATTTGACTAATCAGATGTGGTTTTTAGCATTTCTTATAGTCGGGTTTGGTAAACCCTTCCATGACTTTGTACTTTTTACCTATTTATTTCTTTTGCCACTTGTATTTTCTTGCTGAGGTGTTCTTCTTTTGAATGCCCAAGTTCAGGGTTGTAGCTGGTGGTGCGGCTAAGTTGGGTTGTAGCTTGTGGACTGCAGTTGTTGTGATTTTTTCTCACCGTCGTGAGGTAGTTGTTGTTTCAGTTTTTAGTTAAGACTTGCATACTCTCAGTGGGTTCATGTTAGGTTGTTGATGCCCACTGGTAGTTTTCTTTGGAATATTGAATACTTTGCTAAGCTGTTAGTTTACCTCTTGTGGTTGTTTTTACTTGCTCTCTAGAAAGGTTTTATGCTAGATTGCATGTTAGGTATTTTAAAGTATAAAAAACTATTACTAATTCTTGCATACCATATTTGAAATCTAAATCATTATATTTAGCGACCGTAAAAGCTACTTTCACTACTATTATAAATCTAGAGTCTTGCATACCATGAGTTGTCCTCTGAGGATGTTTATACTCATGTAGGACATCTAATCTTGTAAATAAACTATTTTTCGCAGGATATAACTATCTTTTCTCTTGAACTAGATGATCCACTGAGTCGAGGGATACGACTAATTCTTTAACTTAAACTAGATTTTCTCTAAATAACTTATAGATCTATCATAAAGTGTTTAGTTGGAGTTTTTCCTGAGCGTCTTCTGTTATCCCCTACTGACGTGACATCATGACGCGTGTTTTCCCTTACTCTGATATATTGTTTAATGCGGGGAAAATGCGGGTTGTGACAATCTTCCCTAGAGCAGCTTAGCTTGTGTAAGGACTGAAATTGGGAATGCAGGAATTTATGAATGGTTAGGAGCCAATTGTATCTCCTGAACTCATCGAGTTCATCAAAATCACGCAAGCACTGAGGAATTCTAAGCGAATTCAAGGAAAATAAGAACTTGCAAATTAAGTACTTACAAGAACCTTAACCTTCGAGCCTCCACCGCAGGGGTTGGCTCTTCGAGAGCAAGTTGATTCATCTCACTCAATAGGTACTTGTGATTCTCATCTGGATATGGTGTTCTCTTGAAACAAAACTCCTCTCCTCTATTTGGCAGTCCTAGAATCACTGCAATTTCGTTCACCGTTAGTTTCACATAATATTTTCGAAGCAGAAATGCCTCCTCGTCTGGCCTGTATAGTCAAATAAGCCAATACAATAAAGAGATGTTTTGAGGAAGATCCGGGAGCGAGAAAAATTGTAGTAGGCCGGCATCACTTAATAGATTATTTGAATGCTCACACAACAAGTCCAAGATGGGCTCGACATGCATCTTGAAAGTTGATATGGCACAACTACTGTTTAGATATGTACCAGTTGAATGTCCTGCCATCTACAATATTTCTAACCAATTTATAATAAATAAGGATATATGCTCACTTTCGTTGAGTTCAACTTTCATAAAATTGAAAGCAATCTACATTGTAAAATTGAAAGCAATCTACTCACAATACTAGCGACATGAGAGTATATTTGATCTAATGTAAAAATAATATATACATCAAGCATTCTACTATATATTTGTATTGTTTGACGTTGAAGTTAATTATGATTTTGATAATGTAATGAATCAGCAATGAATCAGTAATGAAGCAACATAAAACCAGATACTAAGATTATGTGTGTTTAACGAAATGTGCAATGTTAGTAGGGTTTCCGACCTATACTATAGTCATTACAGTCAGATTCATGGAGTTCAACATACAAAAAATAGGGTTTCAGCATCCAGAAAGCAATATTTGTTGATGCTGAAACCCTCTCGAAAAAATAGTGTACCATACATTATTAAGGAAGAATCATGAGTTTGGAAAAAAATGCAGCATACAAAAAAGGTTCGGTATACCAGAGAAAAAGGAAAACACTCACAATAAATGTTGGAATTGCGGTGCAATGTTAGTAGGGTTTCTGGCCTTTCCTATAGTCATTCCGGCCAGATACATGGATTTCAACATACAAAAATAGGGTTTCAGCATCCAACAAGCAAAAGTTGTTGATGCTGAAACCCTATTGAAAAAAATTGTATGCCCCACATTATAATGGAAGAATCATTAGTTTGGAAGAAAATGCAGCATACATGAAAAGTTTGGCATACCAGAGAAAAAGTTTGTCGTGGGATGTCGTCGTGCCGCCACTACTTCTGCATCACTTCCCTAAATAAAAACCTGCTACACACCTGCCTGAGTACGAGCTAGGAAAGATTTTTGCAAGGTGGGGAGAGGCCTAAAGGATCGGCGAAGAGGAGAGAAGCAGCGTCGGGGAAGAAAACACGGGGATTGGCGCAGGGAAGAAAACACGAGAATATTCAAAAAAACCCTAAACACGAAGGAGGGGAAAAAAGTGGGGCCCAGTCCTATTTAAACACTCACAACTAAAATATGAGTCTAGCCCACCCAAATTGTTTTTCCACTATTGGGGGGGGGGGGAGAATGGGTACGTCCCATGATGCTCGCACGGTGCTCCTCCCTTGGGGCCTGTGAGCATAAATAGTAGAATTTCTACTCATACTCATGCCATTTCGTCTTTTTTCCTGAAAATTTTTCACTCCTTCCTTCAAAATAAGTGTTGCATCCTCCTTCTGCGAGAGCTACAATGCAGTCTGAGCTTTCTCTTTGGGTGATTTTCCTCCTACTACGAGTTGGTGCATTGCTAGAACTTTCTCCTGGCTTTTCTTCTACTGGGCGAGCTTTTTCAGAAAAGAAGAGCTTATGTACTGATCAAGCTTGCTCTGAGCTTTCTCCTAGCCTTACTTATAGTGGAGCAAGCATTGGAAAACAACAATTGCGACCTTACTCTAACTCCGAGAGCTTCTTCCTAGTTTTATGTTCCTGGTAGTCCACATTTCGAGCTTGCATCGACCTTCTTTCTACTGGAGTGAGCTTCCTACTGAAATACAGTGCGCCCAATATATAGTCGTCAATGAAAATTTATTGGTACCTACTTGTGTGTATTTAGACTTTTATTGGTTCTTTTACTAATCATACCAAGGTTCGTTGCTAGATTCCACCTCCATGAAGATCTTAGAATAACAACTCTCGATGTCGTCCGAAAAAATTGATGAAACTCAATGTGACTGTAATTTAGGATTAAAATCCAACTATATTTCTTTTAATTAAACACCATTGTGTTATAGTATTACATTCCGATTATATTCTAGGTTCAAATTCTAAGTACATCCTATTATGCAATTCAGTTGTCTTACATCATGTTTTTCCTTCAGGTCTTGAAGTCCCCTATTTTTCCCTATTGTACACTCAGAGGCTAAGGCGTACACATGTATTGTAATCAGGGGCACACAACAGGATTTAGTGTTGGTAAACAACTCATGATCGATTGGACGCATACAAGAATTATTAAAATATGAGAATATAGCTGCTCCAAAATAGATGTTAAGAATACAAAGCATTCACCAAAGAAGTACCTCAAATTCGAAAAGTGCACTGGATATCTCGTTTACATTTCCTTTTACACTAATGCATATGACAAGAATTGGGCAGTAATGAAGCTCGTCGAGTAGCATAATCATCCACTAGTAACGAAGAAAGAGAAGCATTTATTGAGGTCCAATTTAAGCATATCTGTAATGCAAGGTTGTTGATCTTTCAAAGGTAACATATTGAAGTATATGATCGAAGCCAAAATTGGAGTTGTGGATGCTTATAACTTCTTTTTCGATGAAGTTGGTTGTATTGAAAATATTGGGTTCTATAAGGTCGATGCCTTCAACTTTGTTCAACGAGAAAGAAGGGTGTTAATAGAAATTGATGACGCCTCAAGCTTGTTAAGGATATTACATGGGAAATAGTCAGATGACAATATGTTTCTCATACGATGTACGAACAGATGAATTGAATATGTTGACTAGCTTCTTTTAGATGGATGAGCATATCAAAATAGATTTTGACTGCTTCAGTGATATTATTATTTTTGATATGATGTATATAATGAATAAATATAATCTGGCATGCACGTAATTCATCGCTGTGAACAATCATTGACAGAATATTTTTATAGGAGGTTCTTTCATTGCTGAAGAGACCATAGAATCATTTTTTTGTGTTTGAAACTTTTTTAATTAGTTGGTGGCAAGCAACCAATTGCTATTTTCATGGACCAAGATCATGTCATCGTCATAGCTGTTGATGATTAATTTTGCTAAGCGCAATTCCAAAAATAATCAGATAAGGCAAGTATACTTATCATATTATAGTATAGTATCAAGGGTCATATTAAACTCAGGGCTTGTCAAGCACTTCAACTCTACTCACAAAGAAGAACTATTATCTTATCTAACAGAAATTTCAGGTTGTTCGGAAAGCTAAGAAAAAGTGTGATTAAACTTACGAGAAATTCGATTATTTAAAAGCCGATGCTTGATCTAAAATTCTTTTGGATTAAAATAAACTTCATAAAAGGTGAAATTGCTTGCATCTAAATAATTTATTTTGACCATGAAAGTTCCTAAAATATGATAGAGCATCTCTCGAGAGAACTACCAAATAATCTTAACTACAACATTTTTGGTCTTTAGCTACACCTACTTGGCAAATTTATAAAAATGTTGTCTAAACACTGATAGACAACAGCTTATAAGTGCAGCAATAGATTATCATCTTTAGACAACACTTTTTCTACAATATTCAATAAATGTTCTCTAAACTCTTTTAGGAACAGTTATGACATGTTGCAATTGACGGTCCACTTTAGACAATAGTTATGACATGTTGCTTTTTTTAAAAAAAATAATTTACAACACATCAAAGTGTTGTATATTCCTTTTAAAATCATCCAAAATTCAATCACACACCCAAACAATTACTTAAAATTTAAATTTATAAAATTCTAACACAAAGTCACAAACCATCCCAACACTTTTCCGGCCGATAACCCAGCACAACATCCTCCTGTTTGGTGGGAAATAGGCCAGAAATGCAGTTTTTAGTCTTTTCCACCGTTCTAATGCTCTAAACTGGAGATTTACTAAACACGCCAATTTCTATCGTGGCATTTCTATCCCAACGAAATGAAGTTAAGATGCTCAAACAATTGGCATGGTTTCTTATTGTCTAATTGATATTTCAGTAAATAAACATGATGTTAAGCTAGCCTCGCGGTGGTCATATATTTAACATTGATGGAGCTAGATCAAATGGAAGACCAACCCCAAGGTATATCTTCTTTTATTTAACTATAATGATGGTATAATTTAGAATCTTGAGTGGTGTGGCTGACAACTTTATGTTCTAATATGTTCAAGTGTTTAGTTCAACTTAGGGTACTGGATGACTCAGACTCGTAACATGTCAATTTTCTGTTCTTATATGTATATTCATGGTAATGACTTTCTCTCCATGTTCTGCTTAGGCGGCCACTATATTATGCGTAGGAATGGGAAGCTTCTTTGATCCTGATAAGGCACAGGGTCTGGCATATTTTCCAGGTTTGTTGTGCTATCACAACCCGCATTTTCTCTGTATTTAAACAATATATCAGAGTAAGATAAAACATGCGTCATGATGCCACGTCGTGCAGGGGATAACTACAGGCGCTCAGGCAAGAACTCTAACCTAACTCTTTATATTAAATCCTCAAGTTTATTATGAAGAAAGTTATAATTTAAGTTAAGTTTTGATAGTCGTATCCCTCAGCTCAGTGGATCAACTAGTCCACAAGTGAAAATATGAATATATGCTGTGGAAAATACTTTATTTATATAGACGAACATCCTCCATAAGCATAAACATTCAAATAGGACAACTCATGATATGCATACCTCTAGGTTTAATATAAGTATAGAAATAGCTTTTACGTTAGTTAAACTATAGTAACTTTGGTTTAAAATAATGCTATGAATTAGATAGTCAAAATGATACTTTTATACTTTTTAAAAATAACTAACATGCAATCCTAGCATAAAATATTCCCAGAGAGAAAGTAAAAACAACAAGTCATCTATAAGAGACTAAGCAGCTAGCAAGTAACTCAACAAAAATAAAAACTCTAATGGGCGTCAACAACCTAACACGAACCCACCAAAAAGAAACATTTATGTCTGAACTAAACCACAAAACAACAACACTACCTCATAATGGTGAGGAAAAGATGACTACAACAGCTACAGAACACCAGCAACCACCAACCCTAGCCGCTCTACCGACTACTGCTCCAAACCTAAGGCATTCCAAAGAAAAGAACACCTCAGCAAGAATGTATAAGTGGCGAATAAAAATCAATTTCACATGAAATCAAAGGAGTCAAAGGGTTACCAACCCAAACAGGAAAGCTGAAAGGAAAACATCAACATTCGACCACAAGGTAAAAAGTGAGAAAGAACTCATAAGGGTTAGACATCCCAAGCTGCACCAAGTGCGATAAAGATCTATGCTTTATAAAACATTTATATAAGTATGTGTATAATTATATATGAGCATAGACACCGGCAAAATCCGGCACCTGCGGTGGTGGTAACCTACCCAACACACAAACAGTAAAAAAACTTAACAAGGGCCCAAGGAAAGGTGGTCATATTTCTTGACACACCCAAAATCGGGGAAATACCAGCACCTGCAGTGGTGGTCTCCTCTTCCATACACCCAGTCACAAACCCACATCGGGTAAACCCACCAGGGCAAATATCCATAAGCTGGCCTTAGGTTGGTGGTCCTTTATCCACTGCCAACCATGAGCCACACCAAAATAACATCCAAAAAACACCGATAAAACCCCATCGAAAACACAGGATTACTCCAATGGTAAAAAGGAAGAAAAATCCCAAAAATCACCCTAAGGCCAAACCCGACAAATTAGACTCAATTCGGCAAGAAAATTCTAAGTCCATACTGATTCGTCGAATATACTCGACGAATACAGTAGACACTCAACGAATCATACTTAGCAAAACTGGTTAACTTGATACACGACAAATCGGCGAAAATAACCCAAGTCTATGGAAATTTGTTGAGTATACTCGACGCCTAGCTGAGTTCACTCAGCGCCTGAACTTAACTCTAACGTCTTACCTCACTCAACACCTTCACTCAACGCCTAGCTGAGTTCACTCGATGCCTAGCTGAGTTCACTCGATGCCTAGCTTAGTTCACTCAGCGCCTGAAATTAACTATACGGTCTTACCTCACTCAACACCTTCACTCAATGCCTAGTTGAGTTCACTCGACTCCTAGCTGAGTTCACTCGACATTTAGCTGAGTTCACTCAGCGCACTTAACGCCAAAGTCATTAACAATCAAAACACTCAACGTCGTCTGGTTCACTCGGCACTCTCGACGCCAAACTGCCAAAACTCAACAAATTTGACTTAGACTCTCAGATCACTCGACACTCTCGACGCCAAGTCAAATTAACTCAACGCCAAGACTGATACTCGACGAACTCGACACCTAACCTCAATGATTGCAGAATCACACAATGTCGAGACTATTACTCGATGAATTCGTCGAGATTACTTGACTAATCTGACTTTACTCAACGCCTAGACTATTCGATGATTTTGACTTAGCCCAAAACTCATGCTTGACAAATTTCACTCAGGCTGACCCCACCATATTCGACGAATTTAAACTTAAGCTAAATACCATATTCGACGAATTCCAACTTAGACTAACAATCATACTCGATGGATTAAACTTAGAATAACCACCATAAATCGATGAATTAACCTAGACTAACAGCCAAATAATCGACGGGTTTTACTTAGGCTACATGACCTCTAATCGGCGGATGGCCAAAAATCGGAAATCCAACACTACGCAACAGATCAGCCATGTCTGAACCCTACACTACTCCTAAATGCTATGGAGGGAAGGAAAATAATAGGAAATACACAAAGAAAGACATAGAAAGGGGAAGAAGTCACCACTTTCCTCAAATCTCCCGAAATCCGGCCACGCAAGCACTCCTCCTCCAGGATCTGGCCGCAAGAACACCTATGCAATGATTCCTGAAATTTTTCGGGGCAAACAAGGGGTCAAAAACAAATAACATATCAACCAAAAATTCAAGAAAAGGGAAAAACTCACCGCTCACACGTAGATCTCGATAAGAGCTTTCTGAATCTACCCTCCAACAACGATTTCGTGCACTAGAGCCCCTACAATCGATGACCGAAAGCTTGCGAAGTCCGCCACTTTCCCTCTTCCGCGAATCGGTTTGACAGCTAGGGAAGAAAATGATGAATAAGGTTCCGTCTAAATCGTAAGGGTATTTATACTTATACTATTATTATTATAAACATCCAAACTACCGAAAAAACCCAATCAACTCGGATTTTCACGAAATTCGCACCGAAACTAAATATCGATGCTACGAATCCAACGACGAAGTTGAAATAAAAATCTGACAAAACCAAACTCGGGTAAAAACTACCCGATGTCAAAACACCAAATATCCCAAAAAGGCTCCACCGAGTTCCAAAATAAACTCGGTTCGCAAGGGAAATTTCAAAAACACACTAGAAATTAGCCATGTTAATATTTTAAGTCAAAACCTCAGATATCAATAAGCAAAAGCCTCGCTCCAGCAATGGTACCCATCAACTACATGTCAACGTAACACCCTGATGTCAAAAATATGCCACTTAAGGAATTTAAATAAACATCGAAAAAATCATCGGTGTTACAGCCACTCCCCCTAAAAGAGAGGTTTCGTTCGGAAACTTGATACACAACTGAATCCACTAAAGAAGGAAAATAACCAAGGGTTATTGAATAGAAACACTTACCGAAATAAACTAGGAGAACAGATGAGGATGAGCCTCCCTTATAGCTAACTCCAACTCCCAAGTCGCGCTCTCCATATCTTGGTTTTTCCACAAAACTTTGACCATGAGTATTGTCTTCCTTCGCAACACCTGATCTTAAGTATCCAGAATGCGAATAGGCATCTCGAAATAAGAAAGGTTAGGCTGTAATTGGGACACCGAATCGAGAACATGTCGGTCACTAAGCACATATTTTCGCAACTGGCTCACATAAAACACATCGTGCACACCAGGGAAATTTGCAGGCAAATCCAGCCTATAGGCCGACACTCCGATGCATTCAATAACTTTGAAAGATCCCACATACCTGAGATCCAACTTGTGGTTCCTTCCAAATATCTTAACACCAGCCACCGGAGAAACCTTGAGAAAAACTATGTCCCTAACTGCAAATTCCAAATCAGTCCTTCGCCAATTAGCGTTCTTCTCATAACGCTCCTGAGCTATATGAAGCTTCTCTCGAATATGCATCACAAAACAATTCATATCTTCTAAGGCTTCCGGACCCAACAACGGTCCTTCACCAACTTCGGCCCAAAATAAGGGAGTTCTGCAATGTCTCCCATATAAAGTCTCAAATGGGGTCATCTGCAAGCTCTTCTGGTAAATGTTATTATTGGCAAATTCCATGACTCTCAGCCGCTCGTCCCACGCTCCCCCATGGTCCAAAATGTAACATCTTATCATACCTTCCACAATCTGATTTACTCTCTCCGTCTGACCATTGGTCTTTGGATGATAAACGGTTGAATATCTGCGTTCGGTACCCAACCCTTCCTGTCAACTTTTCCAAAAATAAGACGTAAACCTAGAATCTCGATCTGACACAATACTAACAGGTACTCCATGTAATCTAATGACCTCATCCAAATATAACTCTTCTATTTTCTTCATGCAGCAATCAATCTTAAATGACACGAAGTGAGCACACTTTGTTAGTCTGTCAACTATGACCCACACTGAATCATGTCCTCGGGGAGATCTTAGAAAACCAATAATAAAATACATAGAAATACTCTCCCACTTCCAACTTGGAATCTCCAAAGGTGTCAGCTTGCCACCAGGCCTTCCATGATCTGCCTTAACATGCTTGCAGGTGAAACACTCGGACACAAACTTGTCTATATCGCTCTTCATTCCATACCACCAGACGATCTACTTGAGATCTCTATACATCTTAGTAGAACCAGGGTGGTAAGCAACACTAGAACCATACGCCTCACTGCACAACTTAGCTCGAATATTCTCAATAATGGAGATATCTACCACGGTACTTCAAAGTACCTGAATCATCAATTGAAAAGTCTGGTAATTCCCCTTTCTCCGTTCTACTACAAAGGTGCTACAAATCAGAATTGTCCTTTTGATGTAGCCTTGTAAGCGTAATCCATGAAGGCTCTGCCACTTCTAGGCTGCTTTGCGAGTCACTACTTCCGATAGAATACCCATTAGCAAAAACTCTTCCACTAAAGACTCTATGGAAAGGTTAAAGATCTTCGCGGTCTTTCGACTCAAGGCATCGGCTACCACATTAGCTTTGCCCGGTTGATATAGAATATCACCATCATAATCCGCGACATACTCTAACCACCTATGTTGGCACGGATTCAACTCCTTTTGAGTGTAAACATACTTCAAGCTCTTATGATCTGTGTAAATCTTGCACAATGCGCCATACAACAGATGTCTCCATAACTTCAAGACATAAATCACTACCGCAAACTCCAAATCATGAGTAGGGTAGTTCCTTTCATGAATCTTCAATTGCCTTGATCCATATGCAATTACCTTGCCTTCTTGCATCAATACACAACTAAGTCCGACGTGCGATGCATCCCCATAAACGACATACTCCACTCCTTCGGTAGGCAAAGACAACACTGGAGCAGTCCATAACCTCGTTTTCAAATCCTGAAAAGCTTCTTCGAACTTATCGCCCCACACAAATGATGTGTTCTTCTGCGTAAGCTTAGTCAACGGCGCAGACAACGTCGAAAATCCTTCCACAAACCTTCTATAATATCCTGCCAACCCTAGGAAGCTTCTTATCTCTTTGGGTATGGTAGGTCTTTTTAAATCAATTACGACAGCTATCTTTTCTGGGTTAACAGAAATTCCATCCTTGTTCACAACATGACCCAAAAAGAAAACTTGAGGTAGCCAAAACTCACACTTACTCAACTTTGCATACAACTTATGTTCTCTTCAAGTAGATAGAACTAAACGCAAGTGTTGGGCATGCCCCTCAGTACTCCGGGAATAAACCAGGACATCATCAATAAAAATGACCACAAAACAGTCCAGAAAATCTTTAAACACTTTATTCATCGTGTCCATGAAGGCAGAGGGTGCATTCGTCAATCTAAAGGACATTACCAAGAACTCAAAATGTCCGTACCGAGAACAAAAGGCGGTCCGTGGAACATCCTTCTCATAGATTCTCAACTGATGGTAGCCTGAACGATGGTCAATCTTCGAAAACACAATACTACCACACAACTGATCAAACAAATCAACTATTCGCGACAAGGGATACTTATTCTTGATAGTTACCTTATTCAATTATCTATAATCAATGCACAACCTTATAGATCCATCCTTCTTCTTAATAAATAACATAGGAGCACCCCAAGGCGAATAACTTGGCCTCATGAATCTATACTGCAACAGCTCATCCAGCTGGGTATGCAACTCTTCCAGCTCATGCCAGGCCATCCGGTACAGTGCCTTAACAATAGGGCGAGTACCCAGCTCCAAGTCAATAACAAACTCCACATCCCTCTTAGGCAGAAGACCAGGAAGACTAACTTGGAAGACATCAAGAAACTCACGCACCACAGGAACTTCCTCGACACACAGCAAACTACCAATGATTTCCAATACAAAAACCAAACAAGCAAAACAGTCGAAATCTAAAAGTTTCCGAGCAGATACCGCAGAAATGATCGGGGAATCCTGGCGCGGAAAACCATACACACTCCTTGGGTGGCTGTTGTCCATATTAAAGTCCAAACGCTTAAACTTGCATTGGATAACCACATCATATCTGGACAACCAGTCCATGCCCAAGATCACATCAAAGTCCTCCAGGTCTAATACCTTCAAATCAGCAAAAGCTAAGAAATCACCTAAAAGGATCAGACAACTTTGGATACCCTGGTCCGACACCACAAAATCACCGGAAGGAAACTTGACGCGAAATGAATAACCAATTAGATCGAGAGTCAGACGATGATGCTCTACGAAAGTCCTAGCCACAAACAAGTGGGTAGCACCAGAATCGTAAAGAACGCGTGCCCAACGGTTCTTTACCTTAAACTTCCCTATAAAATTGCATATGTAACTAGATGAACAAACATCAAAACTAAAGCTAAAAGCTAAGAACTAGATTAGAATCTAACCTAAGATCACTTGGGTGGACATCTACGCTTCTTCCAAAGTCACCACATTCAGCTTGCCCTTCCATTTATCCAAAAGCTACGGCGGCGGCAAAGCTTTGAGTGGAACTAGCTACAGCGGGGGCTGAGACCACGGGCACTCTAACTTAAAATGCCCTTTCTGTCCGCACTGGAAACAGGCCTTATCCTTACTCCAACAATGGTCTGCATCATGCCCCTTTTTATTACACGAAGCATAAAACAAATCCCCTTTGGGAGCGCTCTGAATTGAATTTACTTGATGCTGCTTCTGAGATCCCAACCTCTTGAAACACTTATCGAATAGATGGCCCGACCGGCCACAAAAACTACATGCCTCCTTGCTTCTTTTCTTCGAAGCGGGACTAGACTCCCGAGAGTTCTTACCTTCATCAGACTTCTTCTTATCCTTCCTCATTTGCATGCCTCGATTCTTGTCATTATCGATAGCTTTTACTTTAAGAGCAGCTTCCACTACCTCAGCATAGTTCTCAGATCCATAAGCGCTAGCCAGCTGCTGGATGTCACTCCTAAGACCACCCATAAATCGCTTGACTCTGCTAGCTTCAGAGGCAACTAAATCCAGGGCAAACTGGCTCAACTTGCTGAACTCTACCTCATACTCACTGGCCGTGAGTTGTCTCTGTTTTATATGCAGAAAGTTGTTCATCAAACGGTCTTGCTCGACCGACGGCAAAAACTTCTTAAGAAGTAACTCCTTAAACAATCCCCATGAACATCCATCAATGAGGTTTTCTTTTTCACTTAACCACCAGCTCTTTACAAGACCCTTAAGCTGGTAAGCGACGACCATCATTCTCTGGTCTACAGAAATTCCTGAATACGAGAACATCTCCTCAATCACGATAATCCAATCGTCCAAAGCCATAAAATCATCTCTACCGTCATAGGTACGAGGTCTTAGTCGCTAAAAATGCGAGATAAAATTCATCTCTAGTGGCAGCTGAACTAAAGGTACCAAAGGAGCAGGAGGAACGGGAATGACTTGACCCACAGCAGGGTCCTGCACTCTCGGTTACTGCCCTGAAACGACAGTCAACAGTGCCTGGATCTACGATTGTATCTCCACCATCTACCTAGACAAAGCCTCATTTCTCTATCGCAGACCCTCAATCACAACCTCACTATGCGCACTAGATGACTCGCCCTCAGACTAGGGAGTCGACCTCGTCGCAATACGCTTAAGCGACATCATAAGAATGCAACGAACTCCAAATCAGAACCTAGCTTAATCGCTAGAACTACACAACTTAGTTCAGACCATACATATATAGATACTTGATCATGCTGCTAACTTGCTTTGGGATTTTCATAATGATGTCATACTTAAACTTAGGATGATATACCTTCATCGTATTGACTCATGTGCATAAACTTATGAATGCATGAATTATCATTCTTTTTGTTTTAAAACCATGTGTGTACGTATGTCATCATGTAGATCTTAGCTTGACACGTGTGCTAATGCTATGTTATGTCATGCGTGTTGTGCCGTGCAATCTAATAAAAGCCTTAATACATGTTATGAGCGGCGTACACATGAAATACTATGCATCTCATACTACATAATATCATATTTAACGAAAAAAGCAAAATCTAATGTGCATTCATGTGATGATTGTTATGCATCTCATACTACATAACAGTCACATGTTTCTTCCTATGAGAATCCATATACAAACACATATTATGCATCCCATACTATATAATATGCCTCGTATACTTCTTATCATGCTTATGAGTGTAGTCTTCATGCTTCAGTCAAGACATACTGATGACACATCAGTGTGTGTATGAAATGAACAAGATCACTAAAACTACACCTCTGATACCAACTGTCACAACCCTCATTTTCTCAATATTTAAACAATATATCAGAGTAAGATAAAACACGCGTCATGATGCCATGTTGTACAGGGGATAACTGCAGGCGCTCAAGTAAGAACTCAAGCATAACTCTTTATATGAAATTATTGGGTCTATTGATCCCAATGGCCCTGATTTGATGATGTCAAACAGGTCAATGAGATACACACAACTATATTTGATGTGTGTGTAAGTTCATGTGTGCAGGATAGTCCCTGTGATAAAGATTAGGCAGGTGGACTCAAAGAAGTGGTTGGAAGGGAAGAAGATTTGCCTAAGTCCACAGGAGTTGAGTGAAGTCTATTCACTCAATGCCAGGTAAGTAAAATTGTTGAGTATAGTCAGCCAAACAATTGGCAAGGTGAAAATGTGGCTAAGTCCACAGGCGTTGAGTGAAGTATACTCACTGAATGTCATACAGCTAAAAGCTGTGAGAGGCTAAGCCTAAGAAGAATAAGGCAGAAATATGGCTAATTCCACAGGCTTTGAGTGAAGTCCACTCACTCAATGCCATAACATCAAAATCGTTGAGTACTGTCTAGTCAGTCAAAGCCAAAAAAAATTTGTGTAGGATTTTGACTAAGTCCACATGCGTTGAGTGAAGCTTACTCACTCAACGTCATGAGATAGAAAATCTATCTAAGTGGTTAGGCGTTGAGTGTAGCTCACTCACTCAACGCCATGAGACAGAAAATCTATCTAAGTGTTTAGGCGTTGAGTGATGCTTACTCACTCAACGCCACGAGACAGAAAATCTATCTAAGTAGTTAGGCGTTGAGTGTAGCTTACTCACTCAATGTCATGAGTCAAAATCTGTCTAAGTAGTTAGGCGTTGAGTGATGCTTACTCACTCAATGCCATGGGGCTATAGCGTTGACTGAATCCTAGTCAGTCAGGGTCAGTGTTCATCTTGACACAGAAATTTGGCTAAGTACAAATGCGTTGATTGCTTTTACTTTCATCGAGCTGAGCTCCGAGTTCGTCAAACTGATCTTTGAGTTCGTCGAACTGAGCTTACACTGTTCATCGAGCTGAGTTCTGAGTTCATCGAACTGAGCTTTGAGTTCGTCAAACTGATCTTTCACTTTTTGTCGAGCTGAGCTCTGAGTTCGTCGAACTGAGGATTTCTGGAATACACCTTCTTTCTAAGTCTTTTTGGCGCTGAGTGATGGTAATTCACTCAATGCCTTCGCTACTGATGCTTGATTTTGTCTATGTCCAAAGAGATAGTAACGTCAGCAAAGTCAACAAAGTCAAAGCAGGTTCAAATGTTGTGGGAATGCCGCTAGAGGCATTGGGGGCCAACTGTTATGATTTTCTGCACTAGGAAAGAGATTTCTCGCTGGGGCCCACACAAAGTAAAGAGTCGTTGAATCAGTCGTCAATGGAAAGTAGGTGGCTGAATGGAAAAATCACAGCCACCAATTCTGGTGGGGCCCACTGCTCAATAAGACGTTGATCGGCAGACGATAAAAAGAGCAGGATCAAATCGAGAAAAAAAAACAACATCGAAAAACAACAACAATCACAATCATCAAGAAGAGATGTACTTAGGGTTCTCTTGATTTGCACTCGTGCAGCTGGACGACATCTTCTTCCTCGCTTTCTTGTCGAACTAGAAGAAGAAGTTTAGATCAGAGAACCTGAACACGAAAAGAGTTAGCTGCTACAATACTCATCTGCAACAACAAGATTAGGATTGCTTCCTGAAAGAGAAGAAGCAGAGATTTCTGCAAGTTGCTTCAGAACAAGCTGTGCTTCAATTGAATATTTATTTCTCAACTTGTTGCTGTGAAGAAGAAGATAGGGTTGATATCTGATTATTCTAGGAAGACAAACATAGAGAACTTTCTCTGGTGTCTGAGTATTTCATCTTTGTGACATTCTCTGTAAGATCCAATTTGGGATCTGAGGGTAGGATTCTTTAGGGAATCTGAGTTTAGGCATGTACTATAAAGGTCGAGGTAAGATCTGTTGTAGTTCTGAGAGTAGGATCCAATCTGGGATTTGAGGGTAGGATTCTTTAGGGAATTTGAGTGTAGGCCTGTGTTATAAAGGTCGAGGTAGGATTCTTGTTAGAATCTGAGCGGTAAGGCTTAGTGTCTGAGTGTAGGCCTGTGTTATAAAGGCCGAGGTTGGATCCAATTGGGATCTGAGTGGTAGGGCTCAGTGCCCGAGTTGTAGGTCTTGGATAAGACTGAGTGGTCCCGCGGGATCGTGTTGTAAGCTCTTAAGGAGCCGAGGAATTTGTGAAGAGCCCTGTCTAACATACTGTTAGAAAGGTGGAGAGGGACAGTGGGCGTACCCAAGGTTGGGGAACCACTATAAAATTTCTATGTCATATGTGATTGTTCTTGAAAGCACAAATCAATTAATCACTAAGCATAGGAAATCAGATATAGGTCAGAGTATTTAAAAAGTAGGCCTAAAACCTATTCACCCCCCCCCCCACTCTAGGTATTTAGTTGACCTTGAAAACAAGACTTTCAAAAATCCTCAAGTTTATTATGAAGAAAGCTATAATTTAGGTTAAGTTTTGATGGTCGTATCCCTCGGCTCAGTGGATCAATTAGTCCACAAGTGAAAATATGAATATATGCTGTGGAAAATACTTTGTTTATATAGATTAACATCCTGCATGAGCATAAACATCCAAATAGGACAACTCATGATATGCATACTTCTAGGTTTAATATAAATATAGAAATAGGTTTTATGTTAGTTAAAATATTGTGACTTTGGTTTAAAACAATGCTGTGAATGAGATAGTCAAAATGATACTTTTATACTTTTTAAAAATAACTAACATGCAATCCTAGCATAAAACCATTCCAGAGAGCAAGTAAAACCAACAAGTCATCTAGAAGGGACTAAGCAGCTAGCAAGTAACTCAACAAAATAAAAACTCCAGTGGGCGTCAACAACCTGACACGAACCCATTAAAAAGAAACATATATGTCTAAACTAAACCATAAAACAACAACACTACCTCACAATGGTGAGGAAAAGACGACTGTAATAGCTGCAGAACACCAACAACCATCAACCCTAACCGCTCAACCGGCTACTACTCCAAACCTGAGCCATTCCAAAGAAGAGAACACCTAAACAAGAATGTACAAGTGGCGAATAAAAATCAATTTCACATGAAATCAAAGGAGTCAAAGGGTTACCAACACAAACAGGAAAGCTGAAAGGAAAACATTAACATTCAACCATAAGGTAAAATGTGAGAAAGAACTCACAAGGGTTAGACATTGATAACTTCTCAAATGAAGTTATCTTTGCCTATTATTTCTACTTCTTAATTAATAAAAAAAGAGCATAAATGGTAATAAATCTGATTAATTGTTGTTTTAATGATTATGATACTAAGTCAGCCTTATTCTATGGTTTTTATGCAAGGTTTGTTAAGGAAATCAACTAAGAAGAATGATGCAGAATTTCTATTTTCGGCCTGGCCAGAAACTGCAACATCCAATTCTGAAACTGCAACATGTGTCTGTCCGAAATTCAGAATTTAAAATTTGAATTCCCACCATTTTTAATTATGGAAGGATGTGTCTCTTGAGGAGGATGGACGTTTTTAATGCCAAAAACTGATTAGAGATTAATAATTCATCATTAATTTCGGATCTAAGAGGGAGAGCATCATCTAGGGTTGGCTTGGGAAGAAAACCTCCATTGGAGAGCGCCGGCAAGAGGAAGAAGACGGAGATCTTCGCACGGATTGAAGAAGCGACTCTAGGAAGAAATTCCTGCAGCGATTAAGCGTGAACCGCGATGTTTTGTAAGATCTATTTCAATATTTTGAGTGATTCCTCCAACGCCATGAACTAATCCTTCCTTAATCTTGTATTATGAGACTACTAGGTTGTGTTTGATGGATATTTTCTAGTTTATTTTGTTGTGGATTCTTGGTGAGTGTTCTTTATCAAATTTATGATCTTTATTTTCTGAAATGTTTGGCCAATGTTTCATTTTTATGCTACGCTTCATAAATCGAGAGAGGAGTTGCGAGAGCATATCATAATTTTGATATAGCATTTGAAGAGAGAAGGAGACTTCCTCTTGGTGTTAGCAACTTGGGTCTTTGTTCTTTGAGCGGTTCTTATTTCACCCGAGGGGAAATATAGAACTAGGGATTGCCGATATCGAGAGATACGGTTATCTATTTTAAGATCGTTGCAAGGCACATTCACCACGCATTTCACAACGATACTTTCACTTATCCATCATACTAAACCTAGGAAATCATAATATAAGATTATATTTCTCCCTTGATAAGAAAAGTTTTGTTTCTAAGATCCGTAGTAATTCCATTTAGAAGTCTTTATATTTAATTTTAGTAGTCTAAGAAAAACACGAATTTTGTCTTACTTGGATTTAAGGAAAAGGCCTAACTGGTATTTGCAATCACTAAACCAATCACCTCCCTGTGGAGACGATTCTTACTCACTTGTTATTACTTGACACGGCACGTGCACTTGCGTTTAAATACGTAGACCATTACGGGCGTATCAAGTTTTTGGCGCCGTTGCCGGGGAGGTGCGAAACGTTTAGTGTTTTATTTTGCAATATTAGTGAATCCCTAGTAATTAGAGATCAAGTTTTGTTTTATCTTTGTTAATTCTCATTGCTATTACTGCTTTGTTTTGTGTCTGTTTTGCTTGTTTGTTTATTATCAATTATCAATTGTTGGTGTGCGTGTTTTATGTCCAGATATCGATCACCTGAATTACTACCGTTAAACCTAGAGATCGAACGGACGTGTAGACAAAATAGGAGAACGTTTCGACTAGAAAATAATAACGTGATAATAATGAATCCTGATAATCATAACGCTCCTAATGAAGTTGACCAGGAAGGCTTAGGTCAAGAAGGTCAAGTAGAACAGAATGGTCACCCCGTTGAACAAAGGAGAACATGTCGTGATTATAACATGCCCTTCCGAGGAGGCTTGCAGTTTAGTATTACTAGACCCGCAATTGAAGCAAACAACTTCAAGATAGATTCTATGACAATGCAACTCGTTCAACACAATAAGTTTGGTGGCCTTAATAATGAAGACCCGAACTCTCACTTAAGGACCTTCATTGAAATATGTGACACATTCAAAATCAATGGAGCATCTGAGGAAGCGATAAAACTTAGGTTATTCCCATTTTCTTTGGAAGGAAAAGCAAGAGATTGGTTGAACTCTCTGCCCAATGGTTCTATCACTACTTGGGCAACTCTGATAGAGAAATTCTTAGCTAAATATTTTCCTCCATCGAAAACTGCCAAACTTATGCGTGACATATCTACATTCATGCAAGGGAACGGAGAGACACTTTATGACGCATGGGAAAGATTTAAGGAACTATTGCGCAAGTGCCCACACCACGGCCTAGCCACACACCAACAGGTGTGGACCTTTTATAATGGCCTCCAGACGTCTACAATGATCCAAGTAGATGGAGCTGCAGGAGGATCACTGATGAACAAATATCCCGAGGATGCGTATGAAATTTTAGAGGATCTATCTTCGAATAATTATCATTCATTTGAGCGCCAAGGTTCCTCATCCATGGGAGGTGCACACCAAGTTGACCAACTCACTTCTTTCGCTGCACAAATAACCGCACAATTCAACTCGATGAATAAGCGGTTAGATGCCTTAACCTTACATCAAAATCAGGCTCCAATGAACCCCCAAGTTAATAGTATAGTTGCTCCTCCGATTAATATGAATCCTTCACTTACGGTGGAGGAACTCATTAACAATAACGAGGAGGTCAACTATATAGGTGGGCAACCGAGGTACATGAATCACAATAATCATAATGCAATTCCAACTCATTACAATCCGGATTTGCGTAATCACCCTAACTTCTCGTGGAAGAATAACACCGGCACGGGACACCCGCCTGGTTTTAACTCAAACCCACGTCCACCTCAAAACGTTAATTATAATCAACAAGGACCTTCTAGAAAGTTATCCGATGAGATCCTTATCGAATCTATGCAAAGGAACGATGCACGCATCACTAGTGTAGAGGGTTCACTGCGTGTGATTGAGTCTCAATTGGGACAAATCGCGAACGCATTAAGCCTTAGACCTCAAGGGTCACTCCCAACGGATACCACACCGAATCCGAAAGGAGACAATCAACAATGCAAGGCGGTCATTCTACGAAGTGGTAAGGAGTTGGAGAGCATTCCACTAAGAGAGAAAAGTAAGGGTAGTAATGAAAAGGAATTAGAGGAGTTGATTCCTTGTATCCCTAATGAGGGGGCCATACAAGATGGGAATGGTCAGGAACCTGCGATAGAAGTGTTAGAGAAAAAGAAAGAGAGAATAGATGAAGCTACGAAGGAAAAATAAGCTAGAATAATTTATCCACCACCACCTTTTCCGCAACGGTTAAAGAAAAGCAAACTCGATCAATAATTCCAAAAATTTCTCGAGATTTTTAAGAAGTTACAAATCAACATCCCATTCGCCGAGGCTTTGGAACAAATGCCAAGCTACATTAAATTTATGAAGGATATCCTATCTAAAAAGAGACGTTTCGGTACAAATGAGACGGTGGCACTCACTCAAGAGTGTAGTGCTATTCTTCAAAAAAGACTCCCACCTAAGTTGAAGGATCCGGGGAGCTTTACGATACCATGTTCCATAGGTTATAAGTTTGAGGGGAAGGCCTTGTGCGATCTTGGAGCGAGCATTAACTTAATGCCGCTCTCCATATATAAAAAGCTAGGTTTGGGGGAGATTTCCAAAACCTCCATAACTTTGCAACTAGCTGATCGGACCTTGGCATACCCAAAAGGGATAGTGGAGGACGTTTTGGTGAAGGTGGATAAATTCATATTTCCGGCGGACTTTGTCGTTCTAGACATGGAAGAGGATAGAGAAGTTCCGATTATTGTAGGAAGACCTTTCCTAGCGACGGGTAGGACTTTGATTGACGTGCATAAGGGAGAGTTAACGATGCGGGTGAATGACGAACAAGTCACATTTAACGTACTTAAAGCGTTAAAGTTCCCCCACCGGGAGGAAGATAATATGGAGGTGGTCAATCACGTTTCTATATGCGAGTACATGTCTAGTTCACTTTCTGCTGAACATGATATGTTGTTGACTCAATTATTAATGGAGGATGACCAATCCGATGATGATGAAGCGATTCAAGATTGCTTACAAGCATTCGAGAAGCAAACTGCTTGGTTTCGTAGGCCGGAACCATTAGAGATGCCCGAGAAATCCTTGTTAGCTAAACCGTCCATCGTTGAACCTCCATCACTTGAGTTGAAACCTCTTCCCAAGCATCTTACTTATGTATATTTAGGGGATGACGAGACACTACCGGTCATCATAAATTCCAACTTAACATCTGATCAACGGAAACGACTAATTGAACTACTTAAGCAATTTAAAATGGCCATAGGATGGACTATCGCTGATATCCGGGGGATAAGCCCTTCATTATGTATGCACAAGATTCTTTTGGAGGAGTCATTTCATGGGTCGATTGAGCCTCAACGCCGCTTAAGCCCGCCAATGAAAGAGGTAGTTAAAAAGGAGATTATTAAGTGGCTAGATGCGGGTATAATATATCCCATCTCAGATAGTCCGTGGGTCTCGCCTGTTCAGTGTGTACCCAAGAAAGGGGGGATGACGGTTATAAGGAACGAGAAGGAAGAGATGATCGCCACTAGGACGATCACGGGGTGGAGGATTTGTATGGATTATAGGAAGTTAAACAAAGCCACCCGAAAGGATCATTTCCCTCTTCCCTTCCTCGACCAAGTCCTAGACAAATTGGCGGGGAATGATTTTTACTGCTTTCTTGATGGGTATTCAGGGTATAATCAAATTACTATCGACCCCGCCGACCAAGAAAAGACCACATTTACTTGCCCCTATGGGACTTTCGCGTTTAGGAGGATGCCCTTTGGTCTATGTAACGCTCCGGCTACTTTCCAGCGTTGCATGATTGCCATTTTCTCTGATATTATGGACCAGGGTATTGAGATTTTTATGGATGATTTTTCCATCTTTGGAAAATCATTTGACACGTGCTTAGAGTGTTTGGAGAAGGTGCTCACACGTTGTGTTGAGACAAACCTAGTATTAAATTGGGAGAAATGCCATTTCATGGTTCGTGAAGGCATAGTGTTGGGTCATCATGTTTCCAGGACTGGGTTGGGGGTAGACAAAGCAAAACTAGATGTGATAGAAAAATTACCTCCACCCAAGAATGTGAAAATGCTAAGAAGCTTCCTTGGACACACGGGCTTCTATAGAAGATTCATCAAAGAATTCGCGAAAATAGCTAAACCCTTGAGTGGACTTCTAGAGAAGGATGCAAAATTTTCTTTTAATGACGATTGCTTAAGAGCGTTCGACGAGCTCAAATATCGGTTAACCACCGCTCCTATTGTAGTAACACCTGATTGGGAAGAGCCATTTATCTTGATGTGTGACGCGAGCGACTACGCGGTAGGAGTTGTTTTGGGACAAGTGCGGGAGAAGATATTTCATACGATTGCGTATGCTAGCAAGACCCTAATCGAGGCCCAAACCAACTACACTACCACCGAGAAGGAGCTATTGGCGGTGGTATTCGCATTCGAAAAATTTCGATCGTATCTCTTATGTACGAAGGTTATAGTGTACACCGATCATGCAGCGATCCGTTATCTTATGGAGAAGAGAGACTCAAAACCACGCTTGATTCGATGGGTCCTTCTCTTACAGGAGTTTGATGTAGAGATTAAGGATAGGAAAGGAACGGACAACCCGGTTGCAGATCACTTATCTAGGATTGAGAGTACACAACCGACACTACATTCTGAAGTGGAAGAGAGATTCCCTGATGAGAAGTTACTGGCGATTTCGGAGAATATTACGCCTTGGTATGCTGACTTAGTAAACTATCTAGCAAGCAATATTTTGCCACCTGAAATATCCTACCAACAAAAGAAAAGATTTTTACATCAGGTACGATCTTACATGTGGGATGATCCTTTGTTGTTCAAGGTTGGTGCCGACGGAATCGTACGGAGATGCATCCCCGAGGAGGAGATGAGAGCGATATTGGAGAAATGTCATAGCTCCCCCTACGGAGGTCATTTCAAGGGAACGAGAACCGCAATGAAAGTGTTAGAAGCTGGCTTCTATTGGCCTAATTTATTCAGGAACGCAAATGAATTTGTAAAGCAATGCGATAGATGCCAACGGAGCGAAAATATACATAAGAACGATGGGATGCCCATGAATATAATGCTGGAAGTCGAACTATTTGATGTATGAGGTATAGACTTCATGGGACCGTTCGTGAACTCGAATGGTAATCTATTCATATTATTAGCCGTGGACTATGTATCTAAATGGGTGGAAGCAATCGCGACGCCCAGGAATGATGCAAAGGTGGTCCTTAACTTCTTAAGACACCATATATTCAGTCGATTTGGAATCCCGAGGGCAATCCTTAGTGACGGTGGCAGTCATTTCTGTAATAATCAGTTCACCGCGTTACTAAACAAATTTGGGATAACTCATAAAGTCGCCTTAGCATATCATCCCCAGACAAATGGGTTAGCGGAAGTATCCAATAGGGAGATTAAGAAAATTTTAGAAAAGACAGTGAGCGTGAACCGTAGAGACTGGTCACAAAAATTAGTTGATGCATTATGGGCATATCACACTGCCTTCAAAACTCCTATCGGGCAACCCCATACCGAATGGTCTATGGAAAGTCTTGCCACCTACCTCTAGAATTAGAACACCGGGCATTCTGGGCAATAAAGAAAATTAATTATGATTTCCGCGACGCCGGCAAGAAAAGGCTCTTACAATTGAACGAACTAGAGGAGATTCGAATGCAAGCGTATGAGAACTCGAGAATTTACAAAGAGCGCACGAAACGATGGCATGATCGACGCATGAAGGAGAAAAACTTTGAACCGGGACAGCTTGTTCTACTATTCAACTCTCGCTTGAAATTATTCCCCGGAAAGCTCAAGTCCCGCTGGTCGGGCCCATTCAAGGTTAAAATCGTGCACCCCTATGGAGCTGTGACTATTTCAAATGAGAATGATGGAACCGAGTTCAAGGTAAATGGGGAGAGATTGAAGTTATATCTAGGAGGCGACATTGACCGAGTAGTGTCGCGTTTGGAGCTCGTTTAATCAGGAGAAGTCCTGACGGGACTCATAAATCAGGCGCTTGGTGGGAGGCAACCCATTGCATATTTGTATTAGTTCATATTTTTAGTTTAAAACTTTTAAGTTTTTCATAATTAATAGTTTCTGTAGCTTTAGGATTGGATTGGAGGGGTGCTGCGCAATGACCACGAAATTTTATAAATAAAAAGAAATGAATAAATAAATTTTCGGCCAGATTTTGAACAAAAAAAGAAAAATAAAAAATGTGTTGTAGACAAGAGAAATGGTGTTGTCGTTTTTCGCCTACTGCCCGCTATCATAGAAATCGGCTAAGGAGTGAACCGGGATCCGGTTTAAGTAAACCGCCGGTTCAGCGGGAAATGACAACGCTAAAAAGGGAGGTTGTCATTTTGTTTTTACTGCCTACTACCGTCTGAATTGCTGTGTGGCGGTGAACCGGCGTCCGGCCTGAGCGAACCGCCATTTCCGGTTTACGGAAACGTTTCATTTCCAGTTAATCCGAGCGGTTAGGTTAGTAAAACAATATTAAGACTTATTAAACCTAAATCGCATTAATGAAATAGGTTTTAATTAAATTTAAATATAAAAGACCCCCTCTCCTGAAATTTTTCCCAGCCCGATTTCTTCCCAGCCCCCGCCTAGGTCGCGATTTTCCCCTTCGCGCTGGAGCAAAACGGCGGGCGGCGACCACCCTTTCGCATCTGCTGCAGTGTCGAGTGGTGCGAGGCGGCTGCTTCATCGCCTTCGACTTCGCCGGACGCCGGCCTACAATCGCGCGGAAGAGGCGGATCCACTCCTTGCGGACGCCATGGGAAGAACACGGCGGACGACAGCAGTTGGATCGGAGAAAAGCGGCAAGGGCTCTACAGGTATACCTAGGACTCATGTTTTCATTTTCGAAGCTCCTTCATTTAGGGCAAGGAGTAATAGAACACCCTAATCTAGGTGAAGACTTGAAGAGGAAGAAACAGAAAAAGGGGAAATCCATTGCTAATGGTGGTAGAAAATTTCAGGATGATGCGGCTGAGTTAAGGTTTAGGGAGTTGAGGACCACTCCATTCATCATGGAGAGAGGATTCAAAATGGACATAAGGGCCTGGAACTTATCCTATGCAAATCAGATTTCTGCCATTAACTGGGAGCACTTCTGCCACCCCCGAACTGAAGTTGCCCTTACCCTTGTTTACGAGTTCTACGCTAATGCGGTATCAGCGGAAGATGAGACGACTATTGTGCGGGGAAAGGAGGTCGTGTTTACAGCTGAGAGAATTTCGGATTTGTTCGCTTTGGATGACCAAGCTCAAGTTGATTACACTACCGTCCTTGCAAAGGTTGCACCACAAGAATTAGCAGAGGCCGTTTGTATCCCATCAGGGCCGGTTTGGACAAACGTGGCAACCAAGTGCCTGAAAGCAACCTGCTTATCTAGACAGGCCAAAGTTTGGCTCCTATTCATTAATGCCACCATACTTCCTACTAAACACCTCAATAATGTCCCTATCCACAAGGTTGCCATACTCTACTGTATCCTCAAGGGCATCAAATTCAATGTGGGTAAAGTTATTGCACATCGGCTGCAGGAAAAGATAAAGGAGAAAGGCCCAAAGCAACTGTGGTATCCAGTCCTGATTACAGACCTTTGTCGCGCGGTTGGAGTGCAAGAGAATGAGGAGGATGTGGTGAAGAAATTGAAGTGTCACATAACCAAAATAGTGATTGAGGTGTGCATAAAGGTTGCGGATGATACTCCCAAAGCGCAGCCTTCTAAGACACACAAGGACAAACCTATGGACATAGAAATTCACCAAGAAGATGGGGGCGGTGATCCTGACGCTATGATGGAGGAGATGCAATATATGAAAGCCTACTTGCGATGCCACCACCTATCTGTGCAGGAGGAATTAGAGGATCAAAGAACCATTTTACACAGTTTATTGGACAAAGCCAAGCTCCCTAGGCCACAATCCAAGTTGAGGATGAGGAAGCAGTTCGACAAAGAAGGTTACTTGCTTAACTCCGCCAGCATTCGTGTGGACCCTCGCATTCGTAGAACTGAGGAGGAAGAAGGCGATGAGGATGACGATGAAGTTGATAAGGAAGGAGATGCTGCTGCAGATGATGTTGATGAGGACGGCGACGACGATGATGATGATGTGGAGGGCGATGAAGATAGTGACGAGGCTGACGTAGATGGTGAAGATGACAAAGATGGAGAGGACGAATAGACAACTCTGATGAATTTTTGTTTACCTTATAGTTTATGGGTTATAATCTCTGTTTGGGACAGTTTATATTCTTGCACAGTTTATGTTTTGGATAACTGACATTATGCGTGCTCTCATATGCGGTGACACTTTTTGTTGGGATATGACAGCATTGTTTTGACTTTTGACATAGATATTCCTATATAATTTTATGTGGTGTTTTCTTGTTGTGTAGAAGCATGGTTCTCACGTAAATTCATTCGTATGTTGTTAGATACGTGCTTATGATCATTATTTATACACTCTGCAAGAATTATTTATACACTCTGCAGCTTGAATGTACTATTGGTGGGACAGTTATGTCACAGGCTGTGTAAATTTATATGCTTGCTTCTACTATTCAATATTTAATTATCTTGATGAAATCCCTTGTAGCACTGCTCTTTTGTTGTGTCCTATGTCACTTTAACTGCAGGGAATGTAAGTGTGTTCGCTAACGAAGCTCCTTACGCACATTGAGAAGCACAATTAATGGAAGGGCTGGTTATTTTGCGAGCATGAGGATCACTCTACACACGTCTTCACTTCTTTAGGGGAGTTATTTCCTCTTAATTATTTTATTCCTGACATACAAATGATCATTAGATAATGTCATTATTATAGTTACACTTCAAGTGTGGAGGAGTGTGTTCTGCTCATAACTAGTCCTCTAGAAGTAGAGTTGCTAGGGCCTAGCAACGCTTTAAGTGTGGAGGGGTGTACCCCTTACACACTGGGTAAGGGTTACTTTAAATATGAATTCAATGATACTTACTTTTGTTCTTGATTAATCTATGGGCTACTCTAGAGTTATTCAATGATCGGTAGGGCACGTCAATCTTAAGAACCCAACTAATGAATTTGAAGCTAGAAGGATGTTGGTTTGACTGAACTCATTTAAGCATATGTTTTCGTGCACTAAAATTTTGATGTACGTCCATTGCATGCTTTCCTACATTGTCCTCTACATTTAATGGGGAGTGGTGAGTAAGAGCGAAGTAAATGATGTACACCAAAATATGAGGATAGTTAGTTCGTCCTAGCTTTTTGATCAATCACATCATTAGTTGAGCTTGAATCATTTTATACACATCCTTTCATGACTAAACTCCATACGTTCCTTCTAGTTCTGTCTTGATAAGTTAGCCTATTATGGGTATATAAAAAAAAAGAGAACTCATAGTGATATGCGGCCTGAATATTCGTATACATACTTAGAATGATCCCAACTATGATAAAAAAAAAGGTAGAAAATAAAATGAGAATTCATAGTGATATGTGGCCTGCGTATGTGAATGCATACTCAGAATGATCCCAACTATGATGCCTATCTATATAAATAAAAAAAAGAGAAATATCATAGTGACATGTGGCCTAGGTATGTGCACTTATATTTGGAAAGATCCCTACTATGAGTAGTAAAAAAAAACCACAATATGGCGAACCTTCCAGATCATTAACTAGAGAACACCATTCCACCTTCAAAGTATCCATCAATGTTAATTCAAGCTTAAACATATTCATGTTTCATTGAACCTACTAACTCATATATAGGTTAAATCAATTGCTTAGCATATTCTTATCATTTCCTGTAGATGCGGGGGTTCAAAAGGAGGTATTGCATGAGAGTACATTATATGTTTTGTCACCACATACCACACTATGATGTTCATTTGAGCTCTAATCCATCATCTAACTAATAGATTTGTGAATGGTTGGATTTCTATTGATTGTCAAACCTATCAGGTTAGTAAAGCAAATATTTTGAGTGTGCCTCGATTATTTGGTTTTTCAAGACAAGCACTGGATTCTTAAGTATCATTGAATCATGCACTGCTTATTGCCCTTTACCCAAGTTTTTATTTGTGAACGTGTCTTGCTAGGGACTAGCAAGAATTTAAGTGTGGAGGTGTGATAACTTCTCAAATGAAGTTATCTTTGCCTATTATTTCTACTTCTTAATTAATAAAAAAAGAGCATAAATGGTAATAAATCTGATTAATTGTTGTTTTAATGATTATGATACTAAGTCAGCCTTATTCTATAGTTTTTATGCAAGGTTTGTTTAGGAAATCAACTAAGAAGAATGATGCAGAATTTCTATTTTCGGCCTGGCCAGAAACTGCAACATCCAATTCTGAAACTGCAACATGTGTCTGTCCGAAATTCAGAATTTAAAATTTGAATTCCCACCATTTTTAATTATGGAAGGATGTGTCTCTTGAGGAGGATGGACGTTTTTAATGCCAAAAACTGATTAGAGATTAATAATTCATCATTAATTTCGGATCTAAGAGGGAGAGCATCATCTAGGGTTGGCTTGGGAAGAAAACCTCCATTGGAGAGCGCCGACAAGAGGAAGAAGACGGAGATCTTCGCACGGATCGAAGAAGCGACTCTAGGAAGAAATTCCTGCAGCGATTAAGCGTGAACCGCGATGTTTTGTAAGATCTATTTCAATATTTTGAGTGATTCCTCCAACGCCATGAACTAATCCTTCCTTAATCTTGTATTATGAGACTACTAGGTTGTGTTTGATGGATATTTTCTAGTTTATTTTGTTGTGGATTCTTGGTGAGTGTTCTTTATCAAATTTATGATCTTTATTTTCTGAAATGTTTGGCCAATGTTTCATTTTTATGCTACGCTTCATAAATCGAGAGAGGAGTTGCGAGAGCATATCATAATTTTGATATAGCATTTGAAGAGAGAAGGAGACTTCCTCTTGGTGTTAGCAACTTGGGTCTTTGTTCTTTGAGCGGTTCTTATTTCACCCGAGGGGAAATATAGAACTAGGGATTGCCGATATCGAGAGATACGGTTATCTATTTTAAGATCGTTGCAAGGCACATTCACCACGCATTTCACAACGATACTTTCACTTATCCATCATACTAAACCTAGGAAATCATAATATAAGATTATATTTCTCCCTTGATAAGAAAAGTTTTGTTTCTAAGATCCGTAGTAATTCCATTTAGTAGTCTTTATATTTAATTTTAGTAGTCTAAGAAAAACACGAATTTTGTCTTACTTGGATTTAAGGAAAAGGCCTAACTGGTATTTGCAATCACTAAACCAATCACCTCCCTGTGGAGACGATTCTTACTCACTTGTTATTACTTGACACGGCACGTGCACTTGCGTTTAAATACGTAGACCATTATGGGCGTATCAGACATCTCAAGCTGCACCAAGTGCGATAAAGATCTATGTTTTATAAAACATTTATATAAGTATGTGTATATATACATAATAGTGGCAAGCTCATCATAGAATGAGCAAAGACACCAGCAAAATCCGGCACCTGCGGTGGTGAGAACCTACCTAACACACCAACAGTAAAAAAAACTTCACAAGGGCCCAAGGAAAGGTGGTCGTAGTTCTTGACACACCCAAAATCGGGGAAATACCAGCACCTGTAGTGGTGGTCTCCTCCTCCACACACCTAGTCACAAACTCACATCGGGTAAACCCACCAGAGCAAAGATCCATAAGCTGACCTTCGGCTGGTGGTCCTTTATCCACTGCCAACCATGGGCCACACCAAAATAACATCCTTAAAACACCGATAAACCCCATCGAAAACACAGGATTACTCTAATGGCAAAAAGGAAGAAAAATCCCAAAAATCTCCCTAAGGCCAAACTCGACGAATTGGACTCTACCCGGAAAGAAAATTCTAAGTTCATACTTATTCGTTAAGTATACTCGACGAATACAGTAGACACTCGATGAATCATACTTAGCAAAACATATTAACTTGATACACGACGAATCGGCAAAAATAACCCAAGTCTACGGGAAATTCGTCGAGTATACTTGACGCCTAGCTGAGTTCACTCAGTGCCTAAACTTAACTACATGGTCTTACCACACTCAACGCCTTCACTCGACGCCTAGATGAGTTCACTCGACGCCTAGATGAGTTCACTCAGCGCCTGAACTTAACTCTACGGTCTTACCTCACTCAACGCCTTCACTCGATGCCTAGCTGAGTTCACTCGACGCCTAGCTGAGTTAACTCAACGTATAGCTGAGTTCACTCAGCACACTTGACGCCAAATGCATTAACACTCAAAACACTAAACGCCGTCTGGTTCACTCGATGCTCTCCATGCCAAACTATCAATATTCGATGAATTTGACTTAGACTCTCAGATCACTCGACGCTCTCGACGCCAAGTCAAATTCACTCAACGACAAGACTGATACTCGATGAACTCGATGCCTAACCTCAATGATTATAGAATCACTCAACGTCGAGACTGTTAATCGACAAATTTGTCAAGATTACTCGATGAATCTGAGTTTACTCAACGCCTAGACTATTCGACGATTTTGACTTAGCCCAAAACCCATGTTTGACGAATTTCACTCAGGCTGACCCCACCATATTCGACGAATTTAAACGTAAGCTAACTGACATATTTGATGAATTCCAACTTAAACTAACAGTCATACTCGATGGATTAAACTTAGGCTTCATTTGGTTCGGCGGTGGTGGATCGATCCGGCGGGTGGAAACAGAGTGTTCGAATCGGAGGGGGGAGGTGGTTGCTCCAAACTGAGCTTTTTGGGGCGTTTCTCAAGGCGGGTGGGTGGAAACGGAGCAAATGCCGCCGGAGGTTCATTTGTTTACCCTCCTTCCGGCGGCGTTTGCCCAAAACAGAGTATCAAAATGCTCAAACAAATAGAGCCTTAGACTAACCACCATAAATTGACGAATTAACATAGACTAACAACCAAATAATCGACGGGTTTTGCTTAGGCTACATGCCCTCTAATCGGCGGATGGACCTAAACTGGAAATCCAACACTACATAGCAGATCAGCTTTGTCTAAACCCTACACTACTCTTAAATGCTATGGAGGGAAGGAAAATAACAGGAAATACACAAAGGAAGACATAACAAGGGGAAGAAATCACCACTTGCCTCAAATCATCCGAAATCCGGCCACGCAAGCGCTCCTCCTCCAGGATCTGGCCACAAGAACACCTAGGCAATAATTCCTGAAACTTTTCGGGGCAAAAAAGGGTTAAAAACGAATAACCTATCGCCTAAAAATCTCGGCGAGAGCTTTCCGAATCTACCCTTCGATGACGATTCCGTGCACCAGAGCCCCTACAATCGACGACCGAAAGCTTGCGAAGTCCGCCACTTTCCCTCTTCTGTGAATCGGTCTGACGGCTAGGGAGGAAGACGATGAATAGGGTTCCGTCTAAATCGTATGGGTATTTATACTTATATATTATTATTATTATTATTATAATAATAAACATCCAAACTACCGAAAAAACCCAATCAACTCGGATTTCCACGAAATTCGCACCGAAACTAAATATTGATGATACGAATCCAACGGCGAAGTCGAAATCAAAAATTGACAAACCAAACTTGGGTAAAAACTCCCTGATGTCAAAACACAGAATATCCCAAAAAGGCTCCACCGAGTTCCAAAATAAACCTTGTTCGCAAGGGAAATTTCAAAAATACACTAGAAATTAGCCATGTTAATACTCTAAGTCAAAACCTCGGATACCAATGAGCAAAAGTCAGGCTCCAGCAATGGTACCTGCCAACTACACGTCAACGTAACGCTCTGACATCAAAAATATGCCACTAAAGAAATTAAAATAAACATCGAAAAAATCAGGGGCGTTACAGGTTCCTATTTTGATCATGTCGAGACAAAATACTTTGCATTGTGTCTATAAGATACAATAACTGTGCCCGTGTGACAATGTACAAGAAATTTCTTCTATTCAGGTCATCCTGCTACTCCTAAGTTCACAAATGGTCGATTATTCTAGTCTTTGGTATGTTGCTTTCTATATTATCATTCTTTTTGTTAAAGGTTATTTTCTTATATGGATTCATCAAGAGAAAGATGGTATAAAGTTTTCGAAAGGAAGATGGATGAAAAACTTCAGCTCTTGAAACAATGTTGTATGCATTTGGATTTGCAACAAGAGTCGAGCATAGAGTGAAGCAAGAATGGTGCCTGAAACAAGAGCCAGGCATAGATGGATTAAAAACTTCGGCTCCTGAAACAAGAATGGTGCAGGAAGCATAGCGTGAAGCATTGCCGGCTAGGATACCAGCCCAGTTAAACATAGAGGGATGCATGTCCTCACATTTATTTGCTTCAATAATTGTGTAATGAAAGTATTCAAATGATACATATTGTGATTCAAGAATTTTCTTCATGGATGTACAAAATTGGGAACTCTTAAATTATTTGGCTTATTCGGCCGATTTAATTGTAAAAAACAAGGTATATTATTGTATTGCTTTCATAGTATCAGAGTTCTAATTTTGAACCGCATGTATATGTTTTTTCTACTGAATGCACCTTGATGGTTTAATTATCTTTCAACACACCTTTTATTTCCCCTTTTGTTTTGTATTGACTATTTTTTAAAAAAAAAATCACATTTTTTGACAACAATTTTAAAGTGTTGTCTTTGGCTATTTTGGCAACAGTTTATAGCAGGTCAACATTTTGTAAGTGTTGCAATAAATCCACCAAAGAACTGTTGCCTATTTTAAGAGTTTAGACAACAATTTCTATATAGTGTTGCCTATTCGAAGGGTTTAGACAATAATTTTTATATTGTGTTGGCTAAAGGTTCAAAAACTATTGCCTTAGATTTTAGGTAACACAAACATGAACAGCTCCCCCATTGCAAAGAGTTTTTACTATTTTGCCAACACTTGGAAGTTTTAGGCACCAATTTTTAAGTGTTGCTAAAGACAGAAAATGTTGTAGTGTAGGTTGATCAATTAAGACCCATCGGCTAGTAAAAACCCCTAAGTTTACTTTAGGCGGTAAACCCCACTATTAGATTTGACTCTAATCTGAATGATTTATGTCATCCGCTCTCAAGGAGTGCATGCAACTCCTTTTATCTTTGAGTGATATCCTCATTTACACAGATCTCTCGATCAACTAGCACATGGATCTTAGATCGATAAACATACTCGCGACATATGAATTTGACACAAAATAATAAAAGATAAATCGAAGTAAAATAAAATATAGAGCTTGCTAATTTTAAAAAGCATCCCTGCCTATTTAGCCTGATTGGGGTGGCCTGGTACCGGGACCATCGGGCCCGGGCTTTAATTAGTCAATCAGATCGAGCCCATGCTTTCTTAATATCGGGCTCGGGCCGGCCTCGGGTAATAGCCCTCGGAAGGGGCCTGGTTCGGCCCCCAGGGCCGGGCCAGGTCGTGCCCATTTTTTTTAGAAAATTAATAAAATAACATATTACTTAATAAAATTATAAAATAAAAATGTGCAATAAAATTATAAAAAAATTATTAATATTGAACAAAAAAGATTACACTTTTACAAGTTACATTAATTGAAAATAAAATAAAATGTATTATTATTATTAAATTTAAATAAAGAAAATTACAAAATTATTAACTTAACAAATTACATATTTTATCAGGTGTAACACGCTTAACCAGCTCTTATATTCATTGCGTTCATCTCGTCTTTTATCTCTTCTGAGCTCGCATCTAACGTTAAATGTGTTGCTTCCTCCTAGTAGCATCCAAATAATCCTGGTATGTAGTTGATGCAGAGTTCCAGTGATTCTTCGTTTAGTCGGCTCCTCCGGGCGTTCAAACCCCTGCCACTAAGAGAAAAAACGGACTCTGAAGCTACCGTACTAGCTTGGATTGTTACTAAATCATGAGTCATATATATCAAAATAGGATAGATATTAACTTTACTTTTCCACAATTTTTAGAGATCGAAGTTTTCGATCTCTCCCTTACTCATCAAATCGCGAAATTGTGTTTTGGTATACAATCCTAATTCATTTAAACTACTAGATGTGCGTGTTTTTTCCTAGAAGCTAATTTTAAAATTTTATTTTTAAAGAAATCTTTTATCCTGGGTTGCAATATTTCTCGGGATCGTCAGTCGTATAATTTATCGTAATAATTATAACATTCGGTAAAAAGTGAATTAAATTTTAAAATACTAACGCCGTCATTATCTCCAAAACTTAAAGTTAAGTCTAAATTAGTATTTATTTCGTCTATCAAATTTTCTACGCCGTCTACGTCGAATAGCGGATTTAAAGCGACGGAGCATGAAAACATATCTGATATTTCTTTATAATATTTTTTAAAAATTTCTTCCATTATTTCACTTAAAGGAAGTCACCCGTCATGTTGTTTATAATAGTTAATTTTTTATGAGATATTTAGACAATTTTCAATTACTAGTGAACTAGTCGGATAATACACACCAGAAAAAAAAGCAGTCGCCCGATAAAAACATTTTAATTATTGAGGATGACCCCCACTTTATAGAAATCAGGTGTGCACATAACCGCACACCCATGATCTCCATCTCAAAGAAAGAGGGATCATGGGATCGAAAGCGTGCGCGATCACCGCGCCCAATCCCCCATACGCAGATCCCATTACGCGTAATGAGCAAACTGCCGTGAACCCCACCTCGCCAATGGCGGGTGGGCGACCCCTCCCCGGCCCCCGGCCCTCTCTCGCCACAGCACGGCCAAGGGGGCGGCCGCCAGGGCCGACCCCTTCCCCGGCCGCCGGCGCGGCCAAGGGGGCGGCCGCCCTTGCTGCCCCCGTCCCCGACCGCCAGCGCGGAAAAGGGGGCGGCTGCTCGGGCCGCCCACTTCCCTTGCTATCGGCGCGGCCAAGGGGGCGGCGGCCCGGGCCGCCCCCTTCCCCGGCCTCCAGTGCGACAGAGGGGGAGGGGGGGGGGGCGGCCCGGGCCGCCCCCTTTAATGGCCACCAGCGCGGCCAAGGGGGCAGTCGCCTTGGCTGCCCTCTCCCTTGGCCACCGACGCGCAGCCAAGGGGTCTGCCGCACTGTCCTGGCCGCCTTCGACGATCCTCCCCTCGCCGGCAAACTTGGCGGCAAGTTCGCCGGCCACCCGCAGAGTTCCACACCCGCCGTCCGACCATCGAGGAACACTCTCGGCCGTTTGATTTATGCGTAACCATTCACTAACCGCTAGGTTAGGGGGGAAGGATTTAATTAATATGTTATATAGTTTATTTAAGTGGTCTCCAAATAGCGAAATATGCGCCTTTAAACTATACTAAAAGCAATTATGAGGGCAGTTATGGTGTGCGGATATCCGCGTAACCACCATAACTACCACCCAGAGCCTATAAAAGGAGCCTCAGGCCTCCTCATTTCTCACCTTTTTCTCCTCTGAGTCTTCTCTTCCTCAGGTCCGAGCTCTACCGAATTCCTCCTATGAGCTGAATCCCAACCGTACCCGAGCTGCACCCGAGCCACATCCGAGCTACACGCAAGTCGAGTCAAAGTCACCTGACGAAGCCGAATCTCTCAAGTCTCAAGTGGCCCCCGCAACCCAGAGTTCAGAAGCTCCACTCCTGTGCTCAAAAATTGGCAAGCTGCTATCAGAAGACCACCAGGGCGTAGCGCAATTTGTAACAACCCTCGGCGCGATGACATGTCCTCCTCCGCGTGCTAAGTGTTCTCTCACCCTCCAAAGCTGTAATGAGAGGTGGTCTGTCACCCTTGACTTCACGAACAAGTTGCAACAATCCAAAAATAGTGGACTTTGACCGGCACAGACCCGGTCACGTGGTTTTTTACCCAATTGATGAGTTTTTCCACGTTAAAATGGTTTGTGCACAATCAATCTACTCTATTGACTGTGTGTGTGCTCGACCGTTCTGAGAGCTAAGACAGTCTAAGTATTCCGGCTCGACAGGGACGTCGAGTTAGACCGCAACATTAATAAATTCATAAAATTTGATAGTACATCTCAATCATCATCAGTCAAATCATGAGTATTTAACAAAGTATAATATTCCATAAAAAGTTTTTTTTTGTTAAAATATTTTTTAACATTTTATATGTTGAGCTCCATCTCACATGCATTTCAAATTGATGTTTCAAATATTTTTGATCTTGTGCGTGCATAAATTTTTTAAAATTTTGACTTCGTTGCTTAGTACAATAAATAACTTTTAGCATATTCTTGATTTTACTAATATAGGGTTCCATAGAAGCTAAACAATCTTGTACCACAAAATTTAAAACGTGACAAACACATCGAGTATGAAAAACGCACAGTTTAGCATTGGTTTTAAATCGCGTTTTAACCACTCTAGTGCGGCGTTATTATTACTAGCATTATAAAAATACTCATTATTTTATATTTAATTTTAAATTCTCACACATTTAATAATTACCTGATATATAGTTTTACCTGTGTGCGGAAATTCAAAACATTCAAAATATATTACGCGGTTATTTAGCTTCTATGAATTGAGATCAATTCAATGACATGTGATACAAATATACAATAATCATACTTTTATGCTAGTACTCCAAATGTTACTCGTTAAACTCACACGTCCTTCGAAATTTTCAAAAATTTTTATTAGGGATTGTTTTGCCTCAAAATATAATTTAAGTTTGTCGCGCCTAATAGAGGATCTACTTACCCATTTGATGGGTTCCACCTTAATTTATAAGGATAAGGAGACCCCCATGATCCCCACCATTGGAGATCATGGGTGGGCCCCCCTAACCCCCATGATCTCTCATGGAAATCATGGGGGTGGGCCCCCATTTTCCCACCTTCCGCGGAGCGAACCGCCGTCGGCGGTTCCCCTCCAGCCGGCCACGGCCATGACCCGCGGCCATGGCCGGCCGCGGCCATGGCCTGCCGCCGCCATGGCTGGCCGCCGCCGGGTCCGGCCACCTCCTCGCCGTCAGTGTCATCCGGGCGGCCCCGCCTCGGGGTGGCCTCCCCGCCGTCCGATCGAGGGAGAGGCCCCTCCAGCCGTCCGATCGGGACAAAATCACCCACTAACCCACTATGTTAGTGGTGGGGCCCGTCGTAACTTCCCCCTGGAGCCTATAAAAGGACCCCAGGGGCTCCTCATTTAATCATCTTCTCCTCCTACGCTTTCCCCCCTTTCTTCTTCCTCAGGTGGGAGCTCTCCCGTTCTTCTCCGCCGGCGGCCACTCCTCGTCACCAACACCCGGCGGTCGCCTCTCGCCGCCAACCACCGGCCGCCGCCCGGGACCTCCAGTGGCCCCCAGTGGCTATCAGCACCCGCCAACGGATATCAACACTCGTCATAGGCCGTCGGCCCCGTCATCGGCTGTTGGCACCCCACCAGCATTCAATCGCAAAGAAAGCACTCCAAGAACAGAGAAAGACGAGCAAGGGAAGCAGCAATAACCCCGGAATACACACCGCTTCTAAGCGCACGCGCCTAAAGCATCCCGCGCATTCCACCGTCCAAGTCCCGTTGGTGAGGCAGTCTGTTGCCCACCAACGGCTGGATACATTCTCTCCCCCTTCAAGATTGTAACGGGAGCGGCCTGTCGCCCCGATTCCCCCATCAAATTGTAACCTCCAGCAATATAGTGGATTTTGACCGGCAGAGACCCGATCACGTGGTTTTTTACCCGGTTGAAGGGTTTTCCACGCTAAAACTCCCTGTATTCATTCCCCCTTTTCCAACTGACTGTGTGCGCGCTCGACCGCCCCGCGAGCTAAGGCGGTCCAGGATTATCCGGTCCGACCGGGGCGTCGAGTTAGTCCGCAACACCATTAATATTTGGGTTGAAGCCATTCATGTATGTATTTCGTCATCTCCTCGTTGTCGTAATGGCTGAATGTCAACCCATGTCTGATTACATCTTTCACTTGCAACTCTCGTTGTCGAAGTTAATCGTATGTCTAAATTTTCCCTAATGCTGAAATTTGGCCCTGAATGGACTCAGGTGCTTGTTTTGCAATGTTCCATCTCCGTTCTTATGAGGAATGTTCAGTTCCATCTCCATTTTCAGGAGAAAAGTTCAGTTCTATTTTCGTTCTTAGGAGGAAAGTTCAGTTCCATCTCTGTTCTTAGGAGAAGCTTCAGTTCCATTTCCGTTCTCGGGAGGAAGTTCAATATTATTTCTGTTTTTAGAAAGTTTCTTTTGAGTTTCGCCCATTATTAAGGTCCGATAATATTTTAGTTGCGTCTTTCAAACACGGCTTAATCGGACCAGAGAAGCTAATTAGGGATTTTACAATTTATTATCCATTCAGGAATAATAGCTAACTTAGTTGCTTGAGCGGACCAAATCCGAGCATTTTTTTAGAAAACCCGATTTTCCTCAAACTTCAACCTCAGAAATTATTTCAAAACAAGGGGAAAAATTCTACACCCGAGCCGAGATTAGGCATTGTTCTACTCAAAGAACATACTCCTCATTTCCCAATTCGCTCAAAACACCCGAGACTTAATTTTAAAAACAAAACGCTCGATAGTTTGCAAAAATACTTGAAACGCTCCGAGCTTGAAATTTTGCCTCGATAATTCTTGTAGATTATTTACTTGAAACTCAATACTCAAACCAAAACATGATCGGGCGCCACGATTCTTTTCTGAAATATTTGTACGCATCAAATTCAAAGCGCGATCTTAGGCTCTTAAAAATTTGAAAATCTCCAATTTTCACACACAAGTCCCCAAATTTTTATTCAACATCAAAGAGAGCCTAAAAAGAGCCTAAATGTTTTTCCAAAATTTTCCGATAATTTTTGGGCTTATAAATTGGCCAAATAAATCTTATTTATTTGAGCACAACTTTCATGTTCAAAGATTTTTTTCTATGAGCCTATAATTCTCTCAAAAAAAATCCTCAAATCTCTATTATAAATCTGATCTGCAAATAGCCATTAGAGGCTTAATCCCGTGGCTGAGATCGAGTCAGAGGGGAATTCTAACCTTCTATCCCTACATCAGATCGGGCTCGGATCCGCTGTAGGGTCCAGAAATCCATGCGATGGGTAAGTTTGGGCATTTGCTGTCGTCTGATATTCATCACTATATCAGACAGCAACTATGCCTCGCTTCGACTCGTCGGGGGCTGGCAATCTCCTGGGCGGTGGTCTAGCAGTCCGGCGCCATTGGCCATTGCCAGATTAACTCATCCCGAGAGCAGGTGGCGCATCCTGCTCTGCTCCCGGCAGTGCACGCCGCCCCGCCTCTCTGGTGGCTCCCAGGCCACAGTATCACCCCAGCCGGCGCACCGGGGGCTGGGCTTCCCTCTGGCCGTGGTTCGGCAGCCTGGTGCCGTCGTCCATTGCCGAAAAAATCAAAACAGAGAATAAATATTTCTCGGGTGCCGCCAGAGCGGTGAATCCCGACATCACCACGACCCTTCGCCGCCGAGGATGAACATCCTCGATGGTGTAACACCCTCCCAGAGCCACCACCGGTGCTGGGTAAGGCATAACACATGCGGATACCACCCGACCTGGAGCTAGGATCGGGTGGCGCCGATGATGATTCGGACGCTGAGAGGTGCATGCTGCACGTTAGAAAGATGAGGAAGGGGAAGAGGTTCCACCTGAGCTAGAGGGCTCAGGTGGTGCTGTGCTGAGATAACATTGGAGGTGGTGGAGGTGGAAGATTTTTGGTTTGGCTAACTCTGGCATCCTAAGGTTCCGATGAGGCTTGGGGTATGTTTGACTGAGCTTGTGGGTTTGTCCATGGGTAGGCATGCTTATTTATAGCTAGGAAGGAGACCCCTTGCTCCTCCCTCCTCGATGTGGGACTAAACCGAGAGGAGGAATTCCCCCTCTTCTTCTTTCCATTTACTGCGGCCAGATGGCACCATCAGAGAAGGGTAGTACAACTTAGGTGGCATCATCATAGAGGAAGTTAAGCTTTGGGCTTGGGTTTGGACTTGAGAAAAGAGAAAGGGAGGGGAGGAAGTTGGGCCTTTTCTTTGCCCAACACTCAACCCAATCTTATCCAATTACTGGAAACCAAGGCCCATGGCTATGTATAGGGTAAAGCCTATGTTAATCCAAAATGAGAAGGTGCACTCCCCTTTTGGAAAATTCAAAAATGGAAAAATTGAGGGTTTGACAAAAGTCAACCCTATGGTGGGTCCCCCATGCTAGTCAAAGTCCAAGTAGGTCCAAGCCATCGAGGTTGGGTCAAAGTCGGGGTATTGTGCCACAATTGGTGTGCGCGCACTTTTCGATGCATGATAATGCTTAATTTGACCACAGATTGACCACCCGTCATCGAAATTGACCCAGGGAACTCCGTTGACTTCGTATTGACCATATGAATTTAATTCCACTAACCAGGGTCAATTTTGAGTTCGTTTACTCAATAATCAATATTTGCGTGTCATGACGTGCTACTGTTGGTGTTATCATTGTGATCTAGAAGTGATCAAGCATGTAGTCTCACCGAAAATGCAATATGAGCATATAGGCTCGCACATAAAATCATTTGAAAAATTGGAGGAATGGATTTTGTTGGTCCTATTCATGTGATGAGTGAAGAACTAAGCAGCCAGACGTTGAGAACACACTGCCAGGAGTTGAGTGTGTCGAGACCATTTGACGATTCGTCGAGTCAAGTGTTTATTCGTCGAGTCTGGCATTGAGTGTGTCGAGACCATTCGACGATTCGTCGAGTCAAGTGTTGATTCATCGAGTCTGGCGTTGAGTGTGTCGAGACCATTCGACGATTCGTCAAGTCAAGTGTTGGTTCATTGAGTCTAGCGTTGAGTGCGTCAAGTTTACTCAACGCTTCGTTAAGTCAAATGTTGATTCGTCGAGTAAGGCATTGAGTGCACTCGATGCTTCGTCGAGTCGAATGTTGATTCGTCGATTCAAGTGTTGAGGCCACTACTAAGCGTTGAGTGTGTTGCGTCCGCTCGACGATTCGTCGAGCCAAGGGTTGATTCGACGAATTATATTCCATATATTTTGGGTCTGCCGATAACTATGAATTTCTACAATTTATTCATTTGGGTATAAATAGAAGATGTCTTAGGGTTTTAACATCAGAGTACGTGTGCAAAACACGGACTAGTAATTGTGCTAAACTCGAGACAAAAAAGGCCAAAAGAAATCATTTTCCGAAAGTCCCGATCTCATCGTCGTCGCTCAACCCATTTCCGATGCCCGTCGCTGTCGTCTCTTCTTGAGCAAATCTAGTAGTCTGTGAAGATGCAGAGTGCTTTCCTCCAACCTAGATCTTGTATGACAAGATTCTAAGGATTCTCCCATTCGTGTGGATCACCTGTAGAGGCGTGGACATTATTATGCGCTCGAAACTCCAGCCATAAGTGTCCGTTTATTTTATTGGAGCATCTCGGTTGAGTAGAGACTCAATCCCATAAAGGTAAATTTTGATTTACAACACTTTACTTCTTGATCGATGTTCATTGCAAGATCTATTTCTTTTGGGCTTTTTCTTGTTCCTTCTTCCATTGCGCATAAGTGTTGTGACGTGTAGAAAAACTCAACAGTGGTATCAGAGGGAGGTTTTGCGATGATCAGTATTTCAGAAGTTGTTAAATCTATTGCGTGTAGATCTGGAAATTTAAAAGTGTTCTAAATGCTCAAATCTATTCTTGGAACCCTGCCAAGAACGCATGTGATTTCTTTGTGATATCCTTGTTTCTCCTTAATAGCAACCATCCCTCTTGTTGGTTTGTGAAACCAAGTGTGTTATATTTTTGAATCTCACATAGAGAGACGAGCTTGTCTACTGTATAAGTAGAGTTTGTGTTGCTCATGTCCAATACATGTAAATCTAAAGATTTAGAAGGGTTCTAGATGTTCAGATTTAGCCCAATTTGTCAAGTGTTGTTGATTTTTCTTGTGCACATCTGGGATGCATTTGGATTATGAATGCCGTAAGTTATATTTTGTGGATGTGCACATTGGTTAATTGTTAACCATGGTTAAGTGTTAACCAATTATCTAAAATCCCTTGTGTAATATTAAGTACTTAGATGCCTTCTGATGGATGGCACTCTTCCTGCCTCGATCGATGAAGTGCGGGTTTGCCAAAGCAAGATGCATTAATCTATCTTGGTAAGGGTACAAGCGGATAATTATGATATCCCACTGTCAACATTGGGTCAAACTTAACTGGGTGACCTCAAAGTTTGAGTGCCAAGAGGCATAGGTTTGGCATGCACCATATGATGGATGCGAATAAAGAGTTATTCACCAACCATACAAGAGTTGCATAATGATGCAATCGGCAAGCGTTGCCTACCTAAATAACTACATTGTGAGAGAAAAGCCAAAGCTGACTCATAGTTTTGGTGAAATACAGATCTTGTCCACAAAGAGAGTAGCTCGCATAAACTCTCCGAATTAATATTGAGGGTTATTAGTTTGATTAAAATAGTGGGAGTAATTTTAATTAAAGTCCTAATTGAAATAAATAAAATGTATTTTGAAATATAGTACTGAGTTTTTTTTGCAAATCCTTGCAGAATTTCCATGGCAAGTGGATCTCACTCCACCTTATCCCTCAAAGTTATCCTTGAGAAGGAGAAACTAAGTGGGACAAATTATTTGGACTGGTACAAGAACTTGAGAATTGTTCTCAGGAAAGAGCTTAAGCTCTATGTTTTAGAAGAGGAATCCCCTGAAGAGCCAACCAGGAATATGTCCCGAGCTGATAAAGATGCTTACAAGAAGTATCAAGACGACTCCTTGGATGTCGAATGCCTCATGCTGTCAACCATGAAATCTGAGCTTTAGAAGCAACATGAGAACATGGGTTGTAAATAAATTGACAAGCATCTCAAGAAAATGTTTCAAGGGCAAGCTCGACAAGAGAGGTTTGACGTCACCAAGGCATTGTTTTAGTGTAAGATGGGAGCTCAAGACCTAGTAGGGACTCATATACTCAAGATGATTGGGTATATAGAGAACCTTGGGAGACTAGGTTTTCCTCTAGGCCAAGAGTTGGCCACAGACCTGATCCTGTAATCGTTGCCGGACAGTTACAAGCAATTTGTCTTGAACTACAATATGAATGAAATAATTAAGACACTGCCCTAGCTCCTAGGCATGTTGAGAACTGCCAAGATCAATATGAAGAAGGCCAAGCCTGCTAGCCCTATATTGATGGTGCATAAAAGCAAGGCCAAGGATTTCAAGAAGACTAAGGTTGGACCTAAGTAATCTCTTGAGCCCAAGTCTTCAACACTAAAAAAGAAAGGCTTGATGAAAGAAAGAAAATGTCACCACTATGGCAAGGCTGGTCATTGGAGCAAGAATTGTCCTTCTTATATTGAGGGTCTATAAAAAATGAAGGGAGGTATGACTTCGGCTTCAAGTATCTATGTTATAGAGATAAAATTTTCTGCTCCTTCATCTTGGGTATTAGATACTAGATGTTGTTCTCACATTTGTATAAATGTGCATGAACTGGGATGGAGAAGAATGTTGAGTAAAGGGAAGGTAGACCTGTATGTGGGCAATGGAGCAAGAGTTGTTGTTATCGTCGTAGGGGTTTACCATTTTTATTTGCCTAGTGGGCTTGTGATATAACTAGATAATTATTATTATGTTCCTTTCATAACTAGAAACATTATATCAATATTATATCTTGACATGAAAAGATTTTTGTTTATAATTAAGAACAATTGTTGTTCAATATTTATGAATGATGTCTGTTTGGTGTAGCCCAAATGTTTAATGGTTTATATGCTTTGAACTTAGACAATCAGATCTATAATATATAAAAGACTAAAAGACTAAAAATGAATGACTCAAACCCTATGTACCTTTGGCATTGTCGTTTGGGTCATATAAATGATAAATGCATATGCTGGCTCCATAAAGATGGACTACTGGACTCATTTGATTATGAATCATTTGAGAGATGCGAATCTTATTTGTTAGGCAAGATAACTAAAGTTCCTTTCACTGGTTTTAATGAGAGGGCTGATGATCTCTTGGGTATAGTACATAGTGATGCATGCGGACCCATGAGTTCTATGGCTAGAGGTCGGTACTTCTACTTTATTACATTTATTGATGATTTTAGTAGATACAGATACATGTATCTTATGAAGTACAAATCCGAAACTTTTGAAAAATTCAAAGAGTTTAAGAATGAAGTAGAGAACTAGTTGGGAAAGAGGGTTAAAACACTCTGATCTGATGGAGGTGGCGAATACCTAATTCATGAGTTTCATGATCATCTGAAAAAGTGTGGTATTGTATCACAACTCACTCCACTCAAAACATCACAACATAATGGTGTGTCTAAGCGGAGGAATTGTACTCTGCTAAACATGGTACGGTCGATGATGAGTCATGTAGATCTGTATGTTTCCTTTTTAGGATTTGCTCTAGAGATTGCTACTTTTACAATAAATCGTGCTCCAACGAAAGCAGTTCTAAAGACACCATATGAGAGATATGGACTAGGAAACATCATAGTATGTCTTTTTTAAGATTTGGGGCTATGAGGCATATATGAGACGTCAAATGCCTGACAAGCTGGAACCTAAGTTCGATAAATGTTATCTTGTGGGGTATCCTAAGTAAACTAAAGGATACTATTTCTACCTACTGTCTGAGGGCAAAGTGTTTGTATCAAGGACTAGTGTCTTTCTTGAGAAAGAGTTCTTAAGTAGAAAGGTTATCAGGATAAAACTTGAAGAAGTTCAAGAACCGCAAACAGTGAATGAATCGGAACTAGAACCTGAGCAAGGACTACAAGATGTAGTAGTTAAAGAACCTGCTCAAGAAACACAAGTTCCACGTAGATATGGTAGACTAAGGTTTGAGCCTGGGAGATATGTATTTCTCATGTCTCAAATAGGTAATATGTTACTTATAGATCATGATGATGAGCATGCAACCTACCAAGAGGCTATGAGTGGATCGGACTCCAAGAAGTGGCTTAAGGCCATGAAATCTGAAATTGACTCCATATATGCAAACCAAGTCTGAACCTTGGTGGTGTAAGACCCCCCGCAACAAAATACACGGCCGAGTGGAGTATTATGCCTAGAATAGCCGCATTGCGGTAGTGTTAACACACGGTTTGATCGGTACTACAAGATGTTATTCTTCCAGCTCTTACAATATCATTAATGCCAACCCAACATAAAGACAATAAACAGAAGTCAAAGCATCACAATAAGTAAATGTCCATAGCACAGTACATGAATAATAAGGAACTACATCGGTTCCTTTAACATCAGAGTACAACAAAATTGCCCGAAGTCTACAACAAAGTCTCTCAAAGTCTTACACCTTAGTAACTGATGACAGCGAGGGTATCGTCATATCAGACCCTATCTCCAAGGCCTGGCTGTCCTCCTGCATGACCTATTGTTGCTACTCCATCCACAAGATTTCCTCCTAAAATGGTAAACGTAGAAACCGTTAGTCATAAAGACTAAATGGCTATCGCATCCGCTCACCCCAGCGAGTCTTAGGAACTGGGCGGGAGAAAGTGGAAAGGTACAATATATATATAAACAGTAAGAATAAGTAGGTGGTGTATCTCTACATATCAGAGTAGTAATAGTAACAGAGTATAATAAGTGATGGAATCAATCTACACTAGCAATTCAGTAAAGGAAGAGCAATCGACTACATCATATAATTAATAACAGAAATATAACTTAACTTATAAAAATCCTCATATAGATTTATAAGTTAAGGACCGGCTTAACGGAAAGTAACTCATCATATAAAAGTGCCCATATAAATTTATATGATGCGGATCTTATGCGGTGCGATGTAATGTTATGATATGAATAAAATATGATGACTCACCCATGCTCACACACACGCACACTGCTATGCCGACATAGTCCTTTTAGTTCCCACTTTTCGAGCAGGTAGCTAACCTCTCAGGCATCATCCGTCATAACCAAATGGTGATAGTAGAGCGGGCATCTCTACTATTAGGCGAGTATCCACACTTCCTGGCCTAGGCCTCTGTATGCCTCAACACTAAGAACACAATAGCGGAGCCCCTGCGTATTACGACTCGGAGGAGTCTCGGGTAGATGTGCACCAAGAACACATCCCAACTAGCCTATCATCGTAGCATGGAAGGAGCCTCTGGGAGCGTATCACTAAAGGACCAAGCCCAATCATCCACTAGCACGGAAGGAGCCTCGGGAAAGAGCACCAAGGACCAAGCCCAACTGCCCAAGGTCTATCTGCAGACTCCCGCCGGTGTGACGTCTGGCAAGCCCGTAGACCTGCCACGCTATCCTTAACCCAGGATTATGACACCGTATATCAACACACACCACATGCAATTTCACTTGGCCATGCCATCAAACATCCAAGGGCTCCAACGGAGTCCCTTCTCATCATTACCAATACAGTGCTCAAAAGCACTCAAGGGCTCCACACTGAGTCCCTTATCATCACCTCACCAATCTTGCCATATCATCATTACTTGAGATAAGTGACTAACATATTGCATGTCCATGAGCTTTTTCTCACCTAGCCCTTCTTTTATAATTTAGCATGCACATGTATATCAATTCATTCATCATTCCCCAAATTTTATTACACATTCTACATGTCATTTATACTTCTACATGATCAACACTACTTTACAAGGAATACATCACATGTTCTTCCAATGATGGTAAATCACCGCATAGTTATAGATTACACATTCATGCATCATGCATTACAAATTCTTCCAAGACTTATAACGTTCATCGCATCGATATCAAGTGCATCTTCACCGGATTTCATGAATACCTTATTTGTACAACTAAGGTTCACCCAAAACCATTAGCTTGTCATGGTTACATATAACAAATTCACCCAATCAAAAATTCCATCTATTGGAAAGGTATTTCAGAGTGCTACAACTTTTGTGTTAAGCCCAAGACCTAGAAGTGCTTGGTTCATGGCGTAAATCGAGATCGAAGCCTGTTGTGTACAGAAAGTAGATTCAGCACGCATCTTAAAGTCAAACGAACGATATTGGTTCGTATTCTTTCTCCAGCCATTCCTACAAAATTACACTCAGCACTTCCTCCTCCCTTATTCACCCTCAATAGACCACCAGTCTTTATGAAACCAAGTCCAACGTCTTCATAATGAAGAGAGGAGAGGTTGAAGACAACAAAATTCTAGGACAAGGTCCTAGCGTGGTCTCTTCCTAGAAGATCTTCATTTCACATAAAGTCAAGCTCTCTTCAGCCGACATCACTCCTATTTCATAACTAAATATCTAGCACCGAGGGAGAGGGTAGAAAGCACACATCATTTCGAGCCATAGATCTCATTCTTCTTCTTGATGGCATGGTTGGTTTCCTGCTCCGGCATTCTAGTCTCGTTCCTTGTCCTTCCAAGAAAAGTTTAGCACTCTTCATTTTCTTAGAAGATCGAAGAAGAAGCTTGGTGGACAAGACTTGGAAAACATATATAAAGGAAACAACCAAATAGATCTAGGGTTCCCATTCAGGGGGCTACCGTCGTGCAGTAGCATGATACCGCCGCGCGGTAACTCCAAAAGTGACTTCTTTTACAAGCCACCGCCTGAACCAACCTCTCAGGTGCCACCACGTGTACTGCTACCGTCGTGCGATATTCTTCTACTGCCATGTGGTAATCTTCTACTGCCACGTGGTATCTCACCGAGCACCATGACAAATAATTTAGCGGGGCTACCGATGGCAGTATCACTAACGTCAGGCAGTTGCTCACCGAGCGATACACTGATAACTCAGTATACTATCACCGTGCGGTATCCTGCTACTATCGCGCGGTAGTACTCGACGATCATTGAATCAACTTGACTCCTCTTGACATTCGCCGTATACACTAGACGATCGCTACTGCCGTGCGGTACCCCGCTACCTCCGCGCGATAGTACTCAGCGATCGTTGAGTCCACTCGACTCCTCTTTACATTCTCCGTATACACTTTACGATTGCTACCGTCGTGCGGTAGCATCCAGACACTGAGTGTCGAGTCAGCACTTCCCCCGGCTCAGGTGCAATCCTGTCCACAACTGCACCCTGAGCCCGAGTCAACTCACCTGACTTAAAAAAATGTGCACGAGGGGTATAGAACAAATCGGTACATTACAAATCCTATAAACAGAATAAAAGATTTCGTCTTTGAAATTAGACTAAGTCTGCGGGGAAAACAAAGTATGAAGAATATATGGTATGTGTTTAGGTTTACCTTGGGGATACAACTCCGGTAGTGCTTCAACATCAAGTCCACCGGCTCCCAAGTATACTCCTCTCTCCCATGATTAGACCATTAGACCTTCACCAAAGGAACGCTCTTTCGCCGGAAGCTTCTTATCTCGGTTTCCACTATCCTCACAAGCTCTAGTCAAACAAACCTATCAGTTGACACTGCTCCATTTGTAGCAGGGACATGCTGATTAGACTGTAATAGTACTTTCCGAAGCGATGACACATGGAAGACGTCGTGCAAATTTTCCAACTCAGGTGGTAGCTCCAGCCGATAGGCCAAAGGGACAATTCTCTCCAATATAACATAAGGCCCCACATACCTCGGGTTGAGCTTCTTTCTTCTGCGCACACGTGACACCCCATGCATTGGTCTGATCTTCAAGAACACCTTGTTACCCACTTGGAACTCCACCATCTGGTGCTTCACATTATAGTATTTTTCCTGCTGACTCTGAGTCTCTAACATGCGTTCTCGTATCAGTCTAACCATAGCATCATCGTCATCAATATACTCACTCCCAAAGTCTTTGGGTCTTCGTCCTGCACCCACGATAATGGAATTCTACATCTCCTCCCATAAAGTTCTTTGTAGGGCGTCATTCTGATTCAGGATGGATAACTATTGTTGTATGAAAACCCCACTAGCGGCAAGAGACTCTCCCATGGCTCTCCTCTATCCAACACGCCTAACCTCAACAAATCTTCCATGGTTCTAATGGTCCTCTCAGACTGTCCGTCCGTCTGAGGATGAAAAGTCGTACTGACGGTAAGGCAGGAGCCAATATACACTTAATTTTCCCTCTTTTCCTTGGAAGTGAAGTGACCATCACGGTCAGAGACAATTGTCTTGGGAACCCCATGGTATCGCACAAACTGCTCCATAAAGAGATGCACCAAAACATCAACATGCGACTCCTTCCTTATTAGAATGAACCTGGCAACCTTTGTCAGGAGATCCACAATCACCCAAACTGAATCGTTCCCAGAGCCCGAGCGAGGCAACCCGTAGATGAAGTCCACGGAGATATCCTCGAACTTCCACCCGGGGATGGATAATGACTGTAATAATCCTCCATGGCTCCTACACTCTACCTTCGCCCTTTGACAAGTCTCACAGTGTGTAACATAATGCCTAATAACTCTCTTCATTCCTGGTCAGAACATGGTCTTCTGCAAGTCATTATACATTTTGGAGAACTCGGGATGCACTAAATACGTGGTGCAATGAGCCTCTCTCAAGATGTCTTCCCAGATTCCACCGCCCTTAGGAATGTAGAGCCTACCGTGGAAATGAACGAGGCCTTCCTTCAAAGTATACCCTTCAGCAGATCCACCCTCGATTGCCTTAATCACCAGGGCCAGAGCAGTATCCTTCCCTTTCTCTTCCCAGATCCGCTTACGGATGTCACATACTATACTCAAGGTAGCTAAGTATTCTATATATGTCTCGGGATGCTCCTTATGCACCAACGCAATCTCCATCTTCTCGAGCACTCAAGCCAATTCTATAGCCATCATACGAGATTCGGGGCTCGACGCTGGTATCTTTCTACTTAATGCATCTGCTACGGAGTTCGCTTTCCCAGGGTGGTAGTTTGACGTAAACTCCTAATCATGCAAGAATTCTTACCACCATCATTGCCTCAAATTCAACTCCTTCTGAGTATGAACATACTTCAAATTCTTATGGTCCGAAAAGACCTCGCAGTGGATGCCATATAAATAGTGTCTCCAAATCTTTAAGGCGAACACCAGTGCCCCCAACTCCAAATCATGTACCGGATAATTCACCTCGTACTTCTTCAATTGTCTTTAAGTGTAAGCAATCACATGTTCATGTTGCATTAACACTGTTCCCATACCTTGATAGGACGCATCAGTGAAAACCTGAAATCCTTCCTTCCTAAATGGAAGGGCTAGGATTGGTGCGGACGTTAGTGAATCCTTCAGCTCTTGGAATGCAGCCTCACACTGAGGTGTCCACTCATATGGCAGACCTTTCTTTGTTAGGGCAGTGAGAGGAAGGTATATTTTCAAAAATCCCTTTACAAACTTGCGATAATATCCTGCAAGTCCAAGAAAACTTCGCACGTCGGTCGATGAACTCAAATGCGACCATTCCTTCACAACACGCACCTTGGACGGGTCTACTGCTAATCCAACACCACTAATAACATGGAACAAAAAGGCAATTTCTCGGAGCCAGAACTCGCACTTGCTAAACTTAGCAAACAAGGAGTGCTCTCTCAGTTTCTTCAAAACTAAGGCCAAGTGTTCAGCATGCTCGTCCTCTGTCTTTGAGTAGACCAAAATGTCATCGACGAAGATGATAACAAAGACGTCCAAATATGGCTCAAACACCATGTTCATTAAACTCATGAAGGCAGAATGAGGGTTCGTGAGCCCGAACGGCATCACCGTGAACTCGTATAAGCCATATCTCGAGCTAAACGCTGTTTTCGGAATATCTTACTCTTGTATTCTCAACTGATAGTACCCCGAGCGCAAATCCAGTTTGGAAAACCAATGCGCTCCCACCAACTGATCGAATAGCTCGTCGATCCGGGGTAAAGGATAGGTGTTCTGCACCTCCAGTCAATTGAGTTCCCGGTAGTCTATGCACAACCGTAAGGATCCATCCTTCTTCTTAAAAAACAAAACAGGGGCTCCCCAGGGTGATGAGCTGGGGCGAACAAACCCTGATTCTACTAACTCCTGCAACTAAACTCTAAACTCAGCGAGTTCCTTTGGAGCCATTCTATAAGGGGTCTGAGAGATGGGCTTGGCACCCGGTACTAGTTTAATCTGAAATTCCACTTCTCTATGTGGGGGTAATCCTGATAGCATCTCGGGAAATACCTCAGGAAAATCCCGCACTACCAACACATCTTTCATGCTCGTCGTCATCTCTTTTAGTTCAAAACATATCATATACACCTCATCCCCCTTCATATGGGCCTTAAGGGCCTGAATTGAAGACAAAAACATTCAAGGTGCAAATCTAATACCTTGGAAAATGATCTCTGAGTCTCTATGCCTCAAGGTGATTTGCTTTGCCACACAATCAATTCTGGCATGGTGCCACTCAAACCATGTCATGCCCATAATAAGATCAAATTCTGGCATCCTCAACACCATTGTAGGGGTTTAAAAAAGTTTCCCTCCAATATACACTTCCAACTCGCACTTGGCAGTCAAAGTCATCTCGGAGCTGTCTGGGAGGCGTACTCTTCGAGTGATACCAACGAAGTATTGCATGCCATTTAAATCTTTTACAAAATCCACTAATACAAACGAATGAGTGGCTCTAGTATCAAATAGAGTGTGGGTTGGTTTTCCACTAACAACCATAATGCTTAAATATCAAGTCATAACTATCTCAATGCTAGATTCCTAGCACAAACCCAGGCAAGCTAAATACGAATGCTCATAACGTATTAAACAAATTACGACATACATGCAATCACATCCCGAGGATTCCACTCTTTAGTCATATTCAGAGCAAACATCTGCTCTCTAGCAGGTCCAGGATTCCTTCCTTGCGGTCCTCGTCCTCAACCACGAACTTACTCTCATCCTCGCGGAGCTGCCGGGGGAGTAACATGGGGAACATCTCCACCTAGCTGCAGACAATAATGCCGGATGTGACCCGACTAGTTACACTGATAACAGACATGCCTAAATGGTCCTCATGGTTATTGTTGAGGTTGGAACTGCGGGGGGTGGAGGTAGTGTTAGCTGCGAGGTCGGATGCTCCATCCTAATGTTTTGGTGGAAGTGTCTGCTGCCTCTTTGATTTCCTCTTCCACCTCTACTATTTTGTCTCCTTCTGAAACTGGGTCCTGCTTCCATCATGCCCTCGGCGGGTCTCTTATTACTAGCCTGGACTCCCAAATGGTCTGCTTCTTGATAGAATCAATTTCAAGATAACCCAAACACCTAGAGGGGGGGGGTGAATAGGTTCTTTTCCTTTTTTACTTAAAGCAGGATATTTTTCAGATTTTAAAATAGAATCTAAGTATTCTACATCAATCACAACATAGAAATCACAATCATACACACATCACAGATTGCACACAGGTTTATAGTGGTTCCCCAAGGTCTGGGTACATCCACTTTCCCCCTTCACCTATCTAGCAGTGTGCTAGATTCGGCCTAACTTATTTCTTCTTCTCAGATCCAAAGATCTTACAGCTCAGAACCTTGAAAGGTTCCTTAACTCAGAACCCTATAAGGTTCATATAACTCAGGCTAATAGCCCTACCTCAGCCTTGCCCCATGGCCTAAACCTCAGAGAACTAATTCTCCTACACTCGGGCTCAGACAGCCTTACAACTCAGAGATCTAAATCTCCTACACTCAGCCTTTATAACATAGGCTTACAACTCATATCTTTGAAAAGATCATACAGAATTTAATAAGTTTTTTTTATGGACTCTTACCCTTGTTGAGAGAGAAAGAATAAGAGGATTCTTGATCAGCTTCTTGATTAGACTGATGGCTGAAATCAACCTGTTCTTAGCTTTCTTCAAAGCTTCTTGAATCTGAACTCAGTAGGGTTGATCTCCTTTGAAGTTGACTGACTGCCAGCTTCCTTCTTAGAATCAGAAATAAATCTGAATCCTTCTTAGCAAATTGGTTCAAGATCTGCTTCTTAGGAGACTTGTAGATGTCTCCTCCTTTACTTCAACAGCTAAAGATCTCTCTCTCTCTTCAGAACTTATGAAGTTTCTTCAGAATTCTTGCTTGAATTCTCCTTAGATCTTCTTACGAAAATCTTCTTCAGTGTGACGTGCACTTTCTTGATCAATGATCAATACTTCAGTAGTTGTGCCTATTTTTGTTGTTCATCTTCTTTTGATTTGACAGAATCCATCCATATATATAGACTTCATCCATGGTAACCGGCTGATCCGGTTTCTAACCAACTTCTGACAAGTCTGATAGCTTCAGTAAACTTGTTGGAAAGCACAGCTGTCAAGTCTCCAGTCAGTTCTTGAACCTTTGTCTTTGTCAGCAAAGCGTCGAGACTGACTGTCATTATGTGTCGAGAAAAACTGTCAATATGTGTCGACACAAATGACTTAAGTGTCGACACAGACTTTGGTGGTGTCGACATAGCTGCTTTGGCACTGCATCTGTAGAATGTGTCGACACTGCCTCTTTGTGTCGACATAGACACTTCTTCACTACACAGCACTCAACATTGTTGAAACTCTGCTAAGTTTCGACACAAGTCCTGTGTGTCGACACAGTTGATGTAGACTAAGAATTCTGTGTGTCGACACTGCCTCCAGGTGTCGACACAGTTGATGTCGACTCTGCTTCTGTGTGTCGACACTGCCTCCTGGTGTCGACACAGTTGATGTCGACTAATACTTTTGTGTGTCGACACTGCCTCCCGGTGTCGACACATTTGATGTCGACTAAAATCTTCTGTGTGTCGACACAGTTTCTTCTGGTGTCGACACTGCTTCTCCAAGTGTCGACACAGACTTCCTTAAGTGTCGACACATGGACTTAGAAACTTTTTTCTGTATTTTAGCCAATACTTAACCTACATATATAAACTCAAAATAACATCAAATACATCGTGATGTATATCATTGAGCTAAGTGAGGCTTCTCCAAATCAGATTACATAGATTTCTTTAAAAAATCAAGAATTACATAGTTCTTGAAAAATCTAGTAAAACTAAACTAAGGCTGGACAGGCTCCTTGATGATTATTCCTTTCCCTGATCTAATTTAAGCCTGCACAGAAGGTTCTATATCTTCAATGAGCTTCTTTCCTTTCAACTCAGCCTTCTTTTGTACTTCAGCCTTAATCCTTTGCCTTTCAAAGTAATGAAAAGGCTTAGGGAAATACTTGCTAGGCTCCTAAGCATTATGAGGTAGCTTCCCACTCTTAGCCTTTCTTCTGTATTGAACTATGGCTTCCTACCTTACCTCATACTTCTGCCATTCCTGCTCATTATACCATTTGCCCCTTTCATGAACTTGATCTTTTATAGCTTTGCAGGCAGTTAATATGATATTTCTAGAAGTGGGGCTCCATTGCTCAAAATCAGGTTTTAACTCTGCCTGCTCTCTGAATCGCTTCTTTGATAATTGAGCATCTTGTTGAGCTTTCAAGGCAGCTTCTGGCATTTCAACTTTCTCTATAATGACATTGTCAACATCCTGTGGAGGACTATACATCGTCTAAACCGGTTGTAGAATCATATCAAAATCAGCTGGAGGGTAGATGATCTGAGCAACTTCAGGTTGATCACCTCCAGCATAAGCAGGTTGCACACCAGATTCTACAACATTGTCATCATCACAAAGGGGTGGATATCCCAGAGTGGCTCTGATGCTATTAGATATCCATTTTGCATGATATGAGCCAACATTGACTAACACTCTCTCCCCCTTTATGGCTTCTCTTACAATATGATCTCTTAAGTCATCCTTTTGAAATCTTATCTGGCTATCAAGAAAATTGACACCATCTTTATAAAATGATTTTAATTTTAGAACCTGATCAGAAATTTTTTTCTGAGAAGTGGTGATGGCTGTCTTAAAGGAATCCAAGGCTTCCTGTAGCTTCTGATCAAATTCCTCTTTATCCTTAGCCCTTGCTTCAGTCATTGCTATAACTATTTTCTTTACTTCAGTGACTATCTCATTGTGAGATTCAATCAGATTGTCATTCATTCTAATTTGATTTTCAAGGACATAGCCTTGTTTGACAGCAATATCATCCACTTGTTTCTTTATCTCTACATGTTGGTTAGCCAAGAATACTACAGCATTGCCCCCCTTGTGGAAGCAATCTGTCATCTCTTTCTTATTCTGATTTACCTCAAATCTGATTGATTTTATATCTTGGGCTAGATCAAATTGGAGGGCCTTATGGCTTTCATCCACATATTTTTCCAAAAACAATCTCTGCTCATTTAATTTCACTTGTAAATCTAACAAAAATTTGCTGTAATCAGTCTCAGGAGCTGGTTGTGAAGTAGTAGCTTGCAAAGCTTTCTTATAGCTTTGGTTTCTCCTCTTGAAAACCATTAGTTTTCTTTTCTTGATATTTGTATTCTCCTCATCCTCTAAAGCAGAAGTACTGGCAATAATAACTCTTTCTGGTGGAGTAGAGGGTGTATCTTTGTCAGTGCCAATCTGTTCTCCCTCAAGATTAGCCTGCTCCCCCTCAAACCTCTTCAGTTCCTCCTCAACTCTTATATGGTCCTCCTTATCTGCTTCTCCCTCAATCTCAGGAAACAACTCTCCCAGAGTGAATTCCTGTTGAGTGTGAGTAGGTGATAGTTCTTCCTTAGCAGCAGCAGTAACTCCAGAAGTATCAAGATCAATTTGTGAATCCATTTCACTTGGCAAGTAAATTCTCTCTTTCCCTTGTACCTGTGCAGTAACTGTCTCCCCCTGCACTTGTGCATTCTCAACATTGTCATGTACTTGTACACTTTCTTGCTCCCCCTGCACCTGGTCATGCTCAGTAATGTCATGTACTGGTGATTTTGCTGCAGTCTCTTGGTTATCTAAATCAGGTATGTCCTTTGAGAGGACCCTATCCCATCTGGATATTATTCTGATGTCCATCCTTCTCATATGATTTATTTTAGATCCTGGAATCCGATGAATTACCTTTGGAATTGCTCCAGCCAGGTTTAAACTCAGCAATCTAGCCAAATTAGGCTTTTTGATTCCTTCCTTTATCTTCTCAAACAGAACTGCAGACCAATATGTGTTAATCTTATAGATTATCCTTGTCATCAGACTGAACATAAAGGCAGAGAGCCTATCATGTCCTCCTGGTTTACACAAAATCACCTTCCATACCACTTTAGATAGAAATTTTCCTTGTTAATTCATCCCTTTTCTGTTAATGGCTGCTCTAATCTTCATGGTTGGATCCAAATCACACCATTGTAGTGTCTCCCTTGTCTTTGAGGCTGGACCTCTTCTTCATCTTGATTTCTAGGAAGGTGAAGAATCTTTCGTAAACTTTTCAGAGTAAGTTTCACTCTATTTCCATGAACTGACGATTTAATCTTGAGTCCAGTGGAGTCCACTGTTGCAGCAACATAGAACTCAAACACTTCTTTCTTCTAGATCTTGGTAGGTTCAGAAACAAGAAACTCTAATCCATTATCAGTAACAAGGGTAATGACCCCTTTAATTTCTGTCGCCGCATCATCAAAAGCATTGCGCACCAGCTCGTAGCCTTCGTTAATATTATCTTCAATCTTTGGGGCCATTGGAATGGAGAGAAATCTTGAATTGAGAGAAGAGAGTTTGTCGACACAAGGGTTTAGTCTCGAAAATCTGGAGAGCGTATCGATAGTATATTTTCTCGACATATTTATACCCTTTTAAATAATGAAGGTCAAAAGGCGGGCAAAAACTGTCTAAATGTGTCGACACTGTTGAAAAGTGTCGACGCATACTTCTATTGTCTCAACCACGGCGTTGACTACTATGTGTCGACACTTATTGATGATATGTCGATACTGCACATACTTGGTAGTTCATCAGAAATCTTGTGTCGACTCTTATTGCAAGTGTCGACACAATTTCTGGAAGTGTCGACACCATTACTCTGGATGTGTCGACACCACTAACTAAAGTGTCGACACCACTTCACTGGATATGTCGACACAGATTTACTGAAGTGTCGACATCACTTCTCTGAATGTGTCGACACAGATTTACTTAGCCAAATCTGATAATCTATCATATGGTCAACATTCCTAATTCAATTTAAATTTATTGAATTTAGTTTCATCTAGAGGCTTAGTAAATACATCTGCAATTTGATAATCTGTCTTAACAAATTCTAGTGAGATGTCCACTTTCTCTACTTGTTCTCTAAGAAAATGGTATCTTATTTCTATATGCTTAGTCCTACTATGTGAAACAGGATTATTAGCAATAGAAATATCACTAGTAGAATCACAAAACAAAGGTGTTCTACTTACCTGAATACCATAGTCTTCTAGCTGGTGCTGAATCCACAATAGCTGTGCACAGCAACTTCCTGCTGCCACATATTCAGACTCAGCTGTGGAAATTGCCACACTAGTCTGCTTCTTACTGCTCCAAGATATCAATCTTCATCCCAAAAATTGACATGTACCTGTAGTGCTTTTCCTATCTTCTTTACAACCTGCAAAGTCTGCATCTGAATAGTCTGTTAGTAGAAAATCTCCATTCCTAGGGTACCAAAGGCCTATATTAGGTGTGCCCTATAGATATCTCAAAATTCTCTTTACTGCAGTGTAATGAGATTCTTTTGGGCATGATTGGTACCTAGCACAGACACATGTTGCATACATAATGTCTAGTCTACTAGCAGTGAGATATAGTAGAGAACCAATTATTCCTCTATACAAAGACTCATCTACAGGTTTACCTACATCATCTTTGCATATAGGCATACTTGTTCCCATAGGAGTTCTCATGGTGGAGGATAATTCCATACCATATTCCTTAATTAACTCCTTGGTGAACTTAGACTGGGATATGGACAAGTCATCACCAGTCTGTCTTACTTGGAGTCCCAAGAAGAACTTAAGTTCCCCCATACTGCTCATTTCAAACTTCCCTTGCATAAGTTTAGCAAATTTCTTGCAAAGGTTGTTTTCTCTAGACCCAAATATTATGTCATCTACATAAATCTGGACTAAGATTATCTTATCTTTGGATTCCCTTAGGAATAGAGTTTTGTATATTTCCCCCCTTGAGAATTTGTTCTCAATAAGGAAAGTAGACAGGGTTTCATACCAAGCCCTTGGGGCTTGCTTTAACCCATACAAAGCTTTCCTAAGTCTATAAACATAATCAGGTTTGAGAGAATCTGCAAAACCTGAAGGCTGCTCTATATAGACTTCTTCTTTTAGATTTTCATTCAGGAATGCTGAATTTACATCCATTTGGAATACCTTGAATCCTTGATATGTTGCATAGGCATATGCAAGGTTTGATCAAAATCAATACCTTCTTCCTACCTGTATCCTTTTGTAACAAGTCTTGCTTTGTTCTTAACAATGATTCCATTCTCATCCAGTTTATTCATAAAGATCCACTTTATTCCAATGATGTTGCGGTCTTTTGGTTTAGGAACTAACTCCCAGACCTTGCACCTTCTGAACTGATTTAGCTCCTCTTACATGACATTAATCCAATGTGGGTCTAGGATAGCTTCTTCAAATTTCTTTGGCTCTAATTGAGATAGAAAGCTTGAGTACAGCACTGTGTTCAAGTTCCTACTTCTGGTTTGCACTCCATGTCTTGGATCACCAATTATCTGATTTACTGGATGATCTTTTAAGTATCTAATAGTTTGAGGTAGTCTTTCTTCAGGCTGAATACCTCCAGTTTCTTCAATGTGTTGCACCTCTTGATTTTCTTTAGCTTCTAGAGAGTCCTGTACTCCCCCTGGACAGTAGCCAACATTTTCATTTCTTGATCTGCAGTTGAATCTTCTGTAATGGAAAGCTCGTCCATTCTCTTATTTATACCTGTTGGACTGCATGAACTATAAGGCAACTCACTGTTGAACAATCTCGTTTCATCAAAAACAACATGTACAAATTCTTCTACAACCTGTATAATCAAGTTGTAGACCCTATAAGACTTACTATTATTGTTGTACCCAACAAATATCCCATCTTGAGATTTGGCAGCAAACTTAGTTACATAAGACTTCCCATTGTTAAGGATATAGCACTTGCAACCAAAGATTCTAAAATAGGATAAATTTGGTTTTCTACCTTTCATGATCTCATAGGGAGTCTTTTTGTGCCACTTGGTGATAGAAGCCATGTTGATCACATGACATGCAGTGTTTACTACTTCAGCCTAGAAATATTCTGGGAGAGAAGTGTCACTCAATAGAGTTCTACCAGCCTCAATCAATATTCTATTCTTCCTTTCAGCAATACCATTTTGCTGTGGTGTTCTAGGTGAGGAAAATTCTTGAAAAATCCCAAATTCCTCACACAGTCTTGTCATACTTTCAGATTGAAATTCAGTGCCATGGTCACTTCTGATTTTGACCACTATACTGTCTAGTTCATTCTGAATTTGTTTGACAAAACTATGTAAAACACTTGGGGTTTCTGATTTTGTCTCAGAAAGAACACCCAGGAATATCTAGAATAGTCATCTACCACCACAAAAGTGTAGAACTTACTACCTAGACTATGAACTGGCATAGGACCAAAAAGATCCATATGTAAGAGGTATAGACACCTCACTGAATCCTTGTTTTCAAGGCTATGAAAGGAGGATTTTGTCTGCTTGCCCTTTTGACAAGCTGAACATATCCCTTCCTTTATACACTTAACTTGAGAACAATTCCTCACTAACTTTTTGCTAAAGAGTTTGCCAATAGTTTTGTAGTTAAGATGGGCCAGCCTCTTGTGCCATTTGACACAATAAGAGGCTCTCTCATCAGCTACAAGACAAATAGGAGAACCTTTGTTCTCACACTCAAAATTAAGACAGTACACATTCCTTTTTCTGTATCCTGTCAAAATGACCTTTTGATCATTTGAACTTTTGATATGACATCCATTCTTTACAAATGAAATGTCATATCCTAAATCACTCAGCTGACTTATGCTTATAAGGTTGTGTTTCAAACCCTTCACATAGGACACTTGAGTGATAGTAATCTGGTTACTAGAAATGTTACCAAACCCTTTGATGATTCCTTTTTCAGAGCCACCAAAGATTACTTTAGGACTATTTATGATAGGCAGGTACTCGTTCAGCAATCCCTTTGTTCCAGTCATGTGCTTGGAACATCCACTGTCCAAGTACCATATAGGGGTATGGTGACTTGGACTCACCTGCAATAAAGAATTACCTCTCCTTAGAACCCAAGTAAGTCTTGGGTCCTTGGTTCAAGTTAGCTTCATACTTAACAAATCTACTTGCAGCTCTTTTAACAGGTAGACTGTCGTTCTTCCTGACACTAGTGTTGTGCCAGCAATCTATGGCATAATGACCTATCTTACCACAGCACCAGCATTCATACTTGTTGTATCTATTTTTAGATACATTCTTGACAGTCTGGTTGACAGCAAATCTTTTGTATTATGCTGGTACTACTGCAGCTAAACCCACTGGTTTCTCACAAACATGGGGTTTATGAACATGGGCTGCCTTATTGACATAAGTACCCTTTTCATTCAGAACTTCAGTCTTACTATGACCATTAGTATTCTCAAAGTCATATTTGTTAGAAGGAACTTGTACCTTTCTAAAAACTACAGGGAATTTAAAATTCAGTGGCTGGACTGAGGCTTTGCCCTTTCTCTTAAATTGGACAGCCCTGGTGTTACCCTTAAAGCCTATTCTAGCCTTACCCTTTTGAGCCACAAACTCATCTATTAAGGGTAAAACTGATTTTGGCTTGAAATAACTAGCCACAAAATCTCTCTCCTTTTGAAGTCTGACTTCCATACTTTTAATTAGATCATTTTTGTATGTGATTGTGCCCATCTGAATAATAGTTATAGTTTTCAGTTTGGCAATCTCATTCAATTTTTGATCCAACTCTTTCTCTAAGGAAGATGCGGCCAACTTAAGATCTGCAATTTCCTTAGCCTGAGTTTTGGCCATGTTCTTGCTTTTCTTTAGTGCCTGCAACAAGTACCCATATTCATCTATCAGCTGATGAATATCACCTTCAGATTCAGACCCATCCACATCACTTGATGCAGATGTAGCTGACTCTGTACCAGTACTACAATCTGAATTTCTAGAAATACATTGTACCTTACTAGGACCAGGCTGATCCTGACACTTGTCTTCTTCTGATACAGCCATCAGTCCCATACACTGATGGTCTTCTTGTTTATAAATGGAGTTCAGCAATTGCATAAACTCATCTTCTTCATCAGCTGCATAAAGACCAATGTATGCCTCAGCTTCAGATTCAGACTCTGAAGTTGATTGGTCTGTAAGGCTTTTCTCCTTCTTAGCAACAAAGGATTTCTCCTTCTTGCTCTTTTGTTGAGTCTTCCTTTTATCAGCAGACTCCTTTCTTTTATTTGGACACTCAGCCACAACATGTCCAGACTTATTACAGCAGTAGCAAACAATCTTTGATGTTGTAGATTTGCTAGGCTTAGACCTGCTCATGTCCTTCCTTGATGACTTCCTCTTTTGATAATAGTCATCAACAGGCTGTGATGTGGAGGGTCTAGATTTCCACTGCTTCTTCTTCAAAAATCTCTGAAACTGCCTTGTAAAGGCAGCAAAATCTATATCTGAATCACTGCTATCTGAATTTTGGGTGTTTGAATTATCTGAGGTAATTTCAACAACTTTCCTAGGAGGAGATGGAGATATCCTCCTATTCTTTCTAGTGGCTTCAACTTTGAAGGCCACAGACTTTTCTCTATGCTCCCCTTTTGCATTTCTTTCTTCCTCTTTTCTAGTCATTAGTTGTATTTCATAAGACAGCAACTTTCTAAATAAAGTTGGAGGAGAAATATCTGCAAGTTTGGCCACTTCCCTAATGGCACAAATCTTGGTGTCCCAATCCTTTGTCAAGGATCTTAGGAATTTATCATTCAGTTCATATGTATTAAAGACCCTTCCATAATACATCAGCTCATTTACTATTCTGTAGAACTTCTTATAGCACTCAGATATGCTATCTGACTTCCCTTGTCTGAAACTTTCATATTTCTGATTTAGCATAGACTTTCTATCTTGTCTAACTTCTTCAGAACCCTCCATGTAGACTATCAAAGTGTCCCACATTTCCTTAGAGGTCTTGCAGTGAATCAAATTCTGAAAGGTTGAATCATCTATTGCACTTACTATGATATTCTGGGCACTTTTATCCATAGTTGCCAGGATGATCTCATCCTTAGTCATCTCAGAAAAATCTTTGGGAGTTCTTTGATTTGCATCTAGAACTAACACCTTCATTGGAACATAAGGACCTTCCATTACAGTAATGTAAATCCTTGGATCAGAAGCCTCCATGAAAAGCCTGACCCTTTCTTTCCATATTCCAAATATCTCCTTTCTGTAGATGGGTAATTTCATAGAACCTAGTTCCTTGTGATTTTCTCCAGAACCCATTTTCTTGATTCTTGATTCTGCCTTAGGGATCTAACTCAGACTGTTAAGTCCTTCTTTGAGCAACCTCCCTCTGATACAACTTGATAGAATTAATTTCAAGATAACCCAAACACCTAGAGGGGGGCAGGTGAATAGGTTCTTTTCCTTTTTTTACTTAAAGCAGAATATTTTTCAGATTTTAAAATAGAATCTAAGTATTCTACATCAATCACAACACAGAAATCACAATCATACACACATCACAGATTGCACACAGGTTTATAGTGGTTCCCCAAGGTCTGGGTACATCAACTTTTCCCCTTCTCCTATCTAGCAGTGTGCTAGATTCGGCCTAACTTCTTCCTTCTTCTCAGATCCACAGATCTTACAGCTCAGAACCCTGAAAGGTTCCTACAACTCAAAACCTTATAAGGTTCCTACAACTCAGGCTAACAGCCCTACCTCAGCCTTGCCCTAAGGCCTATAACTCAGAGAACTAATTCTCCTACACTCAGGCTCAAACAGCCTTACAACTCAGAGATCTAAATCTCCTACACTCAGCCTTTATAACATAGGCTTACAACTCAGATATTTGAAAAGATCCTACAAAATTTGATAAGTATTTTTGATGGACTCTTACCCTTGTTGAGAGAGAAAGGATAAGAGGATTCTTGATCAGCTTCTTGATGAGACTGATGGCTGAAATCAACCTGTTCTTAGCTTTCTTCAAAGCTTCTTGAATCTGAACTCAGTAGGGTTGATCTCCTTTGAAGTTGACTGACTACAAGCTTCCTTCTTAGAATCAGAAATAAATATGAATCCTTCTTAGCAGATTGGTTCAAGATCTGCTTCTTAGGAGACTTGTAGATGTCTCCTCCTTTACTTCAACAGCTGAATATCTCTCTCTCTCTCTTCAGAACTTATGAAGTTTCTTCAGAATTCTTGCTTGAATTCTCCTTAGATCTTCTTACGAAAATCTTCTTCAGTGTGACGTGCACTTTCTTAATCAATGATCAATACTTCAGTAGTTGTGTCTGTTGTTGTTGTTCATCTTCTTTTGATTTGGCAGAATCCATCCATATATATAGACTTCATCCATGGTAACTGGCTGATCTGGTTTCTAACCAACTTCTGACAAGTCTGACAGCTTCAGTAAACTTGTTGGAAAGCACAGCTGTCAAGTCTCCAGTCAGTTCTTGAACCTTTGTCTTTGTCAGCAAAACGTCGAGATTGACTGTCATTATGTGTCGAGACAAACTGTCAATATGTGTCGACACAAATGACTTAAGTGTCGACACAGACTTTGGTGGTGTCGACATAGCTACTTTGGCACTGCATCTGTAGAATGTGTCGACACTGCCTCTTTGTGTCGACATAGACACTTCTTCACTACACAACACTCAATATTGTTGAAACTCTGCTGAGTGTCGACACAAGTCCTGTGTGTCGACACAGTTGATGTAGATTAAAAATTTTGTGTGTCGACACTGCCTCCAGGTGTCGACACAGTTGATGTCGACTCTGCTTCTGTGTGTCGACACTGCCTCCTGGTGTCGACACAGTTGATGTCGACTAATACTTTTGTGTGTCGACACTGCCTCCCGGTGTCGACACATTTGATGTCGACTAAAATCTTCGGTGTGTCGACACAGTTTCTTTTAGTGTCGACACTCCTTCTCCAAGTGTCGACACAGACTTCCTTAAGTGTTGACACATGGACTTAGAAACTTTTTTCTTCATTTTAGCCAATACTTAACCTGCACATATAAACTCAAAATAACATCAAATACACCTTGATGTATATCATTGAGCTAAGTGAGGCTTCTCCAAATCAGATACACATTTTCCAATGTACCCAACACTTCCAATCTCTTTGCCATATCTATTATCTCTGTCATGCTCGAGTCTGCTATAAACAAAAGTGCTTGCCTTAGGGGATCTCACAAACCTTTGTAGAACCGCTTCACATATCCGCGATCATCCAAATCGTAGGAGTCAACAAACCTGGCGAGGTACTGAAACTCCCGTTGATAGACCATGACTGACTTCGATGCTCGTTTCAACTGTAGGATTCTTTCCTCGAGCTCCTCTCAAGCACTAGAGGGAACAAAATGGTCTAAGAAAGCCTCAGAAAACTCATTCCAGCTGATGTCGGTGTATACACGTCCTTGAAAAGTGGATCCCATAAGGGACTTCCACCACCTTTTTTCATGTGACACTAGGACGGACACAACTAAGGTAAAAACCATACTGGTTGGGCATCATAATCCGGCCATCAGTTCTTGTACATCATCTAACCATTCTTCTGTGCGAACGACCAATTTAGTCCCGTGGTAGATGGGTGGAGAAAGAACTCGGAAGGTACTCATCCAATTAGAGCCCGAGACCCGTTGTTGCACCGGAGCCTACTAAAACCTGAAGGCATCCAAGATTGAAGTTAAGGTTTGACCCAACTCCAATTGTTAGACGGAGTAGGGATCAGAGGGACAAGAATGGTCATCGTCGGTTCTGTATGTACCGGAATCTACGAATAAAGGTACAAACCTAATGTCAGGTTGGCTAATCGTAAGATAACAACTCGACATACTTAGTGTGAATTTCACATGGGCACACCACTACTTCCACTATGTTAGTTTGACCCCAAACAGAACAATCGAGCGGTGGTGTCACCATTTTTCAATGATTTCTTTAGTTCAGGATCGTTGCAAGCTGATTCCATTTATAAGACCACCCGTAATAAAATACACGGCCGAGAGGAGTCTTATGCCAAGAACAGCCCACCTTGCGGTAGCATCAAAACACGTATTGACCAGTACTACAAGATGCCTATTCTGCCGGCTCTTACAATATCATTCATAATAACCCAACATAAAGACAATAAACATAAGTCAAAGAGTCACAATAAGTAAATGTCCATAGCGTGGTACTTGAATAATAAGGAACTACATTGGTTCCTTTAACATCAGAGTACAACAAAATTGCCTGAAGGCTACAACAAAGTCTCACACCTCAGTAACCGACGACATCGAGGGTATCGTCGTATCAAGCCCTATCTCCAAGGCCTGGCTTCCCTCCTACATGACATGTTGTTGCTGCTCCATCCGCTGGGTTTCCTCCTAAAATGGTAGACGTAGCAACCGTCAGTCATAAATACTAAGTGACTATCACATCCGCTCACCCCGGCAACTCTTAGGCACCGGGCGAGAGAAGAGGAAAGGTACTATATATATATATATATAAACAGTAAGTAAAAGTAGGTGGTGTATCTCTACATATCAGAGTATTAATAATAACATAGTATAACAATTGATAGAATAAATCTACACTAGCAATTCAATAAAGCAAGAGCAATTGACTGCAACATATAACTAATAACAGAAATATAACTTAACTTATAAAAATACCCATACAAATTTATAAGTTAAAGATCGACTTAACGGAAAGTAACTCATCATATAAAAGTGCCCATATAAATTTATATGATAAGGATCTTATGCGGTGCAATATAATGTTATGATATAAATACAATATGATGACTCGCCTATGCTCATACACACGCACGCTGCTATGCTGACATAGTCCTTTCAGTTCCCACTTTTCGAGCAAATAGCTAACCTCTAAGGCGTCATCCATCGTGGCCAAACAGTGACAATATAACGAACTTCTCCACTACTAGGCGGGTATCTACACTACCAGGCCTAGGCCTCCGTACGCCTCAATGCTAAGAACACAACAGCGGATCCCCTGCGTACTACGGCTCAAAGGGGGTCTCAGGTAGCTGTGTACCAAGAACACATCCCAACTGGCCTATCATTGAGGCACGGAAGGATCCTATGGGAGCGTATCAACAAAGGACCAAGCCCAACATTCCACTGGCCTGGAAGGAACCTCGAGAAAGAGCACCGAGGATCAAGCCCAACCATCAGTGACGACTAGCGAGCCCGTAGACCTGTCACACTATCCTTAACCCAGGATTATGACACTAAGTGTCAACACACAACACATGAAATTTCACTTGGCCATGCCATCAAACATCCAAGCGATCCAACCGAGTACCTTATCATCATTACCAATCCAATGCTCAAAAACACTCAAGGGCTCCACACTGAGTTCCTTATCATCACCTTACCAATCTTGCCATAACATCATTACCTGAGATAAGTGACTAACATATTACATGGACATTGGCATTTTCTCACCTAGCCCTTCTTTTATAATTTAGCATGCACATGTATATCAATTCATTCATCATTCCCCAAATTCTATTACACATTCAACATGTCATTTATACTTCTACATGATCAACACTACTTTACAAGGAATACATCACATGTTCTTCCAATGATCATAAATCACTACATAGTTATAGATTACACATTCATGCATCTTGCATTAAGAATTCTTCCAAGACTTATAACATTCATCGCATCGATATCAAGTGCATCTTCATCGGATTTCATGAATAACTTATTTGTACAACCAAGGTTCACCCAAAACCATTAGCTTGTCATGGTTACATATAACAAATTCACCCAATCCAAAATGTAATTTGGATACGATCTACCTATTGAACCCAAACATCTGAATACACGACTAATACACAACTTACTTATAAAGAAAGTCTATTTCGATCTTTTGTTAGTTTAGACAAATCACAACAGTGCATAGTTATTACAAGACAGCTACTTCGACTGAACATTTCTGGGGCTACAGGACTCCCCCAACAACGGGAAACCATCCATTGGAAAGTAATTTCCGAGGGCTATGAATTTTGCGTTCAGTCCAAGACCTAGAAATGCTCGGTTCATGGCGTAAATCGATCTCGAAGCCTGCTGCATATAGAAAGTAGATTTTGCACGCATCTTAAAGTCAAACGAATGACTTCGATTCGTCTTCTTCCTCCAGCAATTCCTACAAAAATTACACTCAGCTCTTCCTCCTCCCTTATTCACCCTCAATATACCACCATTTTTCACGAAACCAAGTCCAATGTCTTTATAATGAAGAGAGGAGAGGTTTAGGACAACAAAATCCTAGGACAAGGTCCTAGGGTAGTCTCTTCCTAGGAGATCTTCATTTCACACCAAGTCAAGCTCTCTTGAGCCGACATCTCTTCTATTTCGTAACTAAAGATCTAGCACCAAAGGAGAGGGTAGGAAGCTCACCTTATTTCTAGCCATAGATCTCGTTCTTCTTCTTGATGGCATGGTTGGTTTCCTTCTCCGACGATCTAGTCCCGTTCCTTGTCCTTCCAAGAAAAGTTCAGCACTCCTCGTTTTCTCAGAGCAAGATCGGAGAAGAAACCTGGCAGCCAAGACTTGGAAAACATATATAAAGGATACAACCAAATAGATCTAGGGTTCCCGTTTAGGGGGCTACCGCCGCGCGGTAACTCCAAAAGTGACTTCTTCTACAAGCCACCGTCCGACCCGACCTCTCAGGTACCACCACCTGTACTTCTACTGTCGCGTGGTATTCTTCTACTGCCACGTGGTATCTCACCAAGCACCATGACAAATAATTCCGCATGGCTACCGTTGGCGGTATCACTAACTTCGGGCGATTGCTCACCGAGCAATACGTCGATAACTCAGTATGCTACCACCACACGATATCCTTCTACCGCTGTGCTGTAGTACTCGACGATCGTTGAGTCCACTCGACTCCTCTTGACACTCGTCGTATACACTCGATGATCTCTACCGCCGTGCGGTACCCCGCTATCGCCGTGCGGTAGTACTCGACGATCGTTGAGTCAACTCGACTCCTCTTGACATTCGTCGTATACACTTGACGATTGCTACCGCCGCGCAGTATCCCACAGCTGTCGCGCGGTAGCGTCCAGACACTGAGTGTCATGTCGAAACTTCCCCGAGCTCAGGTGTAATCCTGTCCAATACTACACCCTAAGCCCGAGTCAACTCACCTGACTTTAAAAAATGTGCACGAGGTGTCTAAAAAAAATCGGGATGTAACAGGTGGAACCACCTGATGGGGTACGACCCATAGGGTGCAAGTGGGTCTTCAAGAAGAAGACCGACATGGATGGGAATGTACATACATTCAAAGGGCGATTAGTAGTTAAATGTTTCATGCAAATTCATGGTGTTGACTATGATGAGACCTTTCCCCTTATTGTTATGGTTAAGTCCATCAGAATTCTACTTACTAGCTATTACTGCGCATTATAACCACAATATCTTGCAGATGGATGTCAAAATAGATTTCCTAAATGGAAACCTCCTTGAGGAAGTGTATATGATACAACCTGAGGGTTTTGTATCTCCAGGTGAAGCTACTAAAATATGCAAGCTACAAAGATCCATTTATGGATTGAAACAGGCTTCTCGAAGTTGGAATCTTCGTTTTGATGAAAAGATCAAAGAGTTTGGTTTTATCAAGAATGAGGATGAACCGTGTATTTACATGAGGATTAATGAGAATAATATTGTCTTCCTGATATTGTATGTAGATGACATACTGCTGATCAGGAATGAAAAATAGACCCTACAAGTTATTAAGAACAACCTAGGAAACTGCTTTTCTATGAAATAATTGGGAGAGGCGACTTATATACTTGGTATTAAGATCTATAGAGATAGTTCAAAGAAGTTGTTGGGTTTGACCCAAAATACATATATTGAGAAGGTGTTGAAACGGTTCAACATGTTTGAGTCCAAGAAAGGATTCTTACCCATGTCTTATTGTGTGAGTCTCTCTAAGGACTAGTGTCCTAAATCATGTGAAGATAAGGACCGCATGAAGTTGGTTCCATATGCTTCGGTAATTGGATCAATCATGTATGCAATGATATATACTAGATCCGATGACTCTTATGCTTTGAGCATAACTAGCAGGTATCAGTCTGATCCTCGTGATTGTCACTGGATAGTCGTCAAGAATATCCTAAAATACTTGAGAAGGACTAAGGATACGTTCTTGGTATTTGGCAGAGAGGAAGAGCTCATTGTAAAGGGTTACATTGATGCTAGCTTCCAAACTGATATGGATGACTCAAAGTCTCAGTCAGGGTTTATATTTTGCCTAAATGGAGTACCTGTTAGCTGGAAGAGTTCTAAGCAGGAGACAGTTGTTGATTCTACAACTGAGGCCGAGTATATTGTTGCTGCAAATGCGGCGAAGGTGGCTGTATGGATTAGGAAATTCATCAGTGAGTTAGATGCAGTTCCTATCATTGTTGGTCCCATAGTTCTCTACCGTGATAACAACGGTGCAATTGTATTTGCTTCAAAACTTAGATCTCATCAGCGCTCCAAGAACATACTTCTGCGGTTCCATCTTATTTATGAGATTGTCGATCGAGGAGATGTGAATGTCTGCAGAGTGCCGACTGGAGAAAATATTATGGATCCACTGACAAAGCCTCTCACACAGAGAAAGCATGATGGTCATATTAGATCAATGGATATAAGATACCTGAATGATCAACTCTAGTAGGAGTCTTGTGAGTTGTATGTTTGTCGGTTGTAATAATTCATTTGATGAATAGAGTAATATAGATTTCATTTTATATTTATGACAAGTTCTTTTATTGTGTAAATTCATTTCTATTGTGATAAATTAATTTAATATAATAAATGCTCTTAGAATGTTTGTTTCCATAGGAGTCAAGTGGTGACTTGAATATGAGAGCCTATGTTCTTAGAAGCTTCATTCTTAAATGGTCCCTGGTCAGCGTGTCATCTTAGAAGCTAAGGGCGATGATGATACATTAAGAATAACATATGCGTTGACTGATAACCGATTCTCACAGGTCATGATATTGTGATATCAAGTCATCACTTGGTTACTTATTAGTGAATAACTTGTACTCGACAGACCTATCATGAGAATACATTGTGGATTATTATATGAACGTGTCATAAGTATGACTCAAGTGACAATGGTGTTTGTGGTCCTTTGACCTGAAATCACAGCATTCATCAAGTGAGGAATAACGTGTTTTGATGCTATCAAAAGTCTAGTTTTGAGAAAGTTGGATGATAAAGGTGGTTATTGGGTACATTACGAATCATTTGGGTGTTTGTGTGTGGACATAAATGAGATTTCTCCTCCTATATGACAGGAGTTGCATCCATGGGCCCCTTGATGGAATGAGACTGAGAAATGCAGGGACATGTTTGGTTGAGTCAATATATGATATTGAATTCACAGATTTCTAGAAGTTCATCCTAGATCACGAAACTGGGATTGAACAATTATGAGGGTAACACGGTCTATACCTTCGTCTATCTGGATGTAAGGGACGAAGGGACATGACAACATTGATACATTGGTCATAATACCGTTTGAGTTATATACTCTTATTGCTTGGGGAGAAATGATGTATTGCTAGATGCCATTTATTATTTATGAAGCTTTTGTTTGATATTTTCAAGATCAAGTGGAAGACTATTTTTGTTACCATTGTGATCTGGAAGTGATCAAGCATGTAGTCTCACTGCCAACGCAATATGAGTCTATAGGGTCGTACATAAGAGCGTTTGAGAAATTGGAGGAATGAATTATGTTGGTCCTACTCATGTGATGAGTGAAAGACTAAGCAGCCATGCATTGAATGTGTTGAGAACACACTGTTAGGAGTTGAGTGTGTCGAGACCATTCGACGATTCGTCGAGTCAAGTGTTGATTCGTTGAGTCTGGCATTGAGTGCCTCGAGACCATTCGACTATTCGTCGAATGAAGTGTTGATTCGTCGAGTCTGGCATTGAGTGCGTCGAGACCATTTGATGATTCGTCGAGTAAAGTGTTGATTCATCGAGTCTGGCGTTGAGTGCATCGAGTCTACTCAATGCTTCGTCGAGTCAAATGTTGATTTGTCGAGTTAGGCGTTGAGTGCACTCGACGCTTCGTCGAGTCATATGTTGATTCGTCAATTCAAGTGTTGAGTCCACTGCCAGGGGTTGAGTGCGTTGTGTCCACTCGACGATTCGTCGAGTCAAGGGTTGATTTGACGAATTATATTCCATATATTTCGGGTCTACCGATAGCGACGACTTTCAACTGTTTATTCCTTTGGGTACAAATAGAAGATGTCTTAGGGTTTTAATATCAGAGTACGTGTGCGAAACACGGACTAGTAACTGTGCTAAACCCGAGACAGAAAAGGTCGACGGAAATCCTTTTCTGAAAGTCCTGATCCCGTCATTGTCGCTCAACCCGTTTCCGACGCCCGTCGTCGCCGCCTCTTCTGGAGCAGATCTAGCAATCTGTGAAGACGCAGAGTGCTTTTCTCCAGCCTAAATCTTGTGTGACAAGAGTTTAAGGGTTCTCTCATTCATGTGGATCACCTGTAGAGGCATGGACATAATTTTGCGCTCGGAACTCCAGCCGCAAGTGTCCGCCGATTTTATTGGAGCATCTCGGTTGAGTAGAGACTCAATCCCCCAAAGGTAACTTTTGATTTGCAGCACATTACTTCTTGATCAATATTCATCGCAAGATCCATTTCTTTTGGGTTTTTCTTGTTCTTTCTTTCGCTGTGCACATGTGTTGTGATGTATAGAAAAACCTAACAGCTACGACGGTCAAAACAACCAATTTTACCGTAAGACCTCGGATTGCAACGCAACGAGTCCCATCACACTCGTATCGATTATACGGGTTTATAGGAACTGATGGAACTAAAATTAGAGTTCATTAGCTCGACGTCCCCGAATAGGGTCACCTTCTACCTCTTTTGGGCTTTGGGTAGAGCTTCGGGTCACTTTTATTGGGTCCACTAGGGTTTTAGTGACCCAATAAAAGTTGGGATGTTATAGGGAGATGGGCATGCAGGGGTGTTGTGATGCGAGGTATGCCGGTGGCACAAGCGCAGGGGGCGCTCGCCCAGTCGGTCGGCGAATGTGCGGTCGGGCGGCGCGAACTCTGACTGGCGGCGGACGCTCGGCCGGGCGGTGCGTGCCCGGCCCGACTGTGTGTGCCCGGCCCGACGGCGCGAGCCCAGCCCGGCGATGCGAGCCCAGCCCGACGGTGCGCGCTCGGTTGGGCACGCGGGGGTGCGTGCATGATTCTTGCTTGGTTGCTTGGGTTTTCAACAGGGCGTGCACGTATGTGAAGATCTATTTTGTGTGTTTCGTGACTTTGTCTTACCTTTGTTTTTATTTCAGGCTTCAGGGTGCATCGTTCCATCAAGATCATTACGCCTTGCCTCGACTTTGAATGAGGAGCAGTTGAGCGCGTGGCGGAAGCGCTTTATGATCTTGACTGATGTTGAGATCGAGATTCCTTCCCCGTGGGAGCACGTCAAGACTCCCCCTCTGTGTTATTTTTGCCATCGCGATGGGATGCTTGAAGGCGGGCTTCTAAATTCCTCCTACCAAGGAGGTTATCGCGGTCATGCAATTTTGTAGTGTGTCAGTCTCGCAGTTTTCCTCTGTCAGGATGACGAGGATCATGAGATTATGTTGCTTTTTTTGAGAGCAAGGTTCTCGTATGACTGTCTGACTCTTCTGCGAGTGGTGTAAGGTTCGCCACATTAATGGTGACTGGGTCGAGGTTCGGAGCAACGAGAGATGGCTTGCGTTTGAAGAGAAGACTGACTACTATCACGAGGAACACTTCTCAGATTTGTTCAAAATCCATGGAAACTGCCTTAGATTTGGCAGGATCTTCTGAAGTGATGTCGTGCCTTGAAGGACTTGGGTATGACTTTATCCCGTTGTTGGGATTTGGGGATCCTCGCGAGCTGGAGACCATTCTCCATAAAATTAGCGCATTTATTGCCAAGATGAGATTGATTCTTGCGGGTCTCTCGACGAATGTGGAGTGGAGTTATGCCATTCCATTGGAGGGTGATAAGAAGAGGAAACTGGAGTTTTCACAAGAGTAGGGGGAAGGTGGGTCGTCCTCTGCTGCTCCTAGAGCCGTTAACGAAGTCGTTAATGACTGGCCAGACGATCCGATCAGCGACATGCTACATGCTTAGATTGAGGAGTCTCCAAAGCTTCTTGTGGACGAGCCGGTTCCTCAAGAGGATCCCAAGCTACCGACGATGAGGGCGAAGGATAAGAGATGAGAATCCTCTTCTTGTCATGCCATAATCCTGAAGGTACGTCGATTACTCTCATTGCTTACTCCTTTGGGTTGTTCTTACCTGTTTTTCTCATTGACCTTCACCCAGTTTTCCTCCAGTCCAAATAATTGGATAGCTTTAGCTCGGAGTTGAATCGGGCGCTCACGCAGTCAACGAAAATCTAGCAGCAATGACATGAGGCTCTTTTACCGTGGAAAATTCAGAAATGGTGAAATACCATGTGGCCGGATTTGTGTCGCGCCAAAATCCACTCTTTAGATTTGATTTTACAATGTTGGGAGTTTCTTCGGAGGGTGACAAGACACCTCCCCGTTTGAAGCTTGAAGTGCAGAAAAAGTGAAAAAGAAACTAAGTCCATGAAGCTTTGATGAGAGTGTCCACCGTAAAGTTCCTCTATGCCTTCTCCCAGAGCGGAAAATTGTCTAAGTCCATAGAGCTTGAATGAGAGTGTCCACGAGGCTTGAAGGAGAGCATCCACAAACCATGATGGGGAGCGTACACAAAAGTGCTCTTCTGAAGTCTTCTCGTGTGCCCACAGATGCATCTGTGTGAGCGCTAAGCCTTGATAAGCTTTGAGCGTTGAGCGCTAAGCGCTAAGCGTACTAGAGAGGGTGTAAAACGAATTCCAAGCGGAGGAACGATCTAAGTTTCACGTTCTTGCCGGAGGACCACAGAGCTATTTTTAGTCTATGGAGTTGCTTGTCCCCAAATGGGGGTTTGAGAGATTTTTTATAGTTTTCTGGAGGGACATGCTAGTAATTGTGTCCGAGCGGTTTTTTAGTTGGCGAAAGGTGTCGTCCCGTTTCGGTACATGAATCACCAATTTTCACAAAATGATGGACATGCCCACCGGGCGGCTTGGGCGGCCCAGGAAGGTTGCCCGGCAGCGGCAGCGACCGGCGGTGGCGAAAGGTGGTGGAGGCGTATGATAGTAGCGACGGTGGCCAACGCGCTAGCACTCGCGCCCAAGGGCCGCGCACTAGCACGCGCCTAAGGGTCGTGCTCTATCCCGCTCCCGCGTGCCGCGCTCTGGCCCTCTCCCGCGCGCCGTGCCCGCCCCCGCTCCGCTCGCCGCGCCCGCCCCCGCGCGCCGCGCCCGTCCCCGCGCGCCGCGCGATGGGCGCGCGCCCAAGGGCCGCGCACTAGCACGCACCTAAGGGTCGCGCTCCCGCGCGCTCCAGCCCGCCCCCTCCCAGCGTGCCGTGCCCTCCCCCGCGCGCCGCGCCCCTATGCCCGCCGCCGCGCGCCGTGCCCGCCCCCGCGCGCCGCGCCCGCCCCCGCGCGGCCACGGGGGCGCGCTTGGGTGCTGCGTGCGTGCTTGCGTGCGTGCTTGCGTGCGTGCTTGCGTACAACATGCTCGTAAGGGGGCACGTTCGTGCTTGGGCTGGTTGCGCTTGTGCGTGTTTCTTCTCGTGCGGATGCTTGTCCCCCTACGGCTCGGTTCGGAAAAACTTAGGGGAAACCCCATCATATGTAATCCATACAATCAATGTTATAAAATATATGAGATACGTTTTTTCCTTTAGCTATAAATTTTTTATGTGATTATGTTTCTCCTTGTTTACCATTCTCACAACATAAGATGATTGTGTAAACTATCGCGAGCATTGCCCAGGCCATGACATTGCCCAAGCCATGACATTGTACACATTTTAAGTTGTGGCGTCAATGCCTCTATAAAGAATATTTTTTCAAGTAATGCTGGAGGCATAAAGAAAGTATACTAAGAGTTTGTTTGGGAGAGCTTTGTAGAAAGAAAAAAGAATGGTGATAAAATGAAGGAAAGAAAATGATATTTTGAAAATTGTATATTGAAAAAGAAAATTTTTTGGGATAAACTCAATTTGCAGAGATTTTCAGAAAGTAAAATCAGTTTATAAATTGTTTGACAAATCTTCATTGCGGTAATTTTTTTAATTAACAATTTGCGTCCGGGGGAAAATGAACGCCCAGGCCGAAAATGCGCGTTCAGGCTGAAAATGCGTACCCGACCAAAAATGCGCGCCCGGGGGAAAGGAGCCATTTTTTCTCCAAGGCACGTTTCTTATGCCCGGGGGCGAATTTTTCGCCCGGGCGCTGTTTTTTCGCCCGGGCACATTTTTTCGTCCGAGCCCAGTTTTTTCGCCCGAGCGTGATTTTTTCGCCCGACTGCGATTTTTTCGCACTACCGCGATATTTTCGCCTGTGCGCGATATTTTTGCCCGAGCGCGATTTTTTGTCCGTGCGCGATTTTTTCGCTTGGGCGCGATTTTTTCGCGAGAGCGCTATATTTTCGCCCGGGCGCCAATTTTTCGGCCGGGTGCTATATTTTTGCCCGGACGCGAATTTTTCGGCCGAACACGAATTTTTTGAGCGGGCGTGAATATTTCGCCCGTACACGAATTTTTTGCACGGACGTGAATTTTTTGCCCGGACACAATATTTTGTCACGAACGTGATATTTTCGTCCGAAAGTGAAAAAATGCATTTTAGCGAAAAAAATAACGTCCGGACGAAAAAATATACGGTGGGACAAAAAAAATACGAACGAGCGAAAAAATCACGCCGAGGCGAAAAATTCGCCTCCGGGCAAAAAAAACGCGCTCAAGCGACAAAATCGCGCCTAAAAACGTGCTCTGACGAAAAATATCGCCTATGGCAAAAAAATAGCGCACGTGCCAAAAATTCGCGCTCGAGCGAAAAAATCTCGCCCGGGCGATAAAACCGCTCCCGGACGCAAAAAAACGAACTCCGATGAAAAATATCGCTCTCGGGCGAAAAATTCGAGGCTGGGCGAAAAAATTCGCTCCCGGACAAAAAACCGCTCCCGGGCGAAAAAATCACGCTAGGCGAAAAAACGCGTCCGTGTGAAAAATCGCGGTCGAGCTAAAAAATCTCGCCCGAGCGAAAAAATCGTGCATGGATGAAAAAATCAGCCAGGGTGAAAAAAGGGGTCCGAATGAAAAAAATCGTGCACAAACAAAAAAACCACACCCGGGCGAAAAAACCGCACACGGGCAAAAAAACATGTCCTGGCGAAAAACCTTGTGCACAGGCGAAAAATGCCAGTCACGCCGAAAAAGTTGCGCCCGGGCAAAAAAAACTCGCGTTGGCTAAAAAACACGTCAGAGTGAAAAAAATACGCCTGAGAAAAAAATCGCACGTGCACAAAAAATCAAGTTGGAGATTTTTTTAAGAGATAAGCTTTTTGGGATGAGAAAATGTTTTTTGAAACGGTTGAAAGTAGGTGACAAGTGAGTTTTCAAAAAGAGGTGAAAATAGAGTTTTCTGCGCTAGCTTTTTCCACCGGTAAACAATCCGAACGATTTCTTAGATGTGGTAGCATTTTCCAGAAAATGAAAAGGAACTATAAAGCCCTCTCAAACAGGCCCCATGTTAAAATATATGAATAAAAATGATAATTTATTTCGTATACATTTATCATACTTAAAACACTCTCACATAAACAAGCTCATACAAATAAGGTGAAGTGCTCTAAAACTAACATTGGCTATTATTTGTAGAGAATATCTCAAACTTCGTCAACTTTACCTTCCTTCTTCTCTTTTGGATATGCATTCGCAGTAGGAGAATAGATAGCAAGCGCCCCATTCGTTTCTTGTTTGCCTTCTGCGGCTCCACCCTCATATGGTTCCTTGTCACCCTCAAGAGAAGCTTTCGCCTTTAACTCTCTTCCTTTTCCCCATAGGACCATATAAAGCCCAAGAACTATAACCACAGAACCTAAAGCACTAAAATCATTTACAAAACCATCAACTTTGCAGGATTAAACATGCAAAAAAAAACTGAAAAATAATGGTATTATGTAGTTGTATAATTAATAAGTTAGCATTAATGTTTACCTGCTCAAATAAATCTTTTCATCGAGGATTGACCAGCCTAGCACCGCGACAATCATAAGCTGAACGGGACTGAACATAGACACGAAGAGCGGGCCGCGCTTTTCTATCGCCCATGTCATTAGCAGCACCGCGAACCCTGAGCACACCACCCCCTGCTCTCCCATGAAACAATTAACTAATTAGGAAAATACTTTTTTTTTGTAAAATTAAGTGTTTAGATTTTTGGATGAATCATAATGGCTAAAGACCAACAATGTATAGGACTGCCACGAGCCGAATGTCCAACCCCAATGCCCATCTGTTGAAATCCCTTTCTCCGATGATGCCGATGAGCAAGCATTGCAGGGCTGCCATGGCAGAGAATAACGCCGAGTTGGTGTATGGTGCTGAGAATGATTGGCTCATTTTGGCTTGAATGATGAACCATGCCGCCCATGCTATGCAGCTTGCCACCACTAGCATTGCGCCGATCGCCTCCTCACCTCTACTTGCCAAGGTGGCTCCATCGCTCTCCACAGCCCCCTCGGCATACGTCCAATGGATGCTCGAGGATGGGACATGGATCAGGGGTCCCTTATAAAATGTCATTAACATCGAGCCTCCTATAGAGAATGCAGTGCCAACAACCTTTGCTTGTCCTGAACTAGTTTTCATATCTGCTGTCTCAATCCTATAAATATTTGCAAAGAAACAATTTAGTACAATCATAAATGTAACATGTCTTATTCTATATCTCCCTTTGTATATTTAATTTATGTACAAATAGATTTGCATAACTAGATTATTATCAATTAAATACTAGTAGGAGAAAATATTATCAGAAAAATGTAATAACAAACATGAATACAGATCAAGCCTTTTCTTTAGAATCAAAAGAGATAGGATAATACACAAACATAAATTCTGAACTTCTCTGAGTCCAGTCATTACTGTGTTAGGACACAACACGCGGATGAGTAATGATCCTAGCCAAGTGAAGTGAAGTTATGATGAATAAAGGAATCAGAAAGGCTTATCAAATCGGCTAGTCACGTCGCCACCTCATCAAAAAATATAAAAATGCCAGGAGTACAAAAATGACTTATAAGCAAGAGGTTAGCATCACCTCAAAGTATTGAGAAATGTTAATTATGTGCCTCGATTTCTAACCAAATGCGATGATTGATGCTGAACATGACCCGCAAAGTCCGGGGCAGTGGCCCGGGCCAAAAATATTTAGGGCACATGCCCTAGGAACACGGGCATATTCCAAGGGCATGTAGCAGTTGAGACCGTTCCAGAAGTCAGTGGAAGCATCCAAAAGGAGGCGCGACATTTCAATTCACATGCCTGCATCACATGACGTGTGTCGGGGGAGTATGCGGTTCAGATGGTTGCATGGAGGATGCTAAACGGCTGTCGATGAAAAGACGTGTGATTGAGCTACTCGCACGAAGCACATGTGGGTGTGTCAAGGGAGGATGAATCCTATTTGGAGAAACTATAAATTTACGAAGTGTTGTGTAATATTTGGAGCAAAGAAGAAGTCGTCATGGGGTTTGGACATTCTGTTTTCTATATTGTGTTAAGTATTCAACATTCTATATTATGTATAATGTATTTTGAATTCTGAATTCTGCCTACCCTCAATAACTACCCCTGTTTTGAATACTGAAGATCTGACTGCTACTGCATGTGGACATAACCCATTTTGGGGTGAATCATGCAAATTTGTATCGTCTGTGATTTTTATTTTGTGTTATTTTTCATTCTACTCTAATTTTCACAACAAACTGTAATCAGAGGTAGGTTTGGTTATACGTTTGTCTGAGATTTGTTCATCTGGTTCGTAGTTTGAAGAATGATGACAAACAACAACATGAAATCGATAAGTTCACATGGAAGAATAATTTCAGTCTCTGGCCAACTATCTGGGCACCGCTTTTAGGAAAGAAACCTAAATCCATGGAGGATTCAAAATATGAATAACAAGATGAAAAGACACACTCAAAGATCATTTTGTGTCTTGCAGATGAAGTTATTTACAAGGTAGCCGGTGGATAGACGATCACCGGTTTATGGTTGAAGATGGAAAGTCTCTACATGAATAAATCTCTTGCCAACAAATTATTGTTGAAACAACATTTGTTCTCTTTTCCAATCAAGGAAGGCACGATTCTGAAGGTGCATCTTCATGATTTGAACTCCATCCTTATGGATCTAAGAAATGTGGGTGTCAAAGTTGAAGATGAAGATACAACCTTAATTTTGTTGAAATATCCACCACCTTCATATGAAAATTTTGTACACCTTTTTGTTGGTAGCTAGAGACGCTATTCTCTCGGGGAGGTCCATTATAGTCATCATTCACAAGAACCTTGACACAAGGATTCTAGAAAAAGTACAGAAAAGGAAGTGTTGGACTAACAGTCACAAATTTTGACTAATCAAAGGTCCAACTAGAAAAATGATAGCGCACACGCCTGGAGGCACACGACCGTGTGTGTTGAACGTGTGTCATTATAACTTCAAGAAATGATCCATGAATACGACTGAAGTCTAGAGCCACGACGATTGGGGCAAATGCCTATGTACTCCTAACAATATCTCACTAAATTCATAAATAGACAGAGGACAAAGATTTAAAGAGGGGTGTGAGAAATTAAAGAGAGGGAATTCTTGTATTTTAGAGGTTTGTGGACGAACTTCTCGGGGATGGAAGGAAATCCAAGGGCGAATGACAGTTTAAGAGGAAAGTATTCATGTTTATTTCTTTATCCTTTCAGATTTCTTAGTCTAAGGATTTTCCTCTCCTATCCCCTTATATTGGTATTTCATCATGTAATCATTACAATATGTAGGGTTTCTTTTATGAATTCGAGAAGTACTTTATCACTATTTGTTAGAACATAAGTGTAGATTGGCGGTTAACCCTGTTTAACCACACCTTGTAATCAGGGGGTTCAGTTGATCAAACTGCAACACTTGTGTTTTGTGATGATCAAGACGAAGGAGTGTTTACCACAATATGTGATGGTGAAGATCGGTGGATTCAACATTGGTTCCTGCTCAAGGATGTTGATTGTGATGAGCGGTTAACCTTGTATAATCATACATCCTATGTGGTCGGCTCGTATGTGATCACATTAATCGCATTTGTCATCCTTCTGTATATTCATATAAACTAGTCTCATGCTGCCTATTTGTAATCTCTCTCACCCCTTCGTTCTTTATATAGAATGTCATATCAATGTAATATTCATATTTTTTAGGGAACAAAAATTCCGTTATTTTCAATTATCTGCGTGTCATTGTTAATTTCTGCTAATTTATTTCCAAGTTCTCACATGATATTAGTGCTCACAACGATCCTTTGGTGGTGATTTTTGACCACCCTTCTCGCGGACTTCTTCTATGATCTTCAATTTTTTCTAACTGCCAACCTCTTTCTGCTTCCTCATTGGCTAGTGCAGACTTCAATCTCTTAACCACCCACCATCTCTTTATGTTTTTGTGCATTCATCGATTTTTCTAACCTCCAACCCCCTCTCTCCTGTGTGTTACCCTTCGTGATATGTGCGGTCTCAGTCTCTTGACCGCTTTTCTGCCTACTTCTTGTGGTTTGTGTGATCTCTGCAATCTTCGTTCGGCTTGTGCAGTTAAGGTACTCTAACCGCTTTTCTACCTGCTTGCGTTTTGTGCGACCTCGATGATCTCTATTCGACTTGTGCAATTAATGTTCTCTAATCGCACAGACTCTATGGCAATTCCATAAGCACCTGCCATAGCTTCATATCCCACCTCTTTAGCTTCAAGTCTTTCAAGAAATTTGGGCATTGCCTCAAAGTTGACCGAACCAAACTACCTAGACTAGAGTGTCTCTTTCACTTTTTTATTAAGGTTGCCCCAACGTAAGCTTCATCATCTCACTGAAGACCCTCCAGCAAAAGGATCCACTACCTTTGATGACTGGAATGCCAACGATGCTCTAGTTTGGAGATGGCTTGCTAACAGTCTCTCTAACTAGTGTCTGCTCATCATCAGACATGATGAAACTATCAAGGCTGCCTGAAATAATCGTGTTGATCTCTACTCAAAGGGATCTCATACCTCTCATATATAAATGTTATATTCCTACCTCTTTTCCCGACCCACCAAGACTCCAGATATTGCCTATTAGGAAGTGCAAGCTCTTGGGGTCGAACATCTTCAACATCACCCCATATCCACCGATCATGCTGAGCAATAAAAGCACTTATAGTAAATCTTGGTGGTGTGTTATCTTCTTCGCCTCCTGGAGTCCTATGTCATGAGCCATCAATAGATTCAAGGCCAAGCAAACTCCCCCAACCTTGATGCTACCGTTGTTCGTATCTCTACTGTCATAACTCTTATTCATTATCCTTTTCTTGCATCCGCTCTCCATCCTGATAGCTTCTCATCCAGCTCACTAAGGTAGCTATAGTGTCTATATAGGTCACTCAGGTTGGCGAGGTCCTTTCCAGTACCTTTCCTCTCATTGTAGCAAGCAAGGTCATCATATGGATCATTGTTGGGTCAAATATCAACATCCCTGTCCACCAATAGGTGAAACATCTCTTTCTTCCTCAAAGGAATCTGCCTCTCTTGCCACCTCTACATGTAGTGCACATGTGGTCACCCAGGGTAAGTAGCTCATTAACTCTGGCGCTACTAATCATATAATGAGAAATCCTCTTCTCTCTTTTCACTCAATTAGACAAATATAATCGATCACCACTGATTTTGATATAGGATGGATCTTCATCTCCTATGTGCGGGATTGGTATGGTTCAAATCACTCTGTCTCTTCAACTTGAGGACACTCTCTACGTGCCGAATTTTTCTTGCAATTTGCTCTTTATTACATCTCTCTAAAAAAAACTCAAGTATTTAGTCACGTTTACGTCTACTACTTGTTCCTTTCAGGATCCTTGCTCTAAGGAGAGAATTGCTAATGAGACTGAGAACGATAACCTTTACTTACTTGATAATGTGTTCACTCTCTTTACGTCTAGTACCTCCAACTCTCTTCTTTAGTGGCATCTTTGACTAAGTCATCCTCCTCCTCGCCTCCTCTATTAACTCATGTAGACCTGCCAAAGGTAGATTCCTCCCTCCAATTTGATGCATGCTAGTTCAGTAAACATCATCACTCCTCTTATCTGGCTTGACATGGACATAACTCTTCTCGTCCAATTGATTTTGTTCATTCCGAAATCTGGGATTCATCTCCTACAAAATATTTTGGTAGGTGAAGTTTTTTACTTTGTTATTTTTATTGATGATTTTTCTAAATGTATTTGGGTGTATCTGTTAAAAGAAAGCTCTGAATTCTATTCTGTATTTTCATCATTTTTTAATGAAATTTACACGTAATTGGGCGCTTCTCTTAAAGTTCTTCAGATTGATAACGATAAAGAATATCTTAGTCACCAATTTTAAACTTTTTGTAAAGATAATGGTATTCTACATCGAACTAGTTGTGTTTATACGTCTTAATAAAATGCAGTTGCGGGACAGAAGAATCGTCTTCTTCTCGACATTGTATGGACTATTTTCAATCAGTTGATTATTCCACAATCATATTGGGGTAAAGCAATTCTTATCTCATGCTATGATTATAATTGTACCCATTCTACTATTCTCCACGGACAAACATTTTTATCCATCTCTTACCCATGAGAACCACCCTTCCCTTTACCCCCACATGTGTTTGGATGTACGACCTATGTTCACTCTCCTTCACCTGGTTGGGATAAACAATCTCCCCTCACAATCAAATTCATCTTTGTTGGCTACGCATAAACTCAAAAGGGTTATCGTTGTCATGAACCTCTTCTTAAAAAACAATATGTCTCAGTTGATGTCACTTTCTTTGAATCTACTGCCTACTTATCAAACGACACCAATTCTTCACCACCTTTTGATCTTCTACCTTTATTCCTATTGTTACCGCACCTCCACCTGAGCTCTCCCCATCTCCACTTCCTACACCACCGTCTCCACCTCCCACAACGTCTCCTCCGACTATGGGTCCATGGATGTCTGTTCTCAAGTCAACACTCTCTTCCTTAGATGGATCTGATATGGATAACATGTCAGACCTTGATTTATACAATGCAATTCGCATGGGTGTTCAGATATATACTTAATATTCTATTCATGATGTTGTATTGTATGCTCGACTTATCTCCTCTTGCAGGGACTTTGTTCTGGCCCTCTTAGCCACTGTCGCTCCTGCCACATACCAAGAATCTCTCACCATACTACATTGGAAGTCTGCCTTGGATGAAGAAATGAATACCCTAACATAGAGGGATACTTGGACTCTTATCCCTACTCCTCAAGGGCTAGATGTTGTTGGTTGTTGATGGGTGTTTATAATAAAGTGTCATCCTGATGGTACTGTGGATCATTCTAAGGCTTAACTAGTTACCAAAGGCTTCACTTAAACCTATAGCGTTGAATTCTTTCAAACTTTCTTCTCATTTTCTCGCATGTATTAACACAATCTGGGTTCTCTTCTCTGTCGCTATCAACAAGGATTGAAAGATGTCCCAATTAGATTTCAAGAATACCTTCCTCTATGGTGACCTCCAAGAAGAGGTGTATATGAAGCAACCTCATGAGTATGTTTCTCATCAGGAGTCTCAGGTATATAAGTTGTAGAAGGCAATCTATAGCCTCATGCAAAGTCCTCAGACCTAGTTCGATAAGTTTAGCAAAGTTAACTCCACCATTGGCTTTGCTCGCGCCTCTACGGATCACTCTCTTTTCATATGCAAAACATCTCATGGGCTAGTTATTCTTGTTTTCTATGTTGATTACATCGTCCTCACTAGTGATTACAAGTCAGGGATAGCTCTAACAATGAAACACCTTCTTCGACACTTTTTCACCAATGATATGAGACCTCCTAAATACTTTATGGGAATTGAAATTTTGTAGAAACACAACTTAGAGGTTCTCTCGCAACACAAATATGTCATTGATCTTCTAAAAGAGATAGGTCTGCTTTGTGTTAAACCAACTCGATGTCCAATAGCAGTTGGTGAAGATAAACTTTGAAATGCGGACTCGCTATTTCTTTCAAATATCACTAGATACAGACGCCTAGTGGGCAAACTCATCTACCTGACAATAAAAAGACCTAATATATGTTATGTTGTGGGTAAGATTAGTTAGTTCATGCAAGCTCCTAGGAAGTGTCATCTATAATCAACTCTAAAAATAATGAAATATATGAAATGGTCTTCGGAAATCTCTATTATGTGTTTTTTCTCATCCAGATTTAGAGAATCACAAGGAGAGGAAGGTCATGGAGATGTTGAGTAGTCAAAACCCTAGCAGAGAACCATTGGAGAAACTAGAGGAAATTAAGAGCTCAGAAGCAAGACGTGGAAAGTTTTGTAGAATGGCCACATAGGAAAATCTCTATTCCCACATGGCTAAACAATTAGGGTCCGTTCGTGCGGAAGAGATTGGTTTTAAAGAATTGACTTTCAATTAAATAACAATATATACAAGAATTGAACTTGAGTTTAAATCCAATCTCGTTGTTCGGACGCATGATGCTATTATATCACGGAAATTAGCATTGGTTACATTTGTTTATTCGTATGGAAGACATTGCCTTTCAAGAATTAAAAGAAAAGAATTTTTTTCACTTGGACGCGTGTTGTTCATCCTATTGCGCGTTTTTAGACCGCAAGTGAAATTTTTGCCGGGCACGCATTTTTCGGCATGAACGCAAATTTTTCATTTCGGGACGTGTCTTCACCCGGACGCATGTTTTTCGCTTGATCGCACGTTCTTCACAGGTTCAAACTATGGGGGCGTGTTTTTTTTGCCCTGGAGCATGTTTTCGGCCTAGATGCAATTTTTTTGCCAGGGCGCACATTTTTGGACCCGGAGCGTGTTATTCAACCTGAGCGAGAAATTTTCGCCTGGGTGCTCATTTTTTGCCGGGGCGCGCATTTTCGCCAGAGTGCTCATATTTTGTCCTGGACGCAAATTTTTCTCCCAGGCGAACATTTGTCCCTCAGTCACGCATTTTTTGCCAAGATGTGCATTTTTTGTATGGGGCATTTTTCCCCTGGGCGCACGTTTTTCGTCTAGGAATAAGTTTTTCGGCCTGAACACAAATTTTTCGCTCGAACACGCAATTTTGACTTTTGGGTCGAAAAACTCGCTCTCCGGCAAAAAATGTGCTCCTGGGCATAAAAATCGTGCCCGCGTGATAAACTCACATCTGAGGCAAAAAAACCACTCTATGCAAACAGTATGCGTCCGTGTGAAAAACACGCGTCCGAACAAAAATGCACGCCCGACCAAAAAATGCTAGTTCGGGCAAAAAAATCGCGTTCGAGCCAAAATACACACTCTTGGGCCAAAAAATGTGTGTCAGACCAAAAAAGGCACTCTTAGCCGAAAAACATGTGCCTCAACAAAAATTCCCGTCAGAGCCTAAAGACACTCTTCTACGGAAAAAGCGCGCGTCCGGTCAAAAAGATTGCGTTTACGAAAAAATGTACCCCAGACCGAAAAAATGCGTGTTTGATTAAATAACGTGCGCTCGCACAAAATAATCATGTCCGGGCCTAAAATGCCCTCCCGAGCGAAAAACACGCGTGTTGGAGCAAAATTTGTCACCTAGTTCCCCACAATCAATGACTGCTTGGGGGTATTCGACAGAGAGATCATAGATCGCAATCGACCGGTTACTAGATGCGGAGAAGGGTTGGAGGCCGCGTTAAAGGCTCAGTGGGTGATGAGGGGCGCGTTAAAGGCTTCTTATCAAGGGAGCGGGGGATCAGATCCTCGCCTCAACAACATGCCGCATTTAGACTGGATGCGGAGAAAGGTTAGAGTGCAAGGGACCGCGACCCGGGTGGGGGCCCATTCAGCCGGTGCTTAGGGCCCAATCATGAAACGCCCCGTTCAGCCGACGCTTAGGGTCGTATCTGAAGATCACTAGATTTATTTTTAAATGAATATTTAGGAAAAGAAATCCTATATTCTCTCTCGTCCATTTCTTCTTCTTCCCAATATTGTCACATAAAGATTATTGCATTCTTTTGCAGCTACATATCTCTAAAAGGAGAGATGTCCAACTTTAAAAAAACATCTCGCTTTCACGAATTATCTCTGTTGCGGCCAAAATCGGCGCCCTGGTCGGACCGGATTAACTTAGACCGTCTTAGCCCACGGAGCGGCCGAACATGCACACAGTCACAGAGAGAAAGAAAAGCTGGCAAGACAATTTTTTGACGTGAAAACCCCATAACCTGGGTGAAAATCCACATGGCCGGATCTGTGCTGTCCAAACATCCACTATATCTGAGCACTGTTACAGGGATTTTTCAAGAACTCGAGGGCGACTGACTGCCTCTCATTATAATTATGGGGGGGGGGGGCGAGAGAGCTCGGAGGGTGATAGAACACCGTTCACAAAGCTAATTATTTCTTTGTTTGCTGCGGGGTACGATGCGCTCGTTGTATTTCGGAGTCCATTGATAGTTTTTGGAGACAGGAGCAGCTTGCTGCACTCGTCCTAATGTCTGGAGCTTGAAACTCAGGGGCGCACTACGCACGCCTTATCCTCCGCACCTTGTCTCTGATTATCTTTTGGAGAAGTGTGGTGCGGTTGTATTATCGGTGGATGAAGCGCTTGCTCTTGAGCACATGGGGAGCTTGTTGGCAGAGAGCGCGTAAGGCGCTTGTTGGAGGAGAGCGCGCGGAGCCCTAGATGGTAGAAAACATGCGGGGCGTTTGCTTGAGGAGAGCTTGCTTGGCCCTTGTTGGAGGAGAGCGTGCAGAACGCTTGCTGGTAGAGCGCGCAGGGCACTTGCTAGTGGTGAGCGTGTAGACTGCTTACTGGAGGGGAGTACGTGGAGCACGGGGGGATGAGGCCAGTGCAAGGGAGCTACTTGCGCGAGAGCGCACAAGAGCATGCAAGGAAGAGACGCGCGCAAGGAAGAGGCATGTGCAAGAGCGCACAAGGAAGCGATAAGCGCAAGAGCGCGCTGGGAGGCGGAGCGAGCGAGGGCGCGTTGGGAGACGGAGCGCGTGGGGGCGCACAAGGAAGAGACGTGCACGAGAGCGCGCAAGGAGGCGGAGCACGTGAAAGCATGCAAGGAAGAGACGCGCGCAAGAACGTGCAAGGAAGAGGCACGTGTGGAAGTGCGCAAGGAAGCTGAGAGTGCGGGAGTGAGAAAGGAATAGATGTGCGCGAGAGTGAGCAAGAATAGGCACGCGCGAGAGTGAGCAAGAATAGGCACGCGCGAGAGAGCGCAAGGAAGAGATGCGCTTGAGAGAGCGCATGAAGACGGCGCGCGCGGGAGCGCACAAGAAAGAGGTGTGGAGGAGAGGGAAAATCTGTAGGAGGATTTTCCGGACGGAGAAGATGAAGATCTTCGAAGGAAGCTTTTAAGAATAAGGAGATCTTCAAGGAATGCTTGAAGATCTTCGAAGGGGGAGAAGGAAATGAAGATGATGTAGGAGGAAGGAGAGAAAAAATCCGTAGGAGAATTTTTCGGTTAGAGAAGATGAAGATCTACGTAGGAGGCTTCGAAGACGAAAGAGATCTTCAAGTAGTGCTTGAAGATCTTCGAAGGGGGAGAAGGAAATGAAGAAGATGAAGGAGGAAGAAGAGAGCAAATTCGTAGGATGATTTTCCGGTTGTAGAATATGAAGATCTTAAAAGGGGGAGAAGGAAATGAAGAAGATGTAGGAGGAAGGAGAGAGAAAATCCGTAAGAGGATATTCCGGTTGGAGAAGATGAAGTTCTTCGAAGGAGGGTTCGAAGACGAAGAAGATTTTCAAGGAGTGCTTGAAGATCTTCGAAGGGGGAGAAGGAAATGAAGAAGATGAATGAGGAATGAGAGAAAAAATCTGTAGGAGGATTTTCCAGTTAAGAAAAGAATGAAATAAAGGAGAATCTGAGGCCCTACTTATAGGCTTCATGGTAGTTATGACAGTTATGCACTTATGCTGCTATCCGCAGATCATAACCACCACGATCGCAATTTATAGGCTGATTTCAGGACGCATTATGTGCATATTATTTTATAACTCTACTAGACGCAACCCAATTTTATTTTTGGCTACGCATTTCCCCCACTACGGGAGGTCATGTTGGCGGTTATGTGGGTGGTTACCCACGTAACCGACGACGGCGATGACAAGAGTGCAGTTGGATGGTGGGGAATTGACGACAGCCAAGAACCCTGCCGGTGGAGGCCAGCCGGAGATGGAATCTGGTTGGCGATGGAGGCCGGCCAAATGGAGGAAGAGGCCGGTCCAGAGGCGAAGGGGAGGAGGTCGGCGACGTCTGAGAAAGAGAGGAGCGACGATGGCGGTCACGGGAGAGAGAAGCGACGACAGAGGCGGCCGTGGTGTTGGGAGACGACGACGAAGGCGTCCGTGAAGTTCGGAAACGGCGGCGGCAGCGGCCGTGGTGTTGAGAGGCGATGGCGACAACGAACATGGCGTTGGGAGACGACGGCGGTGGCGATCGTGGTGTTGCAAAACGACGGCAGCGGCGACCGTGGTGTTGAGAGGCGATGGCGGTGGCGGCCATGACTTTGAGAAACGGCGACGATGGCCGTGGAAGGGAGGGGCGACGCTCTCCGGCAAATGCCGACATCCTCCACAAAAACTGTTGCACCACCCCCTAGGGGTGGGTGCGGCAGTTAGCCCACGATTCCCTGTTGAGGAGTGAACAACACTCCCCAACAGGGAGGCTAAAAAGGGCGCTGACCAAGTCAGCGTCTAAAGCCAGTGCCTCTAACTGCTAATGGGGGAAATCCCCATTGGCCGGAAGGCCTTGCGCTGAGCGGGATTTATCCCGCGCTCACTATGCGCGAGATTTATCCCGCGTGCACTGGTCGCGTGATTTATCCCGCGCGCACTGTTCTCGAGGTTTATCCCGCGAGATGATTCTCGCACGTACAGTGCGCGTGATGATTCTCGCGGGCACAGTGCACAGGATGATTCCCTCGCGCACAGCGCGCAGTGCGCTGCTGCTTCTTGCGCGTGCAGCGCGCAGGACGATTCCCGCGCGCGCGGGACCTGATGCGCAGGGGAACTTTCATGCGAGACCTTCGCCATGCTGGGCGATTGCCGCGCGGAAGGCCCATACGGAGCGGCTCTGGTGGCCGTGCACGGGATCGCTCTTTGCGGGAGATTATTGCGGTTGTGCTCACTGGCTCCACGGTTCGATCGAAGTTGCTTAGGGGAACCCCATCAATCTCTAACTAAGGACCCAAAATAGTTTATATAATTAAAATTATTTAAGAAAAGAGACATTGTTGACTGTTGAAGTTGATTACGAAGCATTTGGTCTTGCAGCTCCACTTGTCATCAATGTAGTGAAAGATGGAGGCGCTCCAAACAAGGCGTGAGGCTCGAGTAGCGTTTCGGCGCCTCTTCTAAACAACGAGAATATTTTCCATAGGTTTAATTTCCACCCAAATGAAGCCATAAAAGTGCGCCAAACAGAACCTAAAATCCAAGGGATTCTGTATATCTGAATTAATAAATGTTTGAGTCGTTCAATGAGTACCTGAAGGGAAGAGCCATTATGAACGTCATCGCTGGGAGAACGTTGGTGAGGGCTGAGGCGATTGTTGGGGTCGTGTACTGGAGCCCAATGAAGTACAATAATTGATTAAGCGTAGCACTGCATTCAAATTAAATTCTAACACAAGTCAATAGTCAGAACATACTAGAAATCAATTATGTGATCTTTAGATTATGGCTCCGTTCCGCGCGGTAATTGCGGTCACGAATGCGGTGGTTATCACGAATGCGCCTAACCTCTCACCTAAGGAAATTCACTCACTTTTATGTTCAAAAGTAGTTTTATTTTCTGGTCCGTTGTCATGCCAAACATACAGGCGAAATGGGCAAGGTTTTGAGAACGGGACCGGAGATCGAACCGGTGAGTTCAAAGGTTCAAGATCCGACGGGTTGGACCGGTCGGATCGGGGTCGAACCGTTTATCCGTTATTTATTTATATATATATATATATATAACAGTATTAGAAAATTTTAAAAAATATATTATAATAAATATATATATATATATATATATATTTTGTTATTTATTATTATATTTTGATACAAATAAAAATAATATATTTATTAGCATCACATGTATACATTTTAAAATCAAATTTGAATGATATATAATTATAAATAAATCATAAAATATAATTATGTTAAGATAATTTACTATAATTAAATAGTATGTGAAAGATAAAATTAAACGTTATTTCATAAATATAAAAATAAATAAAATAAAATTAAATATAATATATATAGTTGACATCAGTCCTGTCCAAAAAGACTGTCGGTCCGGTCCCGGACCGGTCTTTTAAAAGACCGGTCTTTTGACCCACCGGTCCCGGACCGGTTCCACCCAAACCGGTCTCGGTCCGGGACCGGTTTTTCTCCTCTTGAGGAGGACCGGTTGGGACAGGTCCTCCGGTCCCGAACCGGTCTTTTTTATAGGTCTTTTGTCCGGTCTTTTAATAAATTGTCTAAAAACGATCGGTCTTTTACTAAAATTACTAAAATAACCAGTCTTTTGACCGGTCCAGGTCCGGGACGGGTCTTTTACCGGTCCCGGTCCGGGACCAATCTTTTACCGGTCCCAGTCCGGGACCGGTCTTTGATGAAAAAAGAGGGACCCCTTGGGACACCAGGGACCGGTCCGGGACCGGACCGGTCCTAACCGGGACCGGTCCCTAGCCGGTCCTAACCGGTCCGGTACCAACCTGACCGGTTAGGACCGGTTTTTTTGTGCACCCCTAGTTGACACGTATATAAATTAATAAAAATGGCTAAAAATGTTATATTATTAAAGTTGAATATTAGTTTTTTTTAAATATTTGATGTTATTTACTAATAGTTTCGGTGTTTTTAACATAGATAAGTTGGTCTGGTGGCAGGAGGCATTGAAATTTTCTCTTGGGTTCTGAGTTTGAATCCTGTCAATCTCCATTTTAACTTGAATTTTTACCTGCCCGGTTTCGGGGAACCAGTTACGATTCTCGGGTTTCCGGTTGACCCGCCCGGTTCCTTGGTTTTCGAGCGGTTCATGAGTAATGCTGTTCTTGTTCATGGACCGGACCGATTAGGTGCCCGGTCGGCGGTCCAACCGGTTCGACCGGCCGGTCGGATCCGGTTTTTAAATGCTTGGAAATGGATCAGATAAAAGATTAATTTTATACTATGAATATTATTATTTTTATATTCTAGAACAATCCGCCTAAATTCATTGCCAATAACGGAAAGTGCCGCACGTACCCGAAAATAGAGCTGACAAAAATTTGAACCAGAATTCTACCAGTGATCTTAGAAGCTGCTTTCCTGCACGAATTTCATGTTTTTTTAGGCTGAAACATATTTTAATTAAAATAAAGAATTAAAGATAGAAATTTGAAAAGCATGACCAGAAAATAAATGCCACAGCCAAGCAACTCTCCAGTTCATTTAAGTTTGTCCCCAAGGTGGTCAAAGGTCAAAACACTAATGGAGAGGATTCATTTCTTAGGCTGCATTTGGTATACCGTTTTGGCTCCGTTTCAGTTTCAAATTGAAGTAAATCGAACAGATGGTGTCATTTGGGAAACCGTTTTGACTCCATACCGATTTCAAATCGGAACTGTGACACCATTTTGTATTTAACCAAAATAACTCCATTCTTCGTATTGAAAGAGTCCGGTTTGAAACCGGAACGGAGCAAACGGGAAGATTCCCGAAACGTAGCTGATCATCTAATGAACAAGATAATCTCTTAACTAAATAAAAAATATAAAAGAATGAGATTAATGAATCCGTGACATCAACAAAAAATCCATTGTATCTTGAAATCAGAAGAATCCTCATAGTAAACCTAATGATCACATTTTCTTGCAATCATTTTACATGAAAACAAATGATATTATCTTTTTTTCATTAAAATTCATTTGAGTGAAAGATTTAGAGAGAGTACCTCTCGAGAAAGATGGCGATGGGAGCGAGCAAGAGGGTAGAGACAATCTGACGGTAGGCGATCAAGACTAAGGGACTCGTGCCGGAGTCGAGAGCAAGCTTCGACAGGACATTGAGCCCAGCATAGCCTGCCTGCACGGCCACCATGGAAAATGCCTGCAAACACCCTTTTCCTTTTTCCATCATCTCTAGAGAGAGAGAGAGAGAGAGAGAGGGAGAGAGAGAGAGAGAGAGGTGTAGATGGTGGAAATAATAAGCTGCATAGGGAGGGGCATATATATATATATATATATATATACGTATGAGAATAGAAGGAGGAGGTTTGAGGAAGAAAGACGGCACAACACATAGCACCGGAAGTGCGTTATAATTGTCTTTTCTTGCGTGAGAGAAAGAGAGAAGGCAATTTGGTAGTGTCTAAAATTGTGCTTCGTTTCTTGGGCATGCAACATGCAGCTGTTCGTGATTTAATTCATTACATCGGAATGAAGGTGAAGCAGTAAACGTCTAGTGTAGAGTAGGCTGTTATGAAAGAAGTGTTTTTTTTGGGTACGGGTGCGGAGCATAAGATGTGCAGTGTTTTTCTTTTTGTTTTTTCGGTTGGCCGTCCGATCCAAGATATTTTCCACACGATTCTCATGGTACTCTTTTGGCATATGTACTTGATTCTCGTCAGGAATTGCTTGTAGCTCCTATTTTAAGGTGCTCGCGCAGCACGAGCCGCCGCATGATATGTGATCCGACGGTGCACAAAAAAATGCCGTATTTGTTGAAATATAAAATATATTTCGTTTATTTAAGTTAACTGTTTATTTAATGTTATATTTAAGTCTAATGTAAACCGGTCTAAGTGAACCGATGTGGCGTTTGCTTTGTAACCGTATAACAGTTCATTGAACAGTATAAAACATTTCTTATGATTGTAATACGCGATGCTTGATTGTAATAAAAACCTACTGTTCATCTTCTTCGACTTATCCTTCGTAAAACTGAGTTGAATGTTCTAACAGTGGTATCAGAGCACGATTTGATCCTTTCGGATCTGTAAAGATACAAATTCCGATCACATCGTTGGTGGCGGCTTTTGAATCAAGCGTAGAAACCATTCCGATAAGTGTAGCATCTGCTTCTGTTCACTATCGTTTTCTACTGCTTGTTCAATACCCTTGCTCACCATGGCCTCATCATCTACCAGCGGAGCAAACCAAATTCGAACATCAGTTCCCCTGTTTTCTGGAGATCTGTACGATTTCTGGGCAGATAAAATGGAAACTCTGCTCAGATCTCAAGATCTCTGGGAATTAGTGAAAAACGGACCAGCCACCACCGATAAGAACACAGATGGCACACCTGCAAAAATATCAAAAGAAGAATCAAAGAGAGATTCATATGCTCTTCACCTTATCCAGCAAGGTGTAGATGCAACTATTTACCCACGAATCATCGGTTCTAAAACAACAAATGAAGCATGGGGAAGACTCAGAAATGAGTACAAAGGTTCTAAGAAGGCAGTAAAAATAAAAATTCAGGGACTTAGACGTCAATTCGACGCTCTTCTGATGAAACCTGAAGAGAAGTCCAAAGACTACTTTGGAAAGGTCACTTCATTAGTAAACCAGATAAGAATTCTGGGTGGTGATCTTGAAGAAGAATATATAGTTGAGAAAGTTCTGAGATCCTTGCCTCAAAATTACAACCACATCGTTTCAGCCATCATGGAGGCAAATGAGGTTGAAGAAATGAGTTTATCTGAACTGATGGGCTCGCTGCAGTCACATGAAGAATTAATGAACAAGCCATCTGCCTCTAGTGAAAAGGCTTTTCAAGCCAATGTCAAATTTAGACCCAGTGAAGACAGAAAATAGCAGACTAATTTCCAGTCTCAAAGAAGAAGCAATCAAAAGAACAAAAAATATGACTGGAAGCAAGGGCAAGCTAAAGAACGTTCGAATACAGAAAATCAGTGCATCATATGCAAAAAGACAAACCATGAACCAAAAAACTGTTTCTTCAGATGCAAAAGATGTAAAATCCCAAATCATTCCGATTCCAGGTGTTGGTTAAAAAGGCAAGAAGAAGCAAAGTTTACTGAAGAAACTGAAGATAAGCAGTACCTGTTCACATGCCAGGGGAGTGATGGGCAGAATAAAACCAATGAGACTCTATGGTTCATCGATAGTGGCTGCTCTTCCCATATGGAAAACATCAAGGAGCTCTTTGAGACAATGGATGAAACTTATAAATCTGATGTAATTCTTGGTGATGGGAAGAAGAGAAGAATTGAAGGGAAGGGAGACATTGCTGTCATCACTTCTGATGGGTGTAAAAAGGTGATAACTGAAGTAAATTTTGTACCTACTCTCTCTCAGAATTTACTTAGTGTTGGACAACTTATAAAAAAGGGATATACAGTACATTTTGGTGACAAGTTCTGCTCCATTACTGATGGCAAAACCCACAAGCTTATCACAAGTGCAGAAATAAATGAAAACAATGTGTTTACCCTCAATCTCAAACCATTCTACAGCAAACAATCTATACAAGCCAATCTCTGCATAGATGGAATTCAAAATGAACTCTGGCATAGGAGGATGGGTCATCTAAATTATGACTCACTCTCGCTACTTCCAAAGCTTGCTGACGGGATTCTTCTAAAACAACAGCATACAAAGGTTCAATGTGACATTTGCAACAGAGCTAAGTCACACAGGATCTCCTTTCCTAAAACAGCACTAAGAAGAGCCGAAGATAAATTGGAGCTACTACATATGGATCTCTGGGGGCCATCAAGCACAACCACAATGGGAGGTAAATCGTATTATTTCTTAATTGTGGATGATTATAGTCGATTCATGTGGATTCACTAACTTCAAGCAAAATCAGACACATATTCTGTGTTTAAGAATTTCCTGAAGCAAATTGAAAATAAAACAGAGAAGAAAGTTAAAGCCATAAGAAGTGATAGGGGTGGTGAATTCATGTCTTCATCTTTCAATCAGTTGTGTAAGGATGAAGGAATAAAGCATGAATTAACTACTCCCGGGACACCTCAACAGAATGGGGTGGTGGAGAGGAGAAATAGAACTATTGTTGAGATGTTTAGAGCCATGCTCATTCAAAAGAGTTGTGAAAAAAAACTGTGGGGAGAGGCTGCTGTTACTGCAGTGTATATATTAAATAGATGTCCCACCAAAGCCATAAGGAATTCGACTCCTTATGAAATGTTCTGGGATAGAAAACCAAACTTGTCTCATTTAAAGGTTTTTGGGTCCATAGCATATGTTCATAAGGTGCAGGACAAGAGAGATAAGCTTGATGAAACCAGCCTCAAGTGCATATTCCTGGGTTATTCAGAGGAATCCAAGGGATACAGATTGCTTGAGCCAAGAAGCAACAGACTGATTATCTCTAGAGATGTGGAATTTGATGAGAACAAACATTGGTCTGAAGAATCAGATGAGAAAAATGAAATGAATGATGAAGAAGACATGTCCTTATTACTCCCTATATCTCAAGCAAGTCAATCTGATGGTGACCAACCTTCTCTAAATGATTGCAGTAATGGTCCAGATCCTGCAATGTATCAGTCAGATGATGAAGATGATTCATCCAATTATGGCGAAATACCTACCAAATATCGTTCTATATAAGACATCTATAGAAGATCTGATATCATAAACTATGCATTGAGTGCTGAGGCTCCTGAATCTTTCAAAGAAGTAGTAAAAGAAAATGTGTGGAGGAAGGCTATGAGAGAAGAGATGGATGCAGTCAAAATAAACAATACTTGGACCCTTGTAACAAAACCAGAAAACAGGAGAATTATAGGCCTCAAGTGGGTCTATAAAGTTAAAGAAAAAGAAGATGGATCCTTCTTGAAGCACAAGGCACGCATTGTAGCTAAGGGATACAACCAAAAACCTGGTGAAGACTTCTCTGAGACTTATGCTCCAGTTGCTAGGATGAATACTATTAGATTCATTTTAGCCATGGCAGCACAAAATCACTATTCCATTCACCAGCTTGATGTTAAATCAGCTTTTCTTAATGGGGAGCTTATTGAAGAAGTCTATGTGTCTCAGCCAGATGGATTCATAGTAAAAGGTGAAGAAGAAAAAGTGTACAGGTTACTTAAAGCCCTCTATGGACTAAAACAGGCCCCCCCGAGCTTGGAATGCTAACATAGACAAGTTCTTCCTCAAAGAAGGCCTGATCAAAAGTCCAAGTGAGCCAACCTTGTATACAAAAAACACAAAGAATGGGAAGTTAATTGTCAGCATCTATGTGGACGATTTGATAATAACAGGGTCCTCTGAAGAAGTCATAGAGGAGTTCAAGCAGAAAATGAAAGTCCAATATGAAATGACTGACATGGGAAGATTAAAGTTCTTTTTAGGACTTCAAATTACACAGATACCAAAGGGGTTCTTCATATGCCAAGAACAATACACAAAGAACTTATTGAAGAAGTTCAATATGATTGACTGCAATATGGCATTAACACCGATGGGCACAAATGAGAAACTCACAGTCAGAAAAGAGGATGAAGTAAAGGCTGATGAAGAGATGTTCAGAAGCATGGTAGGATCCCTCATCTATCTCCTGAACACAAGGCCAGACATAGCTAACGCAGTCAATCTGATTGCAAGGTATGTCTCAAACCCTGGAATAACACATCTAAATGCCGCAAAAAGAATACTTAGGTATCTTCAGGGTACAAGAGATTTGGGGCTTTTGTATGAGCATGATGAAAAGCCCGACCTCATTGGGTACAGTGACTCAGATTGGGGTGGAAACCTTGATGATAGAAGAAGCACCGGAGGCTACTGTTTCTATTTAGGAACTAAGCTAATATCCTGGAGCGTGAGAAAGCAAAAGTCGGCGGCGTTATCCTCCACAGAGGCAGAGTATATGGCCTTATGTGAAGCTGTATGTGAAGCCGTGTGGATTGAGCGAATCAAAGATGAAATCTTTGATTCATCAGTGAAGAAGACAATAATCAAAGTGCACTGCGACAACTTATCTGCCGGAGCACTGGCCAAGAACCCAGTTTTTCATGCCAAGACCAAACACATCGAGCTGAAGTATCATTTTGTGAGGGAGCTAGTAGAAGCAGGGAAGCTGGAGGTGATATTTTGCCCAACTCAAGACCAGATCGCCGACATCCTCACCAAACCACTGCCGCGAGATCGATTCATCAAACTGCGAAGTGACCTAGGGCTGGCACAGCTGAAGACGAAATAGATTTTATCGGGGAGTGTTGAAATATAAAATATATTTCGTTTATTTAAGTTAACTGTTTATTTAATGTTATATTTAAGTCTAATGTAAACCGGTCTAAGTGAACCGATGTGGCGTTTGCTTTGTAACCGTATAACTGTTCATTGAACAGTATAAAACATTTCTTATGATTGTAATACGCGATGCTTGATTGTAATAAAAACCTACTGTTCATCTTCTTCGACTTATCCTTCGTAAAACTGAGTTGAATGTTCTAACAGTATTTACATTAAAAAAACAATGACGACCAAGATTGAAAAGCGGACGACAGAGATTTGCGCGAGCACCTTAAATTAGCTGCGAGCAACGCAGCAAAATTTTTTCCCAGTGTAAGAGTATGTTTGGCTCAGTTGTTGATGATTTAAAAGCTATTAATTGAATAAAGCTGATTGATTAGAGATGTTTGATAAGATAACAATGATGAAAAAGTTGTATATTGTTTGGATTATCTGTACATAAGTGCTGATCGAATGAAATTTTTTCAATTAAAGCTGTTTTTGTAAAACATTTAAATGTATATTGTTTGCAAGTAAAATTAAACATATAATAAAATGTAAATGTTTTATATAGCTCACTAAATAAAAATAAATGTTAGTATTTGCAACACATTCCCTTCTTCAATGATTTTTGTTCACTTGTGCGATAAATTTTTTTTGATATGAATCAAATTTTTGAATATAATGATGGCTGGAGTTTGTAAAAAGTTAGCCTAGAAATTTTACATGCGGGTGTTGTATAGTTCTCCAGGAATACTATCTTGTACTACAAACATATGATCAACTCCCCTAGCATCAAACATGTTATTTTCAATATCATCCTCTGTTGTAGGGTCATCATCCTCTGGGGATATGAATGAGTCATCAGCATCACAAACATTAGATTCTGGGTCCCATCAAGATGATTGTCTACGAATGAAGTTATGCAATGTCATAGTCACTAGCACAATTGAACTCTGTTTTTTTGAAACTGTACTGCGGCATTTTTTGAAGATTGTGTCACTTTTTCTTCCGTACACCAAACGTACGCTCTATCACACTTCGACGAGATGAACTTGTCGTATTAAAATGCTCATGTTTACCTTGGACGGGACAACTTCCGTATGCATAATCTGTCAAATGATATCTTGTTTCTAGATATAATTTTAAATAGCCCGTCTTTATTGAATATTCAACATCCACTAAGTATTGTTTACCTGTAATTAATTTATATGTTAAACATATTAACAGGGTAGTGAATGATTATAACATATCTGATCCATTATTCAAATATTAAATATAGTCTATCGCCTGTCAATGCGCGTGCGAAGATGCAACTATCATGAGCGGATCTTTCCCATTCAATGAGTGCAAATGTGAAGCACTTATTAAAATCACAAACAGTCATCACAATTTGCATTGTGGCGTTATGACGTCCAATATATCTAACTTGATCTTCAACGGGTATTCTCGCATCAACATGCGTACTGTCAATTGCACCAATACAGTCCTTAAAGAATGACATGTAACAAACATCATACCTTATTTTACACAGGTTTATCTATAAAATGACGATCAATTGGTTTTATAACATCAACTGAATTGCAATAGTGATTTTTGACCTTTCAAAAAATATCGATTTATAGTTTCAGTCGAGTGTTTGAATCACTCGTTTGTTAATCTCACAAGGCCATTATGTGCTAAGATGTACAATGTAATTCCCACGACTCCTTGTAAGGTTGTGAGTTGCGATACATGTAACTCATGATCGTATTCTAGCTTTTGAAGTAAATCAATAAATACACTCTTTGATATTATGAATGCATCATGAATTCTATTTGGGTGCCCTTCAAGTAACTTGAAAGTGAGGGTAAGATCTACCTTTACTCTAGAGGGGGGGGGGGGTGAATAGAGTATTTTAAAATAATTTTGCAAATTAAAAACTAATTGGCAGTGGAAGACTTAATTTAATTATAGTGTATTGTGCTTGCAGTAAACAAAATAAAGTAATGCAAGAAAGCTAATTCACACCACACAGCAAATAAAATACAAACAACCAGGTGACACAAGAAGCTATAGTGGTTTCCCAATCAACCTGGGTACATCCACTCTTCTACCACCCTAGGTAGGAATCCACTGCAGGATGAGTTGATCAGGTGTCCTGGGCACCAATGAGCTTTTGATAAGGTGCTCAAAAATCAAACCAGAATTTTTGATCAGGTGTCTTGCCACCACTGAGTTTTGACAAGGTCTCAGGAACCAAACACAAAACTTTTGAAGGGAGTTATGTATAACCCTTTTACAGCAAAAGAAAATTAAAAGAGTTGAAGGTGTTCTTCTCTGTCAACAATCAAAGAGAAGACTAGTGGATTTGTTGATGTCAAAGCTCCCCCTGAGATTAGCAGTAGGTCAGGAGAAGAAGCTTTGCACAGGGTGATAAGCCTTCATTAAGTTGAGATCTCCAGCAATTGATAGTTTCAGCAAAGACTAAAATGTGTTGTGTCTGGAGTCTTTGATTGATGAAGCCTAGAAAACTTGAATCCGAGAAGAGATCTGATAGAGTAGAAGAGATTCTTCTCTGTGTGTTGACCTCCTTCTCTATTCTATTCCTTGTGTTCTGTAAAACTCTAGCTGTATAATCCTGTAGAATTCTTGAGAGATATTCTCCTTGGTTATCTGTCTCTATTGTCTGAATGAAATCCAATCTCCTAGATAGCCGTTAGCTAGTCATAAATTACTTCCTTAATTGGTAGCTGTCTCTGGAGGAAAGTCCTAAGAAACATTCCCTTTCAGTCTCCTTGAAACTTGCTCCAGATTGATTGAAACGACTACAAAATATTCTGCATTAAATACTGGATATGGAAGATATTTGAATTCCATAACATACTTATTTGAAATGCTGAAATCGTCGATCTCTCAGGAAAATCGTCGATCTGAGCTCGACTATCGTCGATCTAAGCTCAGAGATCTGGATTTTGACTTGAGACAGTAATCGTCGATCTGAGCTCGGAGATTGTCGAACCGAGTTCGACGCCTCGTCGACCTGAGCTCAGAGATAGTCGAACTGAGTTCGATGCCTCGTTGATCTGCACTCGACGATAATTGCTTTGGTCTTGTGCACTTGTAATCTTAACTAGGAGATCTTGGGGGCAGCTTTCAAACCTAAGTTCTAAGCCTTAGACCTATTCTAGTTGACCTTTAAAACTATACAATGAGGTCAAGACACAATCCTATGAACATAGTGATCCTTACCCAAATCAGTAATAGGATGTTCCAACATAACTCTTTTAACCAATTCTCACTTGTTTGAGTAGACATCATGCATAATCTTGTTTCATATATGTTATTATTTATTCCAACAATAGTTGAAATAATTATATTGCAGTACTCAACATATTGCACACGTTTTGAAGAAAAGAAAGGTAGGTTCCCCAAAATCTTCACAAGAAGAGTCATGTGCTTCCATTACATAAGCTTTCACAGAATTTGTAGATTAAAAGTTATATATATAAGGTTGAAATGATTGGAATGATTTTGAAGGTCAAGGGGATAGATCTAATTAACTCTAGAGAGGGGGGGTGAATAGAGTTTTAAAAACTTTTTACAAATTTATATGATTTAGCAGTAAAATAGGTGATAACAAATATTATGTAAGGAGAATAAAGCTAGACTATCACAGCATAGTATAAAAAGAAAAAGGGAAATCAGACAACACAAGAAATTTTATAGTGGTTCCCCAAACTGGGTACATCCACTCTTCTACCACCCTGGTAGGAATCCACTAGCAGGTTTTGCTCAGGTGACTGCCACTACAAGATCTATTTACAGGGAGATCTCACAACCCTTTAGGCTTTTGATCATGTGCCCAAACAACCAACCCAAGTCTTTTAGAGGGAGACTTGTGAACTAGTCAGACTTTTGAAGGGAGTTATGAAACCCTTTTTACAGTGTAAGAAAAGTTGATGATGTCTTCTCTTTTTCTCTAAACAACAGAGAAGACAAAAGTGGATCTTTGTTGTCAAAGCTCACCCTGAGATGTAGAGAAGTTCAGGAAGACTGGATCTTTACACAGGGTGTAGGTCTGCAACCTTGTCTTGAAGATGTCCAGGAACTTATAGACATATATTGAATAATTGTCTCTGAAGATTCCTGGATCAAAAGTTGAAGAAGACTCTTTATTTTGTAGATGATGTTTTTCTTCAGTCTTCTTGAATGTGCAAGGGCAAACAGAATTTCTTTTCAGAGTGAAGGTCAGAATCTTAGTGTATCTCTGTTAGTCGGCTTCCTCTATTCTGTGTACTGCCTGTATTGTATCTGAGAAGAAAAGAAATTTGCTTTATATATGCTGCCTGCAGTTTTCCTTCATAATTTGAAATGAGTCCATTAATTACTGCTGGAAATCTGGGAAGGAGAACGGCTAGAATATCTGACTTTAATTGTATTTCACCAACTGTCCCGAGAATAAGTCAAGTAATTACTCTGATGAAAATCATAATTAATGCTTCCTTGAACGACTATATTCTTAGAGAATTTAAACATTAATTACTCAGAGAATTATTGACTTAGGATGGAATGAAGAGAGGAACAGATAAGGAAAACTTAACATTAAGGCTCTGAACAGATTTCGTCGACCTCAGGGCAGATTTCGTCGACCTGAACTCCAAGTTCGTCGAGCTGAGAAATCCCCTTCGTCAACTTGAGCTCAGTGATCCAAGTCCCCAAGAATAGCTGACATTCTCTGAGCTCCAAGTTCGTCGAACTGGGAAATCTGTCTTGAGCAAAGTTCGTTGACCTGAGCTCGAATATCTTCGAGCTCAACTCAGAGAAAAAACTATGAGTTCGTCAATCTGAGATCGACGATCGTCGAGCTGAGTTCGACGAACTTCGAACTAATTAACTGAACTCTGAAATCTTCTAAGTCTTGAGTCTCCTGAAGTCCACTGCAGGCTGGTCCACGAAATCTGAATCTAAAGGACTGGCCTAAACCCTAGGAAGAATAACAATGAACCCGACTATACAAGGTGGGTCAAACATCCTAAGTAGTTAACCTATCCCAAATCCAAATTAGGGGTTCCAACAATCTCCCCTTATTTGGGTGAGGTCACTACAATAAAATAAAGAAAAACAAAAAATCACAGCAATAAAATATCTGACAGAATTTGAAAATCACTGGCAGATATATATATAGCTATGGTACATTTATATTGTTCAAATCAAAATAGTAAATAAGATTAAGAGTTTATAAATCAGACTGGGGAGGAGTAGAATATTTGGCAAAAATTATCTTCCTGTTTGGATCAGCTGCTTCTCTTAGAGTCATCTTCATGTCTGAGTCACCAATTGTTGTCTGAGATACATCTCTAAGGACCACTGCTTCAGGGTGCAAGTTCATATAAGTGTCAGGATTGAAAAGTTTGCCCACTTATTACTTCTCAAGTTCCTTCTTCCTGTAGGATGACATAGTCTAGAATTGAGAGCAGTCTTTACCTTCTTCCTTTGCTTTTCTAATCTGAGATAGAGCAATTAATTCATTAAATCTGGCCATTCTAGAATTTGGATCCATCTTTGGATCATAAGCAAGGGACAAAGGCCTTTCAGGACTATTCTATCTTTCAAGTTCAACTGGAGCTTTTGGAGGACTTGTTGGTTTTAGAGGAAGATGAGAACTGCTTCTTGAAGATTTATGATGTTGATGCTGATGCTTACTGCTTTCTTGAGAATAAGATCTTGAAGATCTGTCTTGACTTTGGTATGTTTGGGTGTATGAGGTAGATCTCTGTAATACATTTCCTTAAGTACCTGCTGCTAGAGGAGGAGGAGGACCTCTCTAGCTCTTTTTAGAAGGAGGAGGAGAGTACCTTCTGCTCTTCTTCCTTGCTTTTTGCTCATTCTTTGACAACCACATCCAGTTAGGCATCCCTTTATATGGAGTTATGTTGTTTAGAATATAGTAAGGAGTATCTGCATTGGGGTTTAGTTTAGGAATGGCCTTGGGAGGTGCTTTCCTTTTCTTAGCTTTGCTCTTCTTGGTGGATGAATCATCATCATCATCATCAGATGATTTAATAGGGTTATCATTTAAATCATCAATCTCTTTTAGAATTTCCTTGGAAATCTGCTTCTCAGGCTGAGGTTGTTCTGGAATTTCTGGCTCTACAACAATTTCAGTAACAATTTGATTTTCTTCTTCTATATCTGCAAGCATAATGTCATCCATATTTGGTATAGGACTTTCATCCATCTTATAAGTTGGTGGAGAGAAAGCTTTGGGAGCTTATTCTGTGACTGGCTCAATAACTGCAAGATTGGCCTTCAGTGGCTTTACAACCTCAGGGCTAATGGGAGGAGTATAGCAAACCAAGGCTTTAGACTGATCTTGGATCAAGTCTGGAAGAAAATTAAAGAATGCTGAATTGAAAGAATTCAATAAACAAAACAAATCAACTGTGGGATTGATCACACAATCACCAACAATTATGATCTCTGGCATAATTTTTGGAATCACTTTTGCTGCCGCTGGAGCTTCATATTCAATTGCTGGAACTACTGCTACTAGAGCTACTTCTTCACATAGCATCTCCCCCTGCCTGGTTTCAATGGAAACTAGAACCAGGCCCCTGACAGAAGAAGGAGGGACAAAGAAGGCAGCAAAGAGGGAAGCAAGAGATGAGATGGAGGCAGCATGAGGTGTGATTACCTGAGTTGCCCGATGATTAGAGTGATGCGCTCCAGGATGGTGGTAATGGAAGGAGAATCCATATCCATAAACTCAGGAGGAGTTTGGGTTGATACAGATGGATGGATGGAGATGGAGGGAATATCCAATTGTATAGAATCAAGTGGGATCTGAGTAGATATAAATGGAGGAAAGGGAGGAATGACATCAGATGGAATAACATTTTTCATGATGTTATCCTGAGAAGGTGATGCAGGAGGAGATGGAATAGAAGTTGAGATGTCATGTTGAGGAGAATTTGGTGTGGATGGTATGGAGGTTAGCAAATAAAAGGATGGGGATGACATGAATGTATGAGGATGTATGTCAGTAAGATGAGGTGATGGAGGAGATTGAGGAGGTGGTGACTGAGGAGGTGAAGGAGTTGTTGTTGTAAGAAGTGTTGTTGAAGGAGGTGGAGGAGGGGGATGGAGGATTCTTCAACATGGTGGTGAGTGGCTGGAACATCCCTTGTGCTCTTAGAAGGTCTTGAGGAGGAGGAAGCCTTAGATGGCTTGATAATAGTCCTCTCCCATCTACCAAAGAGGACAGGGGTTAACCTTTTAGAAGCATTAATGAAAACTGTCTGAGAGACCAGTAAATCATTTGCCATCTCCTGTAGAAAAATTCCAAGTATCCTTGCAAAACAAACCTCATTCTTGGAGTTCTTCTTCCTGATTAAGTCAAATAAAATCTGAACCCAGTTAACTTTTTCTTATTCACCAGGGAACTCATAACATGAAACTGGTGCCTCATGATGTAGTCGTGAGCGGTGTGCTTGCCCAATAGGACTTTGGCCACTACATCAGCCAAGAATTTATTTTCAGCCGATAAATTTTTATTTAATAACCTGTTTGGGTTTCCTTCAGAGTGACCCATTTTCAGCAACATCTCATCAAATTCAAAGCTATCTATTTCAATATCTTCTTCCCCATTCACAAAACTGAAAATCTCAGATAAGACAGCAGGAGTTAGAGAGACCTGAGTTCCTGAAATTGTTCCTGTCATCTTCTCAGCATCAGAAGCGGTTGAAGAATATACCCATTCTTTGATCTCAGCCGCTGGTAGTTTGATTCTGGTTGACATAAACTTCTTCAACTATTGATCTTCAAATAGTTTCAGAATATACTTGAAGATGTTGTCTGAATGACCGAAGGAGTCGAAGTCGATATCGAACCCTGTGTCATATTTCATCACAGACAATGAGATCGCTGAAATCGCCATGGTTTCCTGCAAAAACAAGAAAGATCAAGTGCAAGAGAGTTATGAAGGCGCGAGATTTAACTCGAAGAAAAACCCTATTATAAGGTTTTCAGAAAATGAAGCGGCGAGCTCTGTCCTACGAAAATAAAAAGTGTTTGATCTCAGGTCGACGAATGCTGAAAGTTCGTCGATCTCAGTTTGAAGAGAAGGGAAAAGAGTTCGTCGATCTTAGGTTGATGAAATATTTTCTAAAGTAAGTTCGTCATTCTCAGGTTGACGAAAATAATTTCACACAGAGATATTGTCGATCTCAAGTTGACGAAAAATCTCAAGAAGATTTCTCAGCTCATCGATCTCCGTTCGACGAACTTTGATAAATTCTTTGACCACAGACAAAAATTAAATTAAAGCCTCTCCACTTATCATACCTAGCTGATTCATAAAGAACAGATGGTTCCTCTCATCCAAGGGTTTTGTGAAGATGTCTACTCTTTGCAAATCAGTGTAGATGTAGACAAGATTAATTTTATTTTTGTCCACACAATCTCTAATGAAATGATGCCTTATTTCTATATGCTTAGTTCTACTATGATGTACTGGATTCTGTGCAATGGAAATTGCACTTGTATTATCACATAGTAGGGTTGAATTATTTAAGTTGAAACCATAATCTAGGAGTTGGTTCTGAATCCACAGTATCTGGGAACAACAACTGACAACTGCTATGTATTCAGCTTCTGTAGTTGAAGTAGACACAGATGTCTGCTTTTTGCAAAACCAGGACACTAGTCTAGCACCAAGGAACTGACATGTCCCTGAGGTGCTTTTTCTGTCCACTCTACATCCAACAAAGTCAGTATCTGAGTATCTAGTAAACTCAAACTATGACTCAGTTGGATACCAGAGTCCTAAACTAGGACAACCCTTTATATATCTTAATTTTTTTTTTAGAAAAGTAAGGTGAGATTCTTTAGGGTTCACCTAGAACCTAGCACAAAGGCATGTAGCAAACATTATGTCTGGCCTACTTGCTGTGAGATATAATAGGGACCCAACAATGCCTCTATATAGTTTCTGATCAACAGACTTACCATGTTCATCAAAGTCAATCACAATATTAGAAGCCATGAGTGTTTTCTTTACTGAGGCATCTGACATCCCAAACTTTTTGATTAGCTCCTTAGCATACTTGGACTGGGATATGAAGATGCCATCAGGCAGTTGCTTTACTTGGAGGCCAAGAAAGTAAGAGAGCTCACCCTTTCTACTCATTTCAAACTTGGAATACATTAGGTAGGAGAACCTCTTGCATAGTTTGGAATCAGTAAAGCCAAAAATAATGTCATCTACATAAAATTAGACTAATAAGATTTGATCCTTATGATGTCTAGTGAACAATGTCCCATCTACTATGCCCCTAGAGAATTTATACTATAGATGAAAGCTAGCTAAGGTTTCATACCAAGCTCTTTGAGCTTGCTTTAGACCATAGAGAGCCTTATGCAATTTAAAGACATAAGAAGGATGGGTTGGAGAAATAAAACCTTGTGGTTGCTCCACATAAACCTCTTCTTTCAGTTCACCATTTAAGAATGCACTCTTAACATCCATTTGATATACTTTGAACTTCTTGTATGCATCATAAGCAAGGAAGATTCTGATTGCTTCCAGCCTTGCAACAGGTGCAAATGTCTGGTCATAGTCAATGCCTTCCTCTTGTCTATAGCCTTGAACAACTAGCCTTGCCTTATTCCTGACAATAAATCCCTGGGCATCTAGTTTATTCCTGAATACCCATTTAGTTCCAATGACTGGGTAGTCTTTGGGTCTTGGAACTAAATCCCAAACTTTGCATCTCTCAAACTAGTTGAGCTCCACTTGCATTATCCAGTGTGGATATTGCTCAACATCTTTAATGGATTGGGGTTTAATTTGAGATATGAAGCAGACATGCATCAAGTCTTGGTTGAGTTGATGCCTGATCTGCACATCTACTAACATGTCTCCAATCACCTGAGATACAGGATGATCTCTAAGTGTGACAAACTCAGTAGGCGGAGTTGGTTCAACAACAACTTGGGGAATTAATTCCTCTTGTGGAATTATGGGAGCTGTTGTTGGTTTAACATCCACTTCAGTGGATTCATCTTCACTGTCTTCATTTATATGTTGTGAGGGATGTTCAACAGTCTCGTTTGTGAGGGTCAACTCATCCAACTTCTCATACAAGTTTGGTACCTGTAAAGTTTCACTAGTAGAAGGATTCTTTTCCTTGTAAGACATGTTAGTTTCATCAAATGATATATGTACAGTCTCTTGTATTTTCATAGTCGATTTATTATATACTATATATGCCTTACTGACATGGGAGTATTCTAGAAAAATTTCCATTGCAGCCTTGTCTTCAAACTTTCTAAGATATTTCTTGTCATTGTTATGAATGTAGCATAAACAACCAAAAATTCTAAAGTAATTTACTTTAGGTTGCTTCCCTTTAAGCAATTCATAGGGAGTCTTGCCCTTAAGCTTATGTATCAGAATCCTATTCAGTACATAATTTGTTGTGCTTACATCCTCTACCCAAAAGGATAGTTACAAGTAAGCATCTGCAAGTAATGTGTCTGCACCTTCAATCATGGTCTTGTTTTTCCTTTCTGCTACCCCATTTTGTTGAGAAGTTCTAGGAGCAGAGAAATAATGCCTGATACCTTCCATATCACAGAATTCTTGCTTGGGAAGAGACTCAATCTTAGTTCCATGATCACTTCTGATCAATGTAACTGGAGTAGAATACTCAATCCTCATTCTCTTGAGAAAGTTTGTAAGAACTTTAAAGTTATCAAACTTGTTCCTTAAGAAGAACACCCAAGTGAACCTTGAGAAGTCATCTACAATCACTAAAGTATAAGATTTCCCTCCTAGGCTCTGTATAATAATGAGTCCAAAAAGATTCATGTGGAGAAAATACAGAATCCTAGGTGAATCACTCTTATTAATGACTTTAAAACTGTTTTTAGTTTGTTTGCCTAATTGACAAGCCCTGCACATGCTTTCCTTCTTGTAAGGGTAAGAAGGCAAACCTCTTACAAGGTTATCCTAATATAATTTAGCAATATTTTTAAGTTAACATGTCCTAATCTCATATACCATAATTCATTATTATTACTAACCTGGTTGAATAGGCATATCTCAGACCTAGCAGTCTTAAAATTTAGTATGTAAATATTTCCTATTCTAGTTCTAGTTAAAACTACTTTATTTTCTACAGAAGTGATAATGCATGAAGAGTTATTAAATAATACCTGAAACCCTTCATCACATAATTGACTTATGGAGATTAGGTTGTGCTTCAGTCCACTTACATAAGCCACCTTTTTGAAGGTGATAGCTCCAATATTTACTTTCCCATAGCCTTTAGTCTAACCAAAGATGGAGTCACCAAAGATTACTTTTGGACCTAGCTTGGACTTATAGTTGGTTAGATTTTCCTTGCTGCCAGTCATGTGCCTTGAGCAGCCACTATATAAGTACCACTATTCCTCTATGGTAGGATAGGAGTTCACCTTCATAAGAATAGATTAGATGTTCTTGACCAAAATTATCTTGGGTCCTTGTTGCTTTTCATACTTAAAACTAGAAATAAAGGAACATTCAGGTTGATTTTTATACCCTAGGGGATGATATCTTCTTGGTGGTATTATCCACTGGGTGAATGGATTGAAATATTCCCTAGGTTGATTAAATATTCTAAAAGAATTAAAATTTCTGTTATCTTGAACTGGGCGCGACGAATTCTGTTGAGTTCGTCGATCTGAGGTCGACGAATGGGGATGAGTTTGTCAAACTCCGCTCAGAGAATGAAAATATTCATTCTCTGTGCCCCAATATCGTCGATCTCGGCTCGAAGAACCATACTGGTTTCGTCGATCGCAGTTCAAAGAATAATTATAATAAAAATCTGTGTCCGGAGTTCGTCGACTTAAGTTCGATGAACTGTACACATTTCGTCGATCTGAGTTCGACGAAACCTGCTGAACATTATTATAGTTAGAATTTTTCTTGTTCTTTCTCTTTTTCTTATTTTTCTATTTTAATTCTATTTGCTTAGTACTATGATAATCTACCTTTTCTTTGCCTTTTTTAGAAACAAATTTGATTGGAGTTGACAGTATGTTTTTCTAAATTAATGGGGGTTGGCTTGATGAAGCACCTAAACCCAGCTTGCCATCAAGTATGGCATTTACTGTGCCTTTGTTGTTCATCAACTTGATGCTTCTCCCATTTAGGGATTCCTCAAGTTGCCTTGCCTCAGCTAATTCAGTTTTTAGAGAGATGATTAGTTCATTAGCTAAAGTTAATTCATCTTTCAATTTAATGTTTTCAGAAAGGAAATTATCTTGTTTAGTTAGTTTTTCTCTAAGGAGTTTTATTTTCTTCTCAGAGTTTATTAAATCAGTACATAATGATTTAAATTCAGTTCTAAAACCATATGAATTGAAATCAAAAGAGGACAGTACCTGATCTTCTTCAGATTGAGGTTCTTCACTGTCAGACTGCTCAGCTTCTGAGAGGCTGCCTGATGCATCAATAGCCATCAAGCAAACCTCCTTTGCTTTAGTATCTTCTTCTTCATCACTGGAGCTGGAAGATGAAGATTCATCTTTAGTTTCACTCCAGGTTTCAACAACAAAGCCTTTCTCCTTCCTCTTATGCTTGCTAGAGGAGGGCTTGTTGTAGTGCTGCTTCCTGGGCTCCTTTTCTCTTCTTCTCTCCTTCTTTTGATTCTCTGGACACTCTAATATGAAGTGTCCTGGCTTCCTGCAACCAAAACAGATAATTTCTTTAGTTGGAGTTTTATCATACCTTGGCTTGTCATCTTGTCTTGATGACTTCCTTCTGAAATCCTTCTTGCCCATTTTGTAAAATCTCTTGGCTAGGAGACTCAGAAGTTCTTCACTAGCTAATGGAGCTTCTGTTTCTTCAGATGCTTTGAATGCTATGTTTTGCTCCTTTTTAGCTAATGAGGGAGTCTTCTACTCAACAACTTATCTAGTCTTCATCAACTGCTCATAAGATTTGTGCTTTCCTAATAGAGATTCAGTAGTGATCTCATTCAGGCTTCTGGCCTCCTTGATTGGCCAGATCCTGGAATCCCATGAGCTGGGGAAGCATTTAAAAATCTTGTCATTGATCTCATTCAGGGTTATGTCCTTGTCCAAGGTTTTTAGCTCATTGACAATTGAGCTAAGTCTATTATACATATCACCCACTGACTCTGATTCTTCTTTCTTGAAATTCTCATATTGAGAGATAAGATTTGATTTCCTGTCTTTTTTCTCATCTGCAATTTCAGTAACCATCTGGTTTAGGGAATCCCAGATGGCTTTAGCTGAGGTGCACTCTGCCACTTTCTAGAAAATGTCATCTGACATTGTCTGAGCCAGAATGTTCATGGCCTTAGCAAATTATCTTGGCCTTCTTCTATGCATCTGTACACTCAGGTGATGGAACAACATGAGTGCTGGAAGTTGCAGTAGATGTAGCCACTAGAGCTGGTGGACCTGTCAAGATAGAATTAAAAATATCTTCATCAATAGAGTTCATATATAATTTAATTCTTGCCTTCCAGATAGCAAACTTGTTCAAGTTGCATACTAGAGGTCTGGTACTTGCTGTAAGACCCCCATTTTTTTTTCTTTTTCGACACCGGGGTCTTAGGCCCAGAACCGCCGCCTTGCGGTGATACCTTCGCACTCGGGAAGGTTGTCACTACAAGACGCCGACTCTGCCGGCCAATTTCGATCGTAACTGTAGCATAAGAAATGATGCAAGTCCACAGAAATCACATATATAGAAATAAACTCCACGAAGGGAGTGTCCACAGATAGTACATATAATGAAAATCTCGGGCTTATGCCCGGTACATCAAGTCCTCACTATAATTCACTCATCGCGGAAGCAACTAATACAACTACTATAGTTCAGGACTCACTGTCCCTGCTGTCTCGACTCCAGTGCTAGACTGTCCGATCTCCAAGCGTGCCGACCTCCGGGGATGCTCCTCCATGCTGGGCTCCGTGGTCCCCTAAATGATGTGGTTTGAAAACCGTTAGTCTAAAAGACTAAGTCCTATCGTCCCCCACCCCTTCCCCCATGGCTCCTAAGCACCGAGCGGGGAGAAGGAAAGGGAAGGACATGAAGGTGGAGAATAGTCAAATTCCAGATGGCAGCGGAACTAAACTAACAGTGTACGCATGGTAATAATTATACAAAATTAAATAAGCAACCTTAACTTATGTGGGTACACATAAGCTAAGGGATCTTTTGCAGGGCTCCTATCGTATAAAAAGTCCCATACCGATTTATACGATAGGGTGTCGGTTCTATTAGCAGGCTTATAATATTGAAAGAGAACCTTGACTTATAAGCACGCTCACACGAACTTATAGGCCAAGGGGTCGTTTTGCAAGGCCTAATGTATAGAGCGTCTCATACCGCTTATACATTAGGTGTCAGGTTTTATGCAATGGTTATGCTATGAAATACAATTATGCTATGATGTGAACATGCAAGTGCAACTCACCCACTCGACTCTGTGTACACAGACCTTTAGTTCCCCCTTTCGGAGCCATTACCTCCCAGGATACCTCCGTAGTGGCAGACGGAAGCGGTGGGTTGGGCCTCGCCCACCTCTAAACCAGTAAAGCACTACCGGTCAGACCTATCGTACGCCTCAACGCTTGGTGCACTAAGCGGACGCCTGCGTACTCTTGCCGGCTGGCGCACCGGACTTCTGTTGGCGAAGTTCTCACCACACTTGCCGAGCCAACGATATTGGTGTCGGTGCATCGAACTCCCCAATATCGAAAACCCACCACCTTAAACCTTTTATGCACATGCAATAATTATGAGTCAAACAACCAACCGAGCCGAAGCTCACCGGACAATCCCGTCCATCATAATCTACAACCGAGCCAAAGCTCCCCGGACTATCCCGTCCATCACAATCTACCACCGAGCCAAAGCTCCCCGGACTATCCCGTCCGTCATAACCTTCAACCGAGCCAAAGCTCACCGGACAATCCCGTCCGTCATAATTTACTACCGAGCCAAAGCTCCGAGACTACCATACCTAATAACTACCGGGCTTATTGCCCAAGTAACCCATACTAACTCCCGGGACACTGGGGTGTGAGAGTGTGAAATCCTAAGTTTACTATCTACTCCTATGCCTACGACTTAGGTTTTACCCATTTCATTTCCAGATTATAGTAACTAGACCTAAGGTGATTTGACCTTCCACTTTATGGGGGAGACGATCTTTCGTCGATCTCAAACATCACCCAACATTTAGTCAAACTCATTCCTATCTCATCCAACCCTGAGTGATGAACTAATTCCACCAATTTTTGACTTATGTACCTAACTTGCACTCCAGATTATTTCTGAAGAATTACTATATGCAGACCACCAAGGTTTAATGTTAAGTAAAATGAGAAGTATGTCAAATAATCATCCGATACTCCTATAATAATTTAAGGAGGTCCATTTTGACCTTTATTGCCCAAATCCAGAGTTTTACAATTTTCCTATTTATCTAGGAATTTATTAAATATTTATAGTGGCCAAAGTCTCCAAGATTGAACTGAAGGTACCAAATTTTGACAAGATAGAATCTCCCCAGATTTATGCTATACTCAATATAAACAATTAACCTAATATCCAAGATCTCTTGATTTTTCAGCAAGGTTTTGACCACTGATTCTATTTTAAAATTATCCCACAATATTTCATTAAAATAAATAAATAGAGTAATATTACTCCTAAAATTTCAAGTAAACTTCCAACATGATAACAAAGGCATATAAATGCTCTGGGATAAATATCATAAGTGAATTAAGGAGTGATAAACTTCAAACAAACTATATAAACAATTTTCCAAAATTGCTAAATGCAGACCACCAAGTCAAACTTCATGTAAAATGGGAAGTATATCAAATAATCATACAACACCCCTATAATATTTAATGGAGGTCCATTATGAACTTTAAGTCCTACATCCAGAGTTCCAAAATTTTCCTTATTTATTTAATAATTTATTTAATAATTTTAATGTCTAAAATTTCCAATAATGAACATGAAGTACTATTTTCAGACAAGACATCATTCTACAAATTTTATATTTTACTCAAAATAATGTTATAACTTATCTTCCAAAATATCTGATTCTTTTCAGTAAGGTTTTATCCTTAAATCAATATTACATTTAAATCCTTGAAAATTCATTTAAGAATTATAAAATACTATATTGCTTCTAAAAATTCAGAGAAATTTCAAGTATGAATCTAATGGCATGAAAATGGTTTGGGCCAAATTTCATAATTTATTTATCAGTAAATGGACTTAAATAATTTATTGAATAATTCCATCATATAGCAAGCTTGTGAAGTAACTACTTCTAATAAGTGTCCAAGTATTTTTATAAAATTTATATAAGCTCATAATGATTCAAAACCTCCTATGCCAAAATTTCATGACCTCTCAAGGGTCAGAGGTAGCATAATAATTTATTTACTAAAGTGAGGCATTTCTTGTGTTACAAATGAAGTGCTATAGATAATACTACAAAATTTCTAAATAAATAGCCAAAGCTTCTTAATATCATTATGACCATCCTACCAAAATTTCATATCATTTTAAGGGGTTTAGCTAACCCATTCCTATCCCACCACATTTGTGCCCTAAACTAGGGTTAGGGTTTTGAGGGTCCTAAACCTTCCAAAATACCATAATATTTTTACCAGAGGGTTATAGTTACCAAAATACCACCCCTACAAAATTTCATAGCCATACAAGGTGTTTTGGCCATATGTCCTTCACAAGGTACAAAAGCCCTTCCTTAGGGTTTGACCTAGGATCTTGGGCCAAATCAACTCCAATGCCCCCAAGTTTTCATTGGAAGGTGTATATTGTCATGCCAAACCAGTGTACCAAATTTGAACCTCTGTTGAGGTGAATTGGACACTAAAAGCCAAAATTATATTTTGGACCAAAATACCCTTCTTAGGCAAGGCTAGGGTTTGCTTGAATCCCATTCAAATCAACTCCAAACTTAATGAAATTTTAACCAGAGGTCTATATTGACCTCATATCCATCCCACCCAAAATTTGGATAAATTTGGACTTCATTTGACCCATAATTTAATTTACCCTAGCATAATTAAATTTTTTACAAAACTATAGGAATATTATTCCCAAAAATTCCCATTTTTGGGCAGTGTCTAGGTGTAGGGTAGGGTGACTCCCTGCCAAAATTTCAGCTCATTTGGACCAAGGATGAAGTGTGGGAAACTAGTTTAATGACTGCCTATTCATTTGTATAGACCCCACCAAAATGAGTGGCCTGGTCAAACTAGTCACCCAAATTGGTTCAAACCAATTTTGTCAGACAGTAGATCCATAGGGCTACATTTTTGGTGTTGACCATTTTCTCTGATAATGGTTTTAAGTATTTTTAATAATTAAAACAAATAAATACAAATTCTGTGACAGGTATTGAAATGATTCAAATATTTATACTATAGTTTAATATCCTTATTTGCACGAATCTTGACGCGATTTTGGACGGGATCTGGTCATCTTCAAGCTCTAGCCGACGGCCTAGATTCGTTCCGCCTGGGCCGTCTTCCAGCGGCTGCCGCCGGCGATCCGGCCACCTCCCCGGCCTGCCACCGCCGCCGACACCTTCGTGGTGGTCGGGGCTATCTCCAGGTGGCGGCACGGCCGCCGGGGAGCACTGTTCCGGCGGTTATACCAATCAGAAATTTCGGCCAAAAACCATGAAAATCAAAATCGGATTGGGCTCGATTGAGCCCCAACCTTGGCCCTAATGATGTCTACGATCTACCCATGCAAGAAGGGATGGAGGAGGACCTGTGGTGGCGGCTGTAGCCGGGCTGATCGCCGGATTGGCATGGTGGTGGCCGACGGTGGTCGGTTTGTTCAAAAATGCAGAATAGAGCTTGGCTTCTTCAGGAAACTGGTGGGAATTCATCCCTGGATTCCAGTGAACCTTTTAAAGAGGAGAATAGGGGTGGTAGTTGGCTACAAGCTCCATTGCCATTATTGGCTTCCTTGGTCAAAGATTTCGGCCATGGTAGGTAGGGGATGAAGCATGGATCACACCAGTCAAAGCTAACTGGTTGAATTGGGGCTGCTTCTCTTGTCTTAGAGGAGTGAATGGAGGGGTTGGGGAGGGGGAGGATGAGCCCAAAAGTCCTCCTCCCTTTTTTTTCCTTCTCTTTCTCTCTTCCATGGGTGACTTTCTCTCTCCTAGTCACCAAGCCTGAATTTTTGGCTCCTACATGTCCTATGGCAGCCCACAAGTCCATTTGGTCACTTAAGTCATGGTTAGCCCAATTGAAATGGGCTTGGGCTTGAGTTAGCCCATTTGGGCTAACTTGACCCAAAGTTGGACTAGGGCCCACCTAGGTCAATTTGGTCCTTGAGATTCCTTTAATGGGTCTTTGGTGACCCATTAGCCTCCCCTAGGGTCAAGGTGGGGTTGGATTGGCCCTTGGAGGTCACTTGGCCCTTAACTAAGGCATTTTGACCATTTTAGGTCAAGGGTTGACTTTGGTCAAACTAGCCCTTTTGATTGGTCCCAATGGGTCCTTGGTGACCTATTGGCCTCTTACTAGGCTTATGAGGGTAGAGGTGGGGTTCATTTGGCCAATAGACTGCAATTGACCCTTATGTAGGTCAATTTGACCCAATTAGGAATATAGTTGACTTTGGTCAACTTAGCCCTATTGACTACTCTCCATGGGTCCTTAGTGACCCATTGACCTCTCACTAGGTCTAGGAGGGTATGGGTGGGGTCCACTGGGCTAAGGGACTGCAGTTGACCCTTGTGTAGGTCAATTTGACCCAATTAGGGTTATAGTTGACTTTGGTCAACTTACCCCCATTGACTACTCTCCATGGGTCCTTAGTGACCCATTGACCTCTCACTAGGTCTAGGAGGGTATGGGTGGGGTCTACTGGGCTAAGGGACTGCAATTGACCCTTATGTAGGTCAATTTGACCCAATTAGGGCTATAGTTGACTTTGGTCAACTTAGGCCCTTTGATTGCTCTTCATGGGTCCTTAGTGACCCATTGATCTCTTTCTAGGGTTATAAGGGTATGGGTGGGGTCTTGGAGTCTTGGTGAAGCCCCATGATCCACTTGACTCTTCCTTGGGCTTCCTAGGGTTTTGTTATGACAAAACCACTCTTAGGGGTCTAGTTGGAAATGGGATGTTACAAATCCCAATAAACAAAACAAAGATTTCGTCCCCGAAATCCAGGTTAAGCCTACGGGGACTCCTATCAGGGAGCGGCAACTTGTAACATCCCATGAGGTTCAAAGATGCTTGTCAATATTAAGATCAAATTGCCCAATTGGCAAAGTCTAGACCCCAATAAACAAAAGTTTAGCCCATAACCTTGAAATTTCAGTTCTACTAGTTTAAATTAGGAAGGAAATTGAACATCTTGAGTGGTTGCGAGGAATACCTGACTGAAGAGTTCCGGATATTTTTGTCGCATCAAGTCCTGGGGCTCCCATGTGTGCTCCTCTCTTCCGTGATTTCTCCACAGGACCTTGACTAACGGAACCCTCTTGTGGCGTAAAACTCGTACCCCCTTGTCGTCAATCCGGACCGGTTCTAGGTGAACTGACCGATCAGATGCTATCAGTCCACCTGTGGTTGTAACTTGTTGCTCTGGACGTAGTAGAGCTCTCTTAAGAGAGGATATATGGAACACGTCGTGAAGACTCGCCAGCTCCGGTGGCAGTTCCAGCCTGTATGCCAAGGGACCGATCCGCTCCTGGATCCTATAAGGCCCCATGTACCTTGGGCTGAGCTTCTTCCTTTGTCCGCGTACCCGAGTAACTCCATGCATGGGTCGGATCTTCAAGAACACCTGATCTCCTATCTGTAATTCCACCTGACGGTGCCGAGCATCGTAATACTTAGCCTGCCGGCTCTGTGCTTCCAGCATTCTGTCCCGTATCAATCTTACCTGAGCCTCGGTGTCCTCGACAAACTCCGAACCCAATGCCTTAGGATCCTCGTCCTGTATCCATGACAGAGGAGTCCTGCACCTTCGTCCATACAACGCCTCATAAGGAGCCATTTTAATACTGGACTGGTAGCTGTTATTATACGAGAACTCGATCAGTGGTAATAACTTCTCCCATGGTTCACCGCGATCTAATACGCAGAGTCATAGTAAATCCTCCAAAGTCTGGTTGGTCCGTTCTATCTGTCCATCTGTCTGGGGATGAAAAGCCGTACTGAAGGTTAGTCGAGTGCCCAAGTAAGTCTGCACTGACCTCCACTCCCTGGACGTAAATCGTCCATCCCGGTCCGACACAATCGTCTTGGGGACGCCATGATACTGGACGAACTGCTCCACAAATTTCCGGACTAATACCCCCACCGAGTCATCCTTCCTGATTGGAATAAACCTCGCCACCTTCGTCAGTCGGTTGATGATCACCCATATCGAATCATTCCCTGTCCTGGATCGAGGAAGTCCATGTATAAAGTCCATGGCGATATCATCGAACTTCCACTCTGGTACTGGGAGTGGCTGCAATAATCCTGCTGGGTTTCTGCACTCCGCTTTTACTAATTGGCACGCCTTGCAACGGGTCACGAAGTAGGTGATATCCTTCTTCATGCTGGGCCAGAACATAGTCTTCTTCAGATCTGCAGTCATCTTCGTAATCCCCGAGTGTACCGAATATCGACTGCAATGAGCCTCCATCATGATGTCCTCCCGGATCTGGCCTCCCCCTGGTATGTAGACCCATCCTCTGAAGCATACTAAATCATCCCTCAGTGTGTAATCTCCCACAGTGCCTGCTTCTAAGGACCGGAATATCGGCTCTAGCTGAGTATCCTGCCTCTGTCCATCCTTGACCCATTCTCGTATGTCATCCGTGGCGATTAATGACGACAGATATTCTCGATATAACTCAGGGTGATCCTCAGATACCAGGGATACTTGCATCTTATCAAACATCTATATTAACTCCAAGGCCATCAACGGTGTTCCTACTCCAGCATTTGCGGTCTTTCGGCTTAATGCATCTGCTACCACATTCTCCTTTCCAGGGTGGTAGTGCATCTCATACTGGTAGTCTGCTAAAAATTCCACCCATCATCTCTGTCTAATGTTTAGCTCCTTCTGTGTGTCCACATACCTCAGATTTTTATGGTCGGAGTATATGTCGCAGTGGACACCGTACAGATAGTGACGCCAGACTTTTAGTGCAAAAATGACTGCTCCCATCTCTAAGTCATGAACTGGGTAGTTTTGCTCGTGCTTCTTCAGCTGCCGAGAAGCGTAAGCTATCACATGACCATTCTGCATAAGTACTGCCCCCATGCCCTGGTAGGAGGCATCGGTGTAGACCTGGAATCCTTCTTTCCCTGAAGGAAGGGCAAGTATTGGAGCCGAAGTGAGTCGCCCCTTTAGCTCTTGAAAAGCCTCTTCACATCGTGGGGTCCAGATAAAGGGCACCTCCTTCCTTGTCAGAGATGTGAGTGGGAGGGCGATATGAGAGAATCCCTCTACGAATTTCCGGTAGTAACCGGCAAGTCCTAGGAAACTTCGTACATCTGTGGCCGTCTTCAATTGTGGCCAGTCCCGAACCGCTTGGATCTTGGCCGGGTCCACTGCCAACCCAGCACCACTGATGATATGGCCTAGGAAGGCCACCTCCTTCAACCAAAACTGGCATTTGCTGATCTTTGCATAAAGCTTGTGCTCCCGTAGCCTCTCTAGGGTCAGCGTCAAATGTCGTGTGTGCTCCTCTTCTGTCCTTGAGTAAATGAGGATGTCATCGATAAACATGATGACAAACACATCTAAATATTCTTCGAACACCTGATTCATAAGGCTCATAAATGCCGATGGCGCATTTGTGAGCCCGAAGGGCATCACTGTGAATTCATATAGCCCATATCGACTACTGAAAGCAGTTTTCGAAATGTCCTCCTCCTGGATCCTTAGCTGGTAGTAACCAGACCTCAAATCCAATTTGGAAAAGAAATGCGCACCTTCTAGCTGGTCAAACAGCTCATCTATCCTTGGCAACGGATAAGTGTTTCGGACTGTTAATCGGTTTAGTGCTCGGTAGTTGATGCACAGTCTCAGAGTTCCGTCCTTCTTTTTAACGAACAAGACCGGGGCTCCCCAAGGCGAAGAGCTCGGTCGGACAAATCCAGCCTCCACCAGTTCTTGGAGTTGGCTTTGAAACTCTGTCAATTCCTTCGGGGCCATCCGGTAAGGGGCCCTAGCTGCCGGCTTAGCCCCCGGCACCAGCTGTATCCAGAAATCCTGCTCCCGGTGCGAGGGTAGCCCAGACAGTTTCTCTGGGAATACGTCAGCAAAATCTCGCACCACTGGAATATCCGAGGTGGAGACCTTGGTCTCAGTCATCTCAAATATTACTTCATACACTTCTTCCCCCTGTAAGTGAGCCTTGACGGCTTGTACAGACGACAGTATGAGAGGGGGAATAGATTTAATACCTTCAATGATGAGGTAGGAATCCCCATGTCTTACGGTAACTCTTTTGGACGTGCAGTCAATTTGAGCATGATTCCAGTTCAACCACGTCATCCCTAGGATCAAATCAAAGATTGGCATCTTTATGATCGTCGCTGGAGCTTCAAATATCCTTCCGCCGATCTCCGCCTCCATGTTGCAGTGGGCAGAGGTGAACAACTTTGATCCGTCGGGTAGTCGTATCCTCATCATCAGACCCGTGAATCGTTCCACACCTTCCAATCCTTCTATGAAGGCCTCCGATACAAATGAGTGCGAAGCACCCGTATCAAATAGCGTATAAGCGGGTTTGCCGCTGATGAAAACTATTCCTGGGGTTTTGGAAAAATTAAATGTCTCAGAATTCTAGCTATGGTTTTCTTTCCTAGATTGTCACTTCTATATCAAATTTAACTTCATGAGGAAATAACTTTAACCAAAATTTTCAGACGTACCAGTGATTACTTGCTCCGGGTTTCGGGGCTGAGCCAGATCTAGTCCATAAATTTGCTCCCTCTGCTGCCTACGATCTGCACCTTGGAAACCACGTCCTCGACCACGTCCTCGTCCTCCAAACTGCTGGGCATGCGGGGAAACCTGTGGTGCTGGTAGAGGTGCTTCCCTCATGGGGCAGTTTCTCCGAATATGCCCTATTTGATGGCAGTTGTAGCACTCTAGTGGGGGAAATGCCATGCCCCCGGGTCTTGGTGCTTCCCTCATCTAAAGAGGCTGAGGAGCCATTACCACCGGCTCCCTCGGCTCTCGTCTTATTTCCTGATGAGGTTGGTCTTCTGTTCTTCCTCCTTCTCTCCCATCTGTGATGCGGCCCCGCCGCTGATCATTCCGAGCTCCTCGGCCCTGGTCCTCTGTTGGCCTCTTTCGGCCCCGAGTCGTGTGCCAGTCAGCCTCAATCCTCTTGGCCATCTCCAAGATCCGGGAGATAGGTCCGTCAGAAACGAATAGAAGGGCCTCCCTCAAGTCCTCTCGTAGACCCTTATAAAACCTTTTTGTGTAGCCCGCCTCATCTAGTTGATACGAATCTACATAGCGAGCCAAGTGGTCGAACTCCCGATGGTACTCTACCACCGTCCTGGTACCCTGCTTCAACTGTAAGAACCGTTCCTCCAACTCATCCCTGGCTGATTGTGGAACAAAATGTTCCAGGAGAGCGGTCCTGAACTCTTCCCAGGAGATTTCTGTAACCTCCATATCAGCAAATGTTGTATCCAGCAACGCCTTCCACCACCTCTTTGCATGGGACTCTAGGCAGGAGACAACCAAGGCCACCTTCTCCTCCTAGGGACATCGTATCCCAATCAGCATTTCGTACATAATATCTAGCCACTCCTCTGTCCGGACAGCGGATTCAGTCCCCAAGTAAGATGGAGGAGAGAGTACTCGAAAGATGCTCAGCCAATTGGCCCCTGGGTTTGGCTGCGGAGCCGGAACCTGCTGAGCCCTGAAAGCATCTAGGATGGCTGTCAGCGTCTGACCCATATCCGACTGTAGGAACGGAGTGGGAACCGGGGGAGGTGGTGCAGTCGGAGTCTGCTGAACTCCGCCTTGTGGTGTTGGCTGTGCTGGGGGCTGCGTAATAGAAGCCAAATATAAGGAATTCCATAAAGTTAACTAAAAGTGGACAATTTTTCAAGTGATTTTTCCCTATGGGCCCACCACTGCTTCCGCTGCTTAGTTTGTCCTCAAACTAAACTCTAGCGGGGGTGTCCCAGGGTTAGTGGACTGCTACATTTCTGATCGAGGTTTCCTCTGATACCACTTGTAAGACCCCCATTTTTTTCTTTTTCGACACCGGGGTCTTAGGCCCAGAACCGCCGCCTTGCGGTGATACCTTCGCACTCGGGAAGGTTGTCACTACAAGACGCCGACTCTGCCGGCCAATTTCGATCATAACTGTAGCATAAGAAACGATGCAAGTCCACATAAATCACATATATAGAAATAAACTCCACGAAGGGAGTGTCCACAGATAGTACATATAATGAAAATCTCGGGCTTATGCCCGGTACATCAAGTCCTCACTACAATTCACTCATCGCGGAAGCAACTAATACAACTACTATAGTTCGGGACTCACTGTCCCTGCTGTCTGGACTCCAGTGCTAGACTGTCCGATCTCCAAGCGTGCCGACCTCCGGGGCTGCTCCTCCATGCTGGGCTCCGTGGTCGCCTAAATGATGTGGTTTGAAAACCGTTAGTCTAAAAGACTAAGTCCTATCGTCCTCCACCCCTTCCCCCATGGCTCCTAAGCACCGAGCGGGGAGAAGGAAAGGGAAGGACATGAAGGTGGAGAATAGTCAAATTCCAGATGGAAGCGGAACTAAACAAACAGTGTACGCATGATAATAATTATACAAAATTAAATAAGCAACCTTAACTTATGTGGGTACACATAAGCTAAGGGATCTTTTGCAGGGCTCCTATCGTATAAAAAGTCCCATACCGATTTATACGATAGGGTGTCAGTTCTATTAGGAGGCTTATAATATTGAAAGAGAACCTTGACTTATAAGCACGCTCACACGAACTTATAGGCCAAGGGGTCGTTTTGCAAGGCCTAATGTATAGAGCGTCCCATACCGCTTATACATTAGGTGTCAGGTTTTATGCAATGGTTATGCTATGAAATACAATTATGCTATGATGTGAACATGCAAGTGCAACTCACCCACTCGACTCTGTGTACACAGACCTTTAGTTCCCCCTTTCGGAGCATAACCCGCTTACACGCTTATACGCTTATATTGCATGTCTCAGAATTCCTCATCATCAGACCCGTGAATTCAACTAGAAACAAGATTAGGTCAACAGTTCTTGGGACGAAGATAAAGCTTACTTCAAAAAGTTTGAGCAAGGTACTCCAACTGCCGTCGCTCAAAGAAGAAGATGAGGTTGATTCCGACAAGATAATAGAGGGACTTTAATGGTGTGGTCAAAATGCAACCACGAAGATTTGATCCTCTATGAATAGAAAAGGGATGAATTCCCAAGGGAAATTTCTTTCTGAAGTGGTTGGAAAGGTTATACTATGCAAGGCAGGGGGACATGACAGGATATCTTCCTTCATGTTCAGCCTAATGATAAGATTAATATTTAATCTCAAGACTGACTGGTCGACATTAGTCTTTGACAGGATCAAGGAAGGGATCAAGAAGCCTAACCTAGACAGGATCCTGAGTTTGTATCTGATCTCAGCAATGCCAAAGATACTAAATCAAGCTGTAGGAGCTAAAATAAATCATATGAGGAGAATGGACACTAGAATCTTGTCAAGATGGGACAGGATACTGACTAAGGAGACTCCATCTTTTGTGCAACATCAAAAAGAACTAAAGAAAAAGAAATCAGCAGTAAAGATTGTGAAATCATCTAGTGATTCAGAAGTGGTTGTGGTTTTCAGTTCTGATGATGATGCAAATGAAGTACAATCTCAAAGGGAAGATAATTCAGTGCCACATCGTCAAGTGTCCTCAGTTCCAGGGGAGACTTCACAGAGACTATCATGGAGAGTGAAGCAGCTCATCTCACTGTCTTGGAGGTTCTCGAGGATATCAACAAGGATGTTGCTATGGTAGATTAGCCAGAAGCACAAACTGAGCGAGTTCAAGTTCCTGAGAAAGAGACTTTTGATTCAGAAGCTGATGTCCAAGGGGAGAAGACTGGGGCTACTGAGGACAATGTTCTTCCATCTGATACTTTTCCAGATGTCTAGAAGGACAACCAGGACATACTTCAAGAAGATGCACAGATTGAGGGGGAGGTACCAGACCTTAACTCAGTACATTTTCCTGATAACCAACCTCATGCTGTGGATGTAGCCAGTTCCTCTGAATTAGAAGTTGAACAAGAAGACTCAGAGCTAAAGAAGAGAAAACTAATGGAAAATAAGGAAGAAAAGCATAGGCTATAAGAAGGCCTTGTAGACAGCCCCACCAACACCAGCTCCTGTAGTGGACTACAGTTCACTTTTGGTGAAACTACAAGTGAAGATTGATGAGCAAAGAACTACTCTTGAAAAATATGTGGATGAGACCCACAAGGACCTGCAATTTTAGCTGACACAGGATATCAAATCCATCAGATTTGAAGTCAATCAGAATAAAAAAGAGATGACAGATTGCTTCCATAAAGGAGATAATGTTGTAGTTTAGGCATATCAACTTTTTAAGGAATAACATTTTATGCCTCCTATGGAGGGCTATACATTTGGTGAACTGTCTGTTGGATCTCTTCAAAATCAGAAGGAGGATAAATAACTTGAGCTACTTCCTACTGAAACCCTTCAAAATAAGCAGATTGAATTCAAGATTCAGCAGTGTTGTCATAATGAAAAAGGGGTGGATACCCAAGAGTTGCTCTGATGCTATTTGATATCTATTTAGCATGATCTGAGCTTGCTTTGACTAATACTCTCTCCCCCTTTATGACTTCTCTTTCTACATGATCTCTCAGATCATTCTTTTGAAACCTTACCTGATTAGCCAGATAATTTGTTCCTTCTTTGTAATAGGTCCTGAACTTCTTCAGTTGATCAGAAATAGCTGTTTAAGATGCCTGGATTGCTGTTTGGACAGCTGCTAAATCTTCCTTGATTTTCTTGTACACTTCGTTCTTTATAGCAGTGACATTATTCTCAATCTTTGTTAGAATAGCATTGTGAGATTCTACCAGATTTTCATTCATTCTTAGTTGATTTTTCAGGGCATAACCTTGTTTGACTGCAATATCCTTTACTGCAGTCTTTATCTCTTGTTGTTAGGTTCAAAGAACATGCAGAATTAAAGCCTGATTTTGAACAATGGAGTCCAACCTCTAGAAATATTATTCTGACTGCTTGGAAAGCTGTGAAAGAAAATATGCATGATAGAGGCAAATGGTATTCTGAACAAGAATAAAGTAAATATCAGGAGCGGTAAGATGTCATATTTCAGTTCAGAAGAGATATTAAAGCTGGGAAGATACCTGCTAACTCGGTGAAGCCTAACAAGTATTTCCCAAAGCCTTTTCATTACTTTAAAAGGCAAAATATCAAGGCTGAAGAGCTTAAGAAGAAGGATCAGAAGGAAAGAAGCTGGCTGATGACACAGAAGCTAATGTACAAGCTAGGATTCAACCTGGCAAAGGAATTGTGATCAAGGAACCCAAACTGACTTAAAGTCTTTTATGTCTTAAAATTTAGAACTATGTAATAATGTTGTTCTTTCTAGACATTCTTGAATTTTATAAGTCAGATATAATTTGAAATGATGGGATAATTTTGTACAACCCCATATTCGCTGGGTGGGACCCGGAGACACCACTGAGGGTTTGGGCTAGGCTTAGGTTAGCCCTGGGTCAGCCCTAAGACATACTTATAGAGTTCTCGCCCTGAAGGGGCTCTCGCCCAAGGCAGATAGTCGAGCTCTCGGCAGGAGAGATCGTCGACCGACCAAGGCCGATAGTCGAGCTCTCGGTGGGAGAGATCGTCGACCACGGAAGCTTCCGCCTTAGGGCAAGCTCCCACCCAGGGGAGGCGAGAAGGCCCCAAGTAGGCCTTCCGCCCGCGGTAGTTTCAAGACCGTGGAGGGCGCGAACCTCCCTGGCAAGGGGGTCTCGCCAAGGTTGGCCCGGGTGGGGGTCCAGCGGGAGCCTCCTCAACCAGGGTTCTCGCCAAGTGGGCCCACGTGGTGGGGGCCCGGCGCTCATAAAGAGGATTATTTTATAATATATTATCCCGAGGTGAAATTACCCAAATGCCCTTTAAGTGACAGCGGGATTTGGCTATTGGCAGACCCCTCAGGGGTATTTCAGTATTTTCAGGCCAAAGGAAGGCTATAAAAAGACCCATAAGGGCTCTTTAGAAGGCAAGCTGATCATTTTTCCTCTAGCCCTAGTGCCTTCTGAAGAGCTCCCAGCCCAGCATTTGGCTTTGGAGGGGAAGCTCTCAGAGATCTTCCGGGTGTGTGGTGGGACCTCCCAGCTGAGGCTTTGGGTCTGTGTTAGGGCCTTAGCAACCTGTCAGGGGTCGAGGTTCGAGAGAAGTAGGCATTGACTGCACTTTGGTTCGTGAACATTTGTTGAGGTCAATTTTGGCTTCAACAGTTCTGGTGCGGTGAGCGTGGAAGCAGTCGGTGCAAGAAAATCTTGAGTTAAGTCCCATGGCAGGAGGCGAGGGTGAAGGATCAGGCGCGGGAGGATCCCCCACCCGGGTGGACGAGGCGACGAGAAAAATGTTTGAGGACTTCAGGCGAGAAGTCATGCAGATGATCAACTTGGCCTTCTCGGCAAGGAACGAGTGGGAGACGCCGCAGGTTCCGGTGGAGGTGGTTCCGCTGCTAGGCGAGAACGCTCCAGGGCAGCGCCCCGGAAAGGAGGTCCCGGTGGAGGCAGGCGAGAGGGACGTGGCCGCGCGGGAGCTTTTCCCAGGCCAGCGTCTCGAGAAGGGGCTTCCGGCGGATCTGGGCGAGAAGGAGGCGACGGTGCGGGAGCTCTTCCCTGGGCAGGGTCTCGCGGATCGGTCCAGCCAACCGAGGTCGCGAGACGTGCCTTCTCGCCAGGCAGGGGGCGAGACCCCCTTTAGTGAGCTCATTGTCTCGGCTCCAGTGCCGGAGGGGTTCCGGGAGCCAGACATGACCTACTACACCGGGAAGGATGACCCGGTCCAGCACGTGCAATGGTTCGAGGACGTGGTGTCCATCAGGCAAATGTCGGATGCCTTCAAGTGTAGGCTCTTTGCCATCACTCTAAAAGAAAAGGCCAGGGACTGGTTCCACCAGTTGCCGGCGAGTTCCATCTACAGCTTTGAGGATCTGCGGAGGGGTTTTCTGTTGAGATTCTCAACTTCGAAGAAAAGGAAGAAGGAGGCTGAGTGCCTGTTTGCAGTAAGGCAGGGGCCGGAGGAGACATTGGGTCGCTATGTCGACCGGTTCCAAGAGGAGGTTCTCCTGGTCCAGGAGGTCCCGGGGTATGCGCTGATGCTAGCCTTCACCCTGGGGCTGAGGCCAGGGTTCTTTAGCATGGAGTTGAAGAGAGTGCCCCCTCTCTCTTTTGAGGAGCTCATGGAGAGGGCGGCGAAGGAGATAGACTTTGAGAGGGCAAACCCTGCGTTTGCAAGAAAGCTGGCCAGGTTGGCCGAGGATGACGTGAAGGAGCCGGTGGCGGGAAGGCAGAGAGAGCAAAGAGAGCAGAGGGAGCAGAGGGAGCCGAGGGAAGATCGGAGAAGAGAAGAGCCCCGAGGGCAGGGGCAACAGCTTGGGGGGGCCAGGGAGCCAAACAACCGACTGGGTTGGAGGCCTCAGGAGGGTCGCCCCCAGGGCCAGGGAGGACTTCAGGGAAGAGATAACTTCCGGGAGCCCAGAAGGCTGGAGCAGGGAGGATGGCGACAAGGACCAAGGGGTCATTTCCCACCGCCGCAGGAGGCTATGGAGGTGGGAAGGGGAAGAGGAAGAAGATTTCGGGGAGCCGGAAGAAGGGGAGGAGGAGAAGGAAGAGGGGGCAGGGTGGCGTTGCCTTATTGTGACTTCCATCAGGAGGAAGGTCACGCAACGGCCACCTGCCCAGAGTTTCTGGAGATTAGAGGGGCCAGAGTGGCCGGAAGACAAGATCCGCCTGCAAGGATCGTCGAAGTACAGCGGGAAGAGGTGGAGGACAGATGTGAAGACAGGATTGACGTGGGGACCCGAGGAGGGATTGGAGTGATCCACGGGGGAGTGGGGATCGAGGCAACCCGCAAGGGGAGCCTTCAAACCATGTTCCGCCGAGGGGTCGCCTCGACCTCCCAGGCTCCACCCCCAGAGGAGAAGATCACTTTCTCATCCGCGGATATGCCAGACTACGAGGACCCGTTCTGCGACGCGCTTGTGATCCAGACAGCGGTAGAAAACTACACCGTCTCCCGGATACTGGTGGATAATGGGAGCTCGGTGAATGTGATCTTCAAGAAGGCCTTCGATGAGATGAGAGTGGAAGGAAAAAGGGTCCTGGCTTCCGATGGACCGCTTTTTGGCTTCTCCGGAGAAAGGAAAGAAGTGGAAGGGGGAGTGGGCCTGCATGTGAGGCTTGGGGGCGTCTCACGGAACTGTCGGTTCGTGATCGTGGACGCCCCGAGTAGTTACAATGCCATCTTCGGGCGTCCCCTCATCAGCGCCTTTCGCAGTGTACCCTCCTCATACCACCAATGCCTCAAGTTCAACAATGGAGGGGTACAGGTTAGGATCAGGGGGGATCCGAAGATGGCAAGGCAGTGCTATGTGACGGCGGTTAACACCGTGTCATGGATGGAGGAGGCAGAGGAGTTGGAAAGGGAGATGGCCGAGCAGGAAGGAGTGGGGGAAGGGGGGATGAGCCTGGGAGAGGCGATGGAGGTTGCTGAGGAGATAGCGGAGGCGGAGGAGTCGGGGAAGATCAGCCCAGAAGAGGCGAGAGGAGTGGTGGATGAAGAAGAGCAGAGGCAGGAGGAGAGCCTGGAGGAGGCGATGGAAGTTGATGAGGTTGGGGGAGAAGAGCTCGAGTTTGAGCGGGAAGAGGCAAGGGTGAGTTGGGAGCGGTCGGGGCTGGAGCCGGCCGAAGAGGTGGTGGAGATGGAGGTGCTTACAAGAGCGGGGGAGGTGCAAAGGATTCGGATCAACGGAGGCTTGAGCCTTGAGGATCAGGAGCGGATGCGAGCCTGCATCCAGGGCAACGTTGACATCTTCGCTTGGAGCGCGGCAGACATGCCGGGCATCGACGCGGACGTGGCCTGTCACCGCTTGAACCTGGATTCCAGAGCCCGCCCCATACGCCAAAAGATGAGGGCCATCGCCACCAAGCTAGAAGCCCCCATCCGAGAGGAGGTCCAAAAGCTCCTGGACGCAGGCTTCATCTCAGAGATCCAGTATCCAGGCTGGATCTCCAACGTGGTAATGGTAAAGAAGGGAGGAGGAAAATGGCGCATGTGTATCGATTTTTCCTTATTAAATAAATCATGCCCCAAGGATTGTTACCCCTTGCCTCGAATCGACGCGCTGGTTGACTCAGCCGTCGGTTTTTCTCTTATGAGTTTTTTAGATGCATTTTCAGGTTACCACCAGATCCGGATGCACCCTCCTGATGTCAAGGATGTTTCCTTCATCACAAGAGAGGGATGCTTCAGCTATAAGATGATGCCCTTCGGATTAAAGAATGCAGGGGCAACATACCAACGCATGATGGATCGAGTCTTTCGAGATCAAAGGGGAAGGAACCTGGAGGTCTATGTGGATGACCTCATGGTCAAGAGCAAGTGTGTTGATTCCCACTTGCGAGACTTGGAGGAGACGTTCGCCACCCTGCGGAAGTTCAAGATGAGGTTGAACCCCTTGAAGTGCGTCTTCGGGGCTAGTCGCGGCAAATTCCTCGGGCACCTCTTGACTCCCGCGGGGTAGAACCCAACCCTGATAAGGTTAAGGCTATTCTAGACCTAGAATCGCCTCGCAACGCCAAGGAGATCCAGCGCTTGACCGGGAAGTTGGCCGGGTTAAGCAGGTTCCTCTCGCGGTCAGGGGATAGATGTTCCTCCTTCTTCAAAGTACTTCGTGGCAACCAAGCATTCGAATGGACGGCCGAGTGCGAAGAGGCTTTTCAGGGGCTGAAGAGGCAACTCTCCCAAGCTCCGTTACTTCAAAGCCCAAAGGAGGGGGAGGACCTAGCCTTGTATTTAGGAGTGGGAGGAGAGGCGGTGAGCTCCGTCTTGGTTAGGGAAGAAGGGAAGAAGCAATTACCCGTCTATTATGTCAGCCGAATCTTAAAAAAGGCAGAGCTCCGATACCCCATCCTGGAGAAGCTAGCATATGCTTTGGTCATCTCAGCTAGGAAGCTTCGCCCTTACTTTCAAGCACACTCGATTAGGGTGGTAACAGACCATCCCCTTCGCAAGGTCTTGGAGGGGGTGGAACATTCAGGAAGGTTGGCAAAGTGGTCCATCGAGCTAAGCGAGTTTGACATCTCTTTCGTCCCGAGGCTCTCTATCAAAGCCCAGGCCGTAGCGGATTTCCTGGCGGACTATGTTACCGAGGCGGAGGCTAAAGAGCCGAAGCCGCAAGAAGCGTGGAAGATGGTGGTCGACGGGGCCTCAGGAAGGCACTCCCTGGGAGGAGGTGTGGTGTTGGTAAGTCCTCAGGGAGTTACCATAGAGCAAGCAGTGACCTTCCACTTCCCTGTAACCAATAACCAAGCGGAGTATGAGGCTGTGATAGCTGGCCTTCGCTTGGCAAAGGAGCTGGAAATCCAGGACGTGGAGGCCTTCACCGACTCAATGGTGGTAGCATCGCAGATCCGAGGCGAGTTCGAGGCCCGGGAGCCTACCCTCGCAAGATATCTATCAAAGGTAAGAACTATTATTGGAGGTTTCCGTTCTTTTTCTATTCAACATGTTCCCAGGGAGGAAAGCATGGCAGCTGATCGACTGGCAAAGTTCGGGCCTCGGGGAGGAGGTACCCTAACCGAACTATTCCGACCAGCCATTGAAGAGGGGGAGTTGATGGAGGTGAATCGGCGGTCCTCATGGATGGATCCATTGGTGACTTTCTTAACCACAGGAGAACTGTCGGAAGAAGTCAAGGATGCAAAGAGCTTCAGGCACAAGGCGGCTCATTACCTGATGCTGGAAGGGAGCTTGCATCGGAAGATGTTGTCAGGGCTCCTCGCGAGATGCGTAACCGAAGAGGAAGTCCCGAGGATCCTGGAAGAGGTGCATTCTGGAGAGTGCGGCAGCCATTCAGGGGGGAGGACATTGGAAGCAAGGGTGATAAGGCAGGGATATTTCTGGCGGACCATAAGGAGGGATACCGCTGAATTCGCAAGGAGGTGTCGGAAGTGCCAAGTACATGCTCCTCTCCAGCTCTTGCCCGCCCAAAGACTTCGAAGCATCACGGCGCCATGGCCCTTCGCCATTTGGGGGATGGACCTGGTTGGACCCTTCCCTCCAGCTAGCGGGCAAAGGAGGTTCCTCCTAGTGATGATTGACTACTTCTCCAAATGGCTGGAGATCAAGCCGTTAGCCAAGGTAACCTCCCAGGTCATCAGAAACTTCGTTTGGGGGGAAATCATTTGCAGGCACGGATTGCCCCAAGCGATAGTGACAGACAATGGACCTCAGTTTGCCAGTGAAGAATTCATCGGTTTCTGCACCCAATTGGGGATTGACCTCAGGTTCGCCTCTGTCCATCATCCTCGGAGCAATGGTCAGGTGGAGGCGGCAAACAAAGTCATTGTCAACTTGCTCAAAAAGAAGGTGGAAAACCTGAAGGGTAGTTGGGTGGAACAGCTCCCTTCCGTCCTGTGGGCCTTGCGAACAACTCCGAACACGGCCACAGGAGAGACCCCCTTCAAGCTCTCTCATGGGTGTGAGGCTGTCCTCCCTGTCGAGTTCGAGGTTCGGTCCCCAAGGGTTACGGCCGCAGCAGAGGGAAACGAAGCTTGGAGGTTGGAGAACGAGGAAGGGTTGCGCCTCTCATTAGATATGGTGGAAGAACTGCGGGATGTTGCCGCCATCAGGCAAGAAGAAATAAAACGGCGAATGGCTCGGTACTTCGATAAGCACATCAGAGTCAAGCAATTCGCCGAGGGGGATCTAGTACTGAAAAAGGTCGACGCAGCGGGAAGGTCGGCCGCGGTTGGTAAGCTCAACCCTAGCTGGGAAGGGCCTTACATAGTAGAGAAGGCTCTGGTTAACGGAGGCTACTATCTCCAGGACGCGGAGGGAAGGACCTTGAGTCACACCTGGAATGGTGATGACCTGAAGCGCTTCTACCCGTAGGAGGGAAAGAAGGATTGTAGTGTTGTAAACAACTGTTGCATTTTCAATAAGTTTATTTCAAAATGTTGACTGTCGCTGAATAGGCATCTTTATGTTTTAGTTTTAACTGGCTAGGATCCCTCATCTCAGTGATAGAATAGGCCTGGTTGAAGGGATCTTCATCAACACCCCGAGCTCGGCTCGGCCCCAGGTAGACCCGCTGCGCAGGCTCTCATCTAGCTGGCAGGTCCGAAGGCTCGCCTGTGGGGGAGAGGTTTGGTTATCTTCATCAACACCCCGAGCTCGGCTCGGCCCCAGGTAGACCCGCTGCGCAGGCTCTCATCTAGCTGGCAGGTCCGAAGGCTCGCCTGTGGGGGAGAGGTTTGGTTATCTTCATCAACACCCCGAGCTCGGCTCGGCCCCAGGTAGACCCGCTGCGCAGGCTCTCATCTAGCTGGCAGGTCCGAAGGCTCGCCTGTGGGGGAGAGGTTTGGTTATCTTCATCAACACCCCGAGCTCGGCTCGGCCCCAGGTAGACCCGCTGCGCAGGCTCTCATCTAGCTGGCAGGTCCGAAGGCTCGCCTGTGGGGAGAGGTTTGGTTATCTTCATCAACACCCCGAGCTCGGCTCGGCCCCAGGTAGACCCGCTGCGCAGGCTCTCATCTAGCTGGCAGGTCCGAAGGCTCGCCTGTGGGGGAGAGGTTTGGTTATCTTCATCAACACCCCGAGCTCGGCTCGGCCCCAGGTAGACCCGCTGCGCAGGCTCTCATCTAGCTGGCAGGTCCGAAGGCTCGCCTGTGGGGGAGAGGTTTGGTTATCTTCATCAACACCCCGAGCTCGGCTCGGCCCCAGGTAGACCCGCTGCGCAGGCTCTCATCTAGCTGGCAGGTCCGAAGGCTCGCCTGTGGGGGAGAGGTTTGGTTATCTTCATCAACACCCCGAGCTCGGCTCGGCCCCAGGTAGACCCGCTGCGCAGGCTCTCATCTAGCTGGCAGGTCCGAAGGCTCGCCTGTGGGGGAGAGGTTTGGTTATCTTCATCAACACCCCGAGCTCGGCTCGGCCCCAGGTAGACCCGCTGCGCAGGCTCTCATCTAGCTGGCAGGTCCGAAGGCTCGCCTGTGGGGGAGAGGTTTGGTTATCTTCAACGACACCCCGAGCTCGGCTCGGCCCCAGGTAGACCCGCTGCGCAGGCTCTCATCAAGCTGGCAGGTCCGAAGGCTCGCCTGTGGGGGATAGGTTGGCTCTTGTGATACTTTGTTCTTAGCCACTTCAACGACACCCCGAGCTCGGCTCGGCCCCAGGTAGACCCGCTGCGCAGGCTCTCATCAAGCTGGCAGGTCCGAAGGCTCGCCTGTGGGGGATAGGTTGGCTCTTGTGATACTTTGCTCTTAGCCACTCCGACACCCCGAGCTCGGCTCGGCCCCAGGTAGACCCGCTGCGCAGGCTCTCATCAAGCTGGCAGGCCCGAAGGCTCGCCTGCGGGGGATAGGTGAAGTCCTTGACCTTTTGATCCTTGGTTCCTGATTGGTAACTACTACGTTACAACGAGCTCGGCTCAAACCCCGGTAGACCCGCCGCGCGGGCACCCATGTGAGCTAGCAGGTCCAACGGCTCGCCGACGGGGTAGGGGTTTGATTGGTTGGAAAAATACGTGGGCAGGACCCTGACCTAGACCGGGGGCAAATCCCTGAAGGGTCTCGGTTCAGGGGTCTCGGCCAGTAAAGGTCTCGGCTCAGGGGTCTCGGCCAGTAAAAGTCTTGGCTTGGAGGTCTCAGCAGATCGCGGCCCGGAGGTTTCGGCCAGTGAGGATCACGGCCCAGAGGTCTCGGCCAGCAAAGGTCTCGGTTAAAGGAGGCTCTCGCAAAAAGAAAGCTCCCGGCGGGCCTAGGCAGGACGATTCAATCGACGATGCGAGGTTTCCGCCTAGCTGATCTCTAAGTAGGGTCACCCTAAAGAGACTGAGGGTCTCGGCGGAAGCTCGCGCGGAGGTCATTCGGCATAGTAATATACGCTTAAAAAACACAATGACAGTGAAGAAATGAAACATTACTTTATATAAGGTTAATTACAAAAGTGAGGAGCTTCTCGCTCATTACAAGAGGATATTCAAAGTAAAAGACAACTCAAGGAGACGCGCTGTAGTCCCCACTGGTGCTCTCGCTTGAAGCATCGCCAGAGCCTTCCCCGGACGTCTCGTCAACGGCGGGAGAGGACCTCGGGACGTCTGAGAGCGGCGAGTCCGGCGCGCCCGGGGGTTTGGGAACCGGGTCGTAAAGCCAAGGGAGAAGCTGGCGAGCGTCGATGGTTGCGCCATCCTCCCGGAGCAGCTCGACGTCTCGCAGCGTCTCGAGCGTCAGCCTGACGGTCGCTTGAGCGTTGGCTTGAAGCAGCTTATCGACGTCATACTCCGAGAGGTAGCGGCTCCGCAACCGCGCATCTAGCTCCGGGGGCGGGCCCTTCGCTAGCTCTGCGCGGAGCTGTTCCCTCAGAAGGACGCTCTCGCAGCGCGCGTTGGCCAGATCTGCGCGAAGCTCCCTGACTTGGGCGGAATCCTGCAAAAGGGACAAAAGATCTTAGTCACGCATTACACAGTGGAAACTTCGAGGAAACGGGGGCAAGGGCTCAGGAAGGTCTCGCCTACCTCGGTCGCGGGGCGCAGAGATAGCGCCAATTTGGCATCCGCGAGCTCCTGTTGAGCTCTCGCGAGTTCTTCTTCCGCGACATGCGCGCGAGCTATCGCGTCCTCCCTCGCCTTGCGCATGTCGGTGAAATTCTTGTCAAGAGTGATGCTTCGGCGCGCACACATATGCGTGAGCTCGAACGCGCGCATTAGGGCCCGGGTGGCGTCGAAGGCTAGGAGGCGGGTGGACATCTGGTCAAAAACGCCGGCATCCTCCCGGCTGTAGAGACCATACCCAAGCGAGAAGGCCTCGCCGGTCACATTCTCCCCCTCCGCCCATCTGGGAAGGAGGGTTGAAACCCTGATCGTGTTTGACTCAGGGTCCCATTCCATCTGAGGCTTCCCCTCCGAGTCGGCGTATCTAACGCCGAAGCCAAAGTTTCGGTGCCCTCTCGGCACCTCCGGGGGCGGGACGCTGGCGGAGGTTTCGGCGGCGACCACTTCTCCACCAGCCTCGCTTACGGCCGATATATTCCTGGCGGAAGCCTCGGCACGGCTCTTGGCGGCGGCATCCATCTCGCTGGCCATCTGAAGGATCGCTTCAAAGGACCTGCCCTCGGGAGGAGGTTGGACAGGCGGGACGGCCGGGGCTTTTCCCTTCTCAAGGGCAGAGGGTTTCGGCCTCTTCAGTGTGCGGAGAGGAGGAAGGGTGGCCTTCCGCTTCTTGGCCGGTGGCGGCATGGAAGGGGTTGGATCTTCTCGGCAGGCGCTGGCGCTGGCTTCCGCGAGCGCAAGGGGGCCTCTCGCTGCCAGACCCCCAACACCCCGTCCTGCGGCGAAGGGTTGGCGCAGAGGAACCTCCCGCTCTCCTGCAAAGTAAAAACGCTTTAGCACTTCGGCGCAAGAAAACCTTTGATAGAAAAAGGGAATCTGAGGCGAGACCGTACCTTCGCCCGATTGAACAAGTGGGAGGGAGTCGACGTCCCGCAGAAGATAGGGGACGTCGAACTCCTTGTTCCCGAAGAATTCCAGGATTGCGCTCTCGCGCGATCCCAGAGCGGGCGGCTTGTAGGCAGCGTCTTCGTACTGGACGGGCTGAAGCGGGACGTTGCCGAAGTCCCCGCTGACGTATACGAACTTCTCGCCCCAATGGTGGTGCTTGTTGGCGAGACCGGTAACCTCGAGCTGTTGACCGGAGAAGAAAACTACCCCCCCCTTGGCACGGAAGTTGAATAGCTTCCGGAAGATGGGCAGGCTAAACTCGATCCTCTCGGATCGCATATAGCATATGAATGCTATAAGGATCGCGACGGAGTTCGGGTTTAGCTGGGCAGGCACCACCCCATAATAACGGAGAGCTAACCGAACCTCCGGCCACAGGGGGAGGCGGAAGCCCACCTCGAAATGTTCGAGGGGGATGGCAAGCTCTCCCGCCCCGGGGGTATTCACCCTATCATGATTCCCCGGGTTCCGCGCCGAGAAGCCGGCGGGAACGTAGCGGTCGACGATCGCGTTGTACTCGTCGAGGGTGAGCTTGCAGGAAGGGAAGAGATGTTTCTGGAAGGCTTCCGCGCAATGGGCGCGACCCTTGCTCTCGCCAGGCATGGCTAGTTCGTGAGTAAGAGCGAGAGCTGTAGGGGAGTCGAAGCGGGAGCAGGAACGCGAAAGCAAGGAGGGAAGGCTGAGGTTCCGGATCGGAGAAGTAAATGCGGTTGGTAGACTTCTCTATTTATAGGGAATCATAGTCATCATGAGTTCATCCGGCGGAGAGAGAAAGTGACAGCGGAGTACAGCTGTCAGAATCCGGGCTAACGGCGCCTCGGTTCTCCCCCTCAGGATGACGGCGGTCAACGGCCGCTACGGGTTTCGACGCGACTGCCTGGATCGGCGCAAGCCTCCTAGACTGGCGCAAGCCTCCTGGGTTAACGCAAACCTCCTAGATCAGCGCAAGCATCCTAGATCGGGGTAAGCGCCTTGATTAAAAAGCCCCGCAGAACGATAAAAAGGAAAGGGAAAAGAGAGACATGGGTAGAAGCGAGACTCTCGCTAGCGCAAGCCGGATAAAACTTAATTAATAATAATGTTTATTACAGACATTGAAAAAGAGAAACAAGGGGAGAAGAAAAAAGAGATACATTAAGTTTCAGAGCGTGAAGGCTAGTAGGGTTTCCAGCTCCATCGTCCCCGTTCTCGCCGCCTAGTCCTTGGGGGCGCCAACGGGTTGAAGTAAGACGATAGCGTGGTACACCCAAGGTTGATCCGCCGGGCGTAGTCCCGGATCTGCGAGATGCACCTCCCTGGCGAAGACTCGGCGGAAGGCCCGCGCGGGCAATCAGTCTCGCCCAAGAAGAAGTCCCGCTCCAGAGCCTCCAGTCTTTGCTCCACGGATTCGCGGAACGCTTTCGCCGCGGCAGCATGAGCACGGTCTCGCCGGACAAGCTTGGCCAGGATGGCCGAGATCTTCCTCCGTCTCCCCTTCGCGCTCCCTGCACTGTTCAGGGTTTCCTCTATCTCGCCAGACGAAGGGAGGGGGGACTCTTCATCCTCTTCTTCCTCGTCTTCTTCTTCCTCTTCCTCTCCTTCCTCGTTGACTTCCAAGCCAGGATCACCTGCGGAAGAAACACGCGAGAATTTTGGTTAAGACATGACGATCGACAGTCCGACAAAGTTTTCGCATACCTGCGGCTGGGCGAGAACCGTCAGCCAAAGTTGGACGAGAAGGCCCGGCCCCTCCGTTGGTTCCGTAAAGGAGGTGAAGAGGCTTGCCCAGCCCCGGGCGGAAGGGCTCGCGCACGATGATCCCGGCCTGGCCGGAAGCATGAGGGGAGTGGTCTTCTCTCAAGGGGCGATCAGCATCCTTGAGAGTAGCGGAAGGTTTGGAAGCCGCCCCCCCAGCCTGCAGGAGAGGATTGGCCACCGCGGGAGGCACTTCGGCGGTTCTCGTTTCATCTTCCCGGGTGGATAGACCCGGGTCGGCGGGAGCAGGCACTGCGAGAAGACGGTTCAGAAAAGAAAGGGTCTGGTTGAAATATTGACAAGGGAAAATGTACCTATTGTTCCGGTCTCGGCGGGAGGAATCCTTTCCGAGACCCGTGTTTGGCCCTCGGGGGGATGAGCGGGTAGGTTCGAAGAGCTGGGCGGAATTTCGGCGTCATTATCGGGAGCGGACTCCTGCGAAAGCATGCTTTAATCATCAAATCCAATGTACAGTTAGCTCGGTAGGCGCGTGCGAAAGGCTTACCTTCTGTAGGGAAGAATCTCCGGCAGGATTGGGAGTGGGGGAAGGAGGATCCCTGTTCTCGCGAGAAAGGTCCCGCCGGACCGCCTTCGCCCTTTTCTTTCCCTTCTTCTTCGGCTCCGAAGGCCCGGCGGTTGAAGTCTTTTTCGCTAACCATGGAGCCACCGCCGCACAGTTAGCCAAGGCCCGCGCTTGGGCAGCGGCTAACCGGTCTTGGAGGCCTTGCGGAAGCGGTTTGGCAGCACGTTTGGGATGCATGGTGTGCTCGCGCGAAAATCCCGGAGGCGAGAGCTCAGTCGGAAAGCCGTATTTTAAGGGCAGGGCGTAGGGACGTCCATCAGTGCATATTTATAGCCGCAGTGGGACCCACCAAAAGATTCCCTCGATAGGCGGGCACGTGTCCAGCGAATATTTTGGGGGTTGGACTTGTCTTGTCGAGCGCAGGGCTAGCTCGAAAATAGCGGGGATTGTGTACAACCCCATATTCGCTGGGTGGGACCCGGAGACACCACTGAGGGTTTGGGCTAGGCTTAGGTTAGCCCTGGGTCAGCCCTAAGACATACTTATAGAGTTCTCGCCCTGAAGGGGCTCTCGCCCAAGGCAGATAGTCGAGCTCTCGGCAGGAGAGATCGTCGACCGACCAAGGCCGATAGTCGAGCTCTCGGTGGGAGAGATCGTCGACCACGGAAGCTTCCGCCTTAGGGCAAGCTCCCACCCAGGGGAGGCGAGAAGGCCCCAAGTAGGCCTTCCGCCCGCGGTAGTTTCAAGACCGTGGAGGGCGCGAACCTCCCTGGCAAGGGGGTCTCGCCAAGGTTGGCCCGGGTGGGGGTCCAGCGGGAGCCTCCTCAACCAGGGTTCTCGCCAAGTGGGCCCACGTGGTGGGGGCCCGGCGCTCATAAAGAGGATTATTTTATAATATATTATCCCGAGGTGAAATTACCCAAATGCCCCTTTAAGTGACAGCGGGATTTGGCTATTGGCAGACCCCTCAGGGGTATTTCAGTATTTTCAGGCCAAAGGAAGGCTATAAAAAGACCCATAAGGGCTCTTTAGAAGGCAAGCTGATCATTTTTCCTCTAGCCCTAGTGCCTTCTGAAGAGCTCCCAGCCCAGCATTTGGCTTTGGAGGGGAAGCTCTCAGAGATCTTCCGGGTGTGTGGTGGGACCTCCCAGCTGAGGCTTTGGGTCTGTGTTAGGGCCTTAGCAACCTGTCAGGGGTCGAGGTTCGAGAGAAGTAGGCATTGACTGCACTTTGGTTCGTGAACATTTGTTGAGGTCAATTTTGGCTTCAACAAATTTCTTAGTTGAGTAAATCTATTTGATTCTATCTATTTATATGTTACATGTTTCTGTGATGGATATGCTTAACATTGTAACATATATATTTTCTGCCTAATGATTAACCCTGTCTGTGTTTGTTAGTACATCATTAATTTTGCTGGTTATTATAATGGTGTATATCATTGACTTATGGTTATGACTTCTCCAAATAGGGGGAGATTGTTGGGTACATTGGTAATTGCACCAGATTGGGAGAAGCCTCACTTAAATCAATTGCATACATCATCTTGTATTTGATGTCTATTTAAGTTTATTTGTACAGGCTAAGTAATGCAGGAATTTGTCTAAGTATAAAAGCGTTGAGACGCTCGGTCAGTGTCGACGCTTGTGAAGAAGCTATGTTGAGAACAAGAGCAAAATTGTATCGACACACAGAAGTTCAGTCTACACCAGCTGTGTCGACACACAGGACTTGTGTCAACACACATATATCAGACAACACAAGCTGTATCGACTTAAATGATCTCAGTCGACATCCTGAATGCTGAGTTGAAGATCAACTGTGTCGACACTCAGGACTAGTGTCGACACACTATGACTAGTAGTGCTGACAGTAAGCTGAAGCTGATATGTCAATACCCAAGACTCGGGTTGACAACTATTTTGAAGAAAAGCTGTGTCGACACTAAGGAAGTTGTGTCGACACATTCTATATTACTTGTGTCGATACTATGAAGAAAAGCTATGTCGACAGAGACTGAAGTCTGTCGACTACATCAAGTCAATGTGTCGACATCCTGATAGCTGTGTCAAAACATTCATAATCTGTGTCGACACATTTTTAAATCAGTGTCAACACATTGTGAAGAAGATCTGTCTTGATGCTGTCTGCTATTTTGAAGATCGAGTTGCAGATTTCCAGATCTAAGAAGCGACAGCTGGCATAACTGTCAAAGTTGTCGGATGTCAGAATTATCAGATGCCAGTCAGCTACCGGTTCAGCCGGTTATCTATGCTGTGTTTCTATAAATAGAACAGTGTTATCAAAGAAGACAATAACACACAGAAAATATACAACACAATAACACAGAGATGAAGAGAAATCTTGGGAGATCAGTAAGGATTACAGAATCATTTATGTAATAAGAAGAAGGAGAAGAAGGAAGCTGATTCAAGATCACCTTCATCTGCTCAAGAGAGATTCAACCTAGTTCTCTATTTTCAAGAAGCTTTGAAGAAGCTAAGTAAGATTGAATCAGATCCAAAGCTGCAAGGATCAGAAGAAGACCAATCTCTCAAGATTTAGTCAAGAACACTTTACCCCATTCTCTCTCTCTCTCTCTGGGTAAATAAATTCTAAAACATTGTAATCACAACTGTAGGATCTGTATAGATCTGAGTGTAGGAAAGTCTATCTTTCTGAGTTATAAGCCTAAATTTATAAAGGCTGAGGTAGGGCTGAGTGCCTAAGGTAGGATCTTTGTGATCTGAGCTGTAGGCCTGGTGATAAGGGCTAAGGTAGGATAGTTTGCCTGAGGTAGGGTTCTTGGGAAGAATCTGAATTGTAAGATCTGTAAGGATCTGAGCTGTAGGACTTGAAGAAGTCTTAGTTGTAGGAACCTGGAAGCGTTCTGAGTGGTAAGATCTATGGATCTGAGAATAGTGGAAGTTGGGCCGAATCTAGTTCATTGCTAGATAGGCGAAGGGGGAAAGTGGATGTACCCAAATATTGGGTAACCACTATAAATTTGTGTGTCTCTGTGCTATGTTTGCTTACTCTGAATGTTTGTGATGCTTGTACGGTTGGATAACTAGATTTGCTTGTTGGAAATCCTAAAACTGCCTATTATAAAGAATTGAACCTATTCACCCCCCTCTAGGTGATTAGTTGTTCATTATTGAATTCTTTCAACTGCCTCTCAGCTAGCTAGCGTATGGATAACAGAAATAGAGCCAACACATCGATATGTGGTTTTACTCGTCGTATACCCGGGGCAAACCTTAAGTCCTTTAATTAAAGTGAGGAAAAGTCCTTTAATTATTTAAAGTGATTTTATATGTCCTAATACTCTTCGATGCCGAGAGCTAAGAACGATTAGCTACTCATCAAAATGGGGACGGCTTATGATTTTAATGAGGCGTGAGTTCGAAACTATGCGCTAAAGGATTATAAGAAAAGGACATAAAATAACGAAACATTAGGAAATTTCAAGACTAATAAAAAAGGGAACTCACACACTCTACAAAATCATAAATAAAAAACTAAGTTACAAAAAGAGAAAAAAAGGGAACTCACACACTCTACAAAATCATAAATAAAAAATTAAGTTACAAAAAGAGAAATTACAAGTCCTACTCAAACGAGTAGGCGGGAAATAAATACAAATTACAAATCCTACTCGAATGAGTAGGCGGGAAATGACAAGTCCTACTCAAACGAGTAGGCGGGAAATGAAAGCAGTAAATTGACAAGTTTTACTCAAACGAGTAGGCGGGAAATCAAAGCGAGTCCTACTCGAATGAGTAGGCGGGAAATAAATGCACACACACACACACACTCTATGTAATTCAAAGAAAATAATAAACACTATCTCATACACTCACACACTCTACGTAAGGAAAGTAATGAAAACCTTACTCATACACTCACACACAACAAAAAAGGGAAAACAACTACTTTTCTACTCTTAGAATTTGATAAAAACACATAAAAAGACAAAATAAAAATTAAAGAAGGTTTTTTTTGAAATAAAGTAAAAATCAAAGTGTTATAAAAATTAAAATGATAACTTATTCATTCTTATAACTTTATAAAAATGCATAAAAAATGGAAATAAAGTTAAAAAGAACAAAAAGTTTTATAACCTAAAAAAGAACTAAGTTAAAGAAAAATCAAAACCACTTTGAAAAACATTTTTATAAAATCATAATAATGAATACAATGTACTAAAAGCTAAACCTAAACCTAAACAAAGAGAGAAGAAAATAAAAGCTATCATAACAACTAATAACTATAATAGAAAACCTAGAACAAAAACTAAGAAAACAAAACTATGAAAACATAAAAACATAAAACTAACTCATACACACACACACACTCATTTTAAAGAAAGAAAGAACAATGATAAAACAAGGATAAAAGAAGAGAACAAGTGAGGCACCCAAATGAAATTCAATACAAGGCAAGAAGACAAAAATCTACAAATTTTATTAAGATGAAGATTAGTTACAATAAGCTAAAACAAACTAAGAGAGGGGGAGGGGGAGAAAGTCTCCTTACATAACATGGAAATCTACCTAGGTAGCACTCCAACAGAATTGCTAAAAAATTTGAACCCTTGGTCATTACAGAAAAGTTCTATTTATAAGCAAAATAAGTCGGATTACACGCCCCGGTCACGAGCGTGATTGGGGGGGTGTATCGGGTCTGGCGTGCTGGTAAAGCCGAAAATCTGGTCAGCTGGCTTTGTTCTGGAAGTCCACGTGTTGGTCACGGGCATGACAGGGGGGTCACGGTCGTGTAGGCGAGGCGTAAATGGGCACCTGACAGATATTTGATATCGGCAGCAACTATTTGAACGGGGTCGAAAACTACAGGATCGACACAGGCGTGTCAGAAAGGTCACGGGCGTGTCAGTAGCGTTGAGTGTCGACTGTAGGCTTCGAGTGTCGAGTCTGCTGGCGTTGAGTGTCGACTAGCGTGACATGGGCGTGACAGACAGGTCACGGGCGTGTACTTTGATTTTTCGACTTTTTTCTGGAAAATTTCTGGAAAACAAAATAAAGATAAGTTAGAAGAGTATATACAAAAAAGAACATTTTATTAAAGTAAAATAACTAAAAACAAAGAAAATAAACTAAAACGATCTAAATAAAGTGCGGAAAAATACGAACTCATCAGGATGTCAGACCGCCAGAACTAGAGCTCTAACATCTAAGCGGTAACACAACTAGATCTACTAGAAAAGCAAACCACCAGACCAAACCGACAGTCCGCTACTCCTATCCGCAAAACATGTCCACTACTCCTGTCCTCCAGACCGCCCAGACTCCACATGTTCTACCAATTATTAGTGTACAACCCCATATCCGGCGAGTGGAGATCGACGGGAGCCAGACTAGCCAAGTCCTGTCCAAGACCCAGGCGAGGCAATCCCCATGCGTCGAGTCCACTCAATTCCATCTGCCCCGACATTGAGTGAGGCAACCTCACTCCACGCTTCTGCCCTGACATCGAGTGAGGCAAGCTCACTCAATGCTTATTCCTTGGCATTGAGTGAAGCCTAGACACTCAATGCTTCTTCCTTGGCATTGAGTGACATCTTGACATCCATCGGCTCGCCAAGGAAGAGTGGAGTGGAACAGTTGGCGAGTGGAGTGGAAGGCTCACACTTACTCGAGGATTTTAGCAGGCAGCTCGCGAGTGGGGCAGACCAGGCTTATACTCATCTAGGGCAGAATGGGGAGGTGAGTGCCAGCTCTATCAAGCACTCACCACCCCTATGCGAGTGGAGGTTTTCAAAGTCCACTTGCCCAGTGTTGTATGATGTGTTTCTACCGTTCTTCTCCGTTCGGCCTGCCCATTACCTTTCAGAACAGCAGAGTTATGATGTTGGCAGGCCAGTCTGGACTGTATATAGCTGTGTGGAACATCAGAGGTTGGCTGTTGGCAGACCATTTTCAGAAAACTATAAATAAGACCCAAAGGGTACCTAAGAAGGCATGCTTACTTGTGCCCTGGTCTTCTTGCACTTTCTGGGTATCCTTAGCTCAACACTTGGATAAGGAGGGGAAGAACTCAAAGATCTTCCAGGTATGTGGTGGGACCTCCGTGTTGGAGCCTTAGGTCTGTTCCTTGTGCTAAGTCTTTGGTTGTTTTGCTTGTGAGAGAGAAGTTAATGTGCGATCACCCATTCCCCAAGGGTCAGACTCCACAGAAACCAATTCTTTGGTTTCAATATTTTGGTGCGGGGAGCATGGAGCATGGTCAGCACCGAAAATCTTCCGCGAGCTTGATGACTGGAGGAGGACAAGGTTCAGGCAGGGCCGACTCGCCACCCCTTCCCCTCTCGCCACTGTCGGGATGTTCGAGGAGTTCAGGTAGGAGGTGCTCAGCCTCATCAAGTTTGCACTCGACATGCGCGTCGAGTGCTCGATGCCGGCCGTTCCACTCGCCGCTGACCCAGCCCTAAGTGAGGATACCCCAGCTAGGCGAGCTGGGAAGGTGGTAGCAGAGGAGGGGAGTGGGCGAGATCTCTCCATGATGGTACTATTCCCCGGCTCGGCAAGTGGAGGCTGGATCGGCGAGATGGGCGTGTGAGATCCCTCGGCTCACCAAGCAGGGGGAGGTATCCCCTTCAGTGAGTTGTTTTCATCCGCCCCAGTTCCAGAGGGGTTTCAGGAGCCGGAGATGTCCTACTATACTGGGAGGAATGACCCAGTACAACACATCAAGTGGTTCGAGGATGTGGTTTTGATTAGGCAGATATCGGGTACCTTCAAGTGCTGACTCTTCACCATCACCCTCAAGGAGAAGGCGAGGGATTGGTTCCACCAGCTACCGACCAGCTCTATCTACTACTTCGAGGACCTATGTCGGGGGTTCATGCTGAGGTTCAACACCTCTAAGAAGAGGAAGTCGGAGTCCGAGTCCCTGTTCCACATCAAGCAGGTGGTGAACGAGACCTTGGGATCTACGTGGACCGGTTCTAGGAGGTGATCACCCAGGTCCAGGAGATGTCAGGGCACACCCTGATGATGGCCTTCACCTTGGGGCTACAACAAGGCTTCTTCAGGATGGAGCTGAAGTTTCTGAAGAGGGTGCCGCCTCTCTCCTTCGAGGAGCTGATAGAGAGGGAGGAAAGGGAGGTCGATGGGAAGGCGTTAAACCCTAAGTTTGCGAGGAAGCCGGCCAGGTGGGCCACAAAGGAGGAGAAGGTGCGAGGAGTTTGTAGAGGTCAGGAGGTGAGGAGAGCTAAACCCAGGCAGAGGGAACATCAGCAGCAATAGCAGCCGAGATGGGGGGGGGGTACCAAGATCCGAACAATCAGCTCGGCTGGAGGCAATAGGAGGTGCAGGACCAAGGCCTGCGGAGAGGTTTCCATGGAAGAGACAACTGTCAGGGGGGCAAGGGTGAGTTCCACCCTCCAGGATGGAGGCAAGGCCAAAGGCCCCCTCTCCTCGATCAACGTTAAGCTATGATAATAGCCTAGAGGAGGGGTCAGCAGAGGAGAAGGTGGGAATTCAGGGAGCAATTGCCCTATTGCGACTTCCACCAGGAGGAGGGACATGATACGACCACGTGCCTGGAGTTCCTCGAGATGAGGGGAAACTGGGAGCAGCAGCAGCAACCTCGCTAGGAGGTGCAGATCGAGGAAGTCCTGCCCAGGGGGAGGAGGACAGGTGCAAGGACTGGGCTGTTGTCGGAGCCCGAGGAGGGATTAGAGTGATCCACGGAGGTGTGGGAGTTGAGGCTGATCGAAAGGAGAGCATCTATACTATGTATCGCCGGAGCGTTGCCTCCACATCTCTAGCCCCACCCATAGAGGAGAAGATCACCTTCTCAAGGAATGATATGCCGGATCATGAGGATCCTTTTTACGACGTTTTGGTCATCATGACCGCGGTTGAGAATCTTACTGTCCTGGATCCTCATCGATAACGGGAGTTAGGTCAACGTCATTTTCAAGAAGGAATTTGACGCAATGAAGGTGGAGGCCCAAAGGGTGCTAGCCACGGATGGACCTCTCTTCGGGTTCTCAGGAGAGAGGAAGGAGGTGGAGGGAGGAGTAGAACTCCATGTTACCTTGGGGGCAGTCTAAAAATTACAGTTTCGTCATTGTGGATGCGCCCAATAGTTATAATGCTATCCTAGAATGGCCCCTCATCAGTACCTTCTATTGCGTGCCCTCATCTTTCCACTAGTTCTTGAAGTTCAACGCTGAGGGCATCCAGGTCATGGTCCGAGGAGACCCTAAGGTGGCGAGGGAGTGCTATGTCACTAGGGTGAACTCCATCTCTTGGCAAGGGGAGCTGAGGAGATGGAGAGGAGGATGGAGGAGCTATACAGGCAGGAGGCCGTAGGAAGGGTGGAAGAGATGGAAGTGGAGGAAGAGATCCGTACCCAGGTGGAGGTGGCAGAAGGAGTTCTGGAAGAGCCGGCCGAGGTGATGGACATTAAGGAAGTTGAGGAGGAGGTCCCAGTACCAGGTGAGGGAGCCATTGGAGAATGGGGAGAGCAGTCCCGGCTAGAGGTTGCCGAGGAGGTGGTGGAGATGGAGGTTCTCACCCAAGGAGGAAGAGTGGAGAAGGTGTGGGTCAGCGGGGGGCTGAGCCCGGAGGACCAGGGGAGGATGCTGGAATGCATCCAAAAGAACATGGACATATTAACGTGGAGCGTGGCAGAAATGCCACGGATCGATGCAGACGTTACCTGCCACCACCTCAACCTAGATCCAGAAGCTCGCCCCATCCAGCAAAAGAAGAGGTCCACTGCGTACAAGTTATCCGAAATCCAATACCCCGGCTGGGTATCCAACTTTGTAATGGTTAAAAAAGGAGATGGTCGGTGGAGGATGTGTGTTTATTTTTCCTTGTTAAATAAATCATGTCCTAAGGATTGTTACCCCTTGCCTCGGATCAACGCGATAATTGAATCAGGCATCGATTTTTCTATGAAGTGTTTTTGGATGCATTTTCAGGTTATCACTAAATTAGGATGCACCCACCCGACATCAAGGATGTCTCCATCACCGAGGATGGGTGCTACTGCTATAAGATGATGCCCTTTGGGCTGAAGAATGTGGGGGGCGATATACCAAAAGATGATGGACCAGGTGTTCCGATAGCAAAAGGGGAGGAACCTGGAGGTATACGTAGATGATCTTATGATCAAAAGTCAGGAGGTGGACTCCCACCTCCAGGATCTGGAGGAGACCTTCGGTACCCTATGGAGATACAAGATAAGGTTAAACCCCTTGAAGTGTGTCTTTGGGTAAGCAAGGGTAAGTTCATAGGTCATCTCCTTACTCCTGCAGGTGTAGAACCCAACCCAGATAAGGTGAGGGCGATCATGGAGTTGGGGTCTCATCAGAACGCCAAAGAGATCCAGAGGTTGACAGGAAAGTTGGTCGGGCTGAGCAGGTTCCTCTCTCAGGTGGGAGAGAATTGCTCCCCTTTCTTCACAGTATTGAGGGGGGGGGGGTCAAAAGTTCGAGTGGTCCAAGGAGTGCGAGGAGGCATTCCAAGCTTTGAAGAGGTAGTTGACCCAAGCTCCGCTCCTCTAAGGGCCCAAGGAGGGGGAGGACCTATCCCTGTATCTTGGGGTGGGAGCCGAGGCCTTGAGCTCCATTCTGGTCTGGGACGAAGGGAAGAAATAGCTATCGATCTACTATGTGAGTAGGGTTTTGAGGAAGGCAGAACTCTGATATCCGATCTTGGAGAAGTTGGCTTTTGCTCTGGTCATCTCGTCTCGGAGACTCTTACCCTATTTCCAGGCACACTCTATCCGGGTAGTGACTAACCACCCCCTCCGCAACATCTTCGAGTGGGTGGAGCACTCGAGGAGGTTGGAGAAGTGGTCAGTTGAGCTAAGTGAGTTTGACATATCCTTCGTTCCCCGACTCTCAAATAAGGCCCAGACGATGGCCGACTTCCTTGCTGATTATGTGCTCGAGGTGGCAGAGGCGGAACTCACTCGTCCGGTCCCTTGGAAGGTGATTGTGGACAGGGCTTCAGGAAGACATTCCTTGGGGGTGGGGGTAATCTTGGAAAGCCCCCAGGGAGCAAGGATCGAGCAAACGGTGGCAGTGCATTTTCCCATCACCAATAATCAAGCCGAGTATGAGGCAGTGATAGCAAGATTGCGCTTGGTCAGGGAGCTAGGAGTGCATGATGTGGAGGTCCTCACCAACTCCATGGTGGTAGTCTCCCAGATCAACGGGGAGTTCGAGACGAGGGGGCCAACTCTCCAGTTGTACTTGGCAAAGGTGAAGGGGGTAATCGGCATGTTCCAGACATTCTCCATCCGACACATTACAAGGGAAGAAAATGAGCAGGTGGATCAATTGGCCAAGCACGGGCCCCGGATGGGTGGCACCATCACCGACTTGTTTCGCCCATCCATCAAAGAAGGGGAGCTGATGGAGGTAGACCAGCACCCCTCGTGGATGTATCCTTTTACAACCTTCTTATCCACAGGAGAGTTTCCATAGGGGAAGGACAAAAAGCGATTCAAGTACAAGTCGACACACTACCTCATGCATGATGGGCAGCTATATAGGAAGACCATCTCGGGGATGTAGGTATATTGTGTGGCTGAGAGAGAGGTCCCAAGGATTTTGGAAGATGTCCACTCCGGGGATTGCGAGAGTCACTATGGGAGCCAGACCCTAGAGGGGAGGATAATCAGGCAAGGATGTTTCTAGCCGACCCTCGGCCATGATGTCGCTGAGTTCGCAAAGAAGTGCCATAAATATCAGTTGTTTTCCCATATCCAACTTCAACCAGCTCAGCGGCTCAGGAGTATCACAGCACCCGGGCCCTTTGCCATCTGGGGGATTAATCTTGTGGGACCTTTCCCCCATTCTAGGGGCAGAGGAGGTTCCTGTTGGTAATGATCGATTATTTTTCTAAGTGGTTGGAGGTAAATGCGCTGGCCAAGGTGACCTCCCAAGTGATCAAGAACTTTGTATAGGGGGAGATCATCTGCCGGCACGGGTTGCCGCAGTCCATCGTCACGGACATTAAGCCTCAGTTTGCCAGCGCAGAATTTATCAGCTTTTGTGGACAACTTGGGATTGATCTCCGGTTTGCCTCGGTACACCATCCTAGGAGTAACAGGCAGGTGGAGGTGGCAAACAAGATCATTGTAAACCTCTTTAAAAAGAAAGTAGATAATTTGAAGGGGAGTTGGGTAGAACAGCTTCCTTCAGTGCTATGGGCCTTGAGGACCACCCCCAACCCAGCCATAGGGGAGACCCCTTTCAAACTCTCCCATGGTTGCGAAGCAGTAATTCCTATAGAGTTCGATGTTCGAACACCGCGGGTGGTATCAGCAGAGGAAGACATATAAGAATGGCGGGCTAAGAACGAGGACGAGCTTCGGCTCTCCCTTGACATGGTAGAGGAGTTGCGTGACCTGTCAACTATCCGACAGGAAGAGATCAAGCAAAGAATGGCTATGTATTTCGACAAGCATGTTCGAATCAAGCAATTCATCGAGGGAGACTTGGTATTGAAAAAGGTGGATGCAGCCGGAAGATCAGCTGTGTTGGGGAAACTCAACCCAAACTGGGAAGGCCCATATATTATATAAGAAGCATTGAGATCAGGAGAATATTACTTCCAGAATGTGGAGGGCGAGACCCTAAGTCGCACCTGGAGCGGTGATGACTTGAAGCATTTTTATCCATGAAGCATATACATATTATCCTTTGTTTAGTAATGCAATCCTATAATCTTTCATCTCTTTTTGGCAATGATATGCATGACAGGCCAAAGTTTACTAAATTCTCGAGCTTTCTCCCTCTGTCAGGATCTCATCTAGCTGGCAGGGTAGGGGTCCTCGGTGGACATCTTTCTTGCACTGGGGTTAGGTCAGAAGATGTTCCCGCTGTCAGGCTTCTATCTAGCTTGTAGGGTCGGGATCCTCGATGGATGTCGTTTTGACCCTGGAGCTAAGTCTGGTTGATGCTCAACACTCACCGTCAGGCTCCCATCTAGCTGGTTGGGCCGGTGGTAGCGCACAGTGGTTTTCAAAGGAAAAGTACCGAGCTTTCTCCCACTGTTAGGCTCTCATCTAGCTGGCAGGGAAGGGGTCCTCGGTGGACATCTTTTGTTCTCTGGGTTAGGTCACAAGATTCTCCCACTGTTAGGCTTCCATCTAGCTGGTAGGGCCAGGATCCTCGATGGACGTTGTTATGACCCTGGAGCTAAGTCTGGTTGATACTCAACACCCGCCGTCAGGCTCCCATCTAGCTGATTGGGTCAGTGGTAGCGTACGGTTGTTGTCAAAGGAAAAGTCCCGAGCTTTCTCCTACTGTCAGGCTCTCATCTAGCTGGTAGGGAAGGGGTCCTCTGTGGACATCTTTCGTGCTCTGGGGTTAGGTCACGAGATGTTCCCGCTGTCAGGATTCCATCTAGCTGGTAGGGCCGGGATCCTCGATGGACGTCGTTATGACCCTAGATCTATGTCCGGTTGATGCTCAATACCCGCCGTCAGGCTCCCATCTAGCCGATTGGGCTAGTGGTAGTGCCCGGTGGTTGTCAAAAGAAAATTCCCGTGCTTTCTCCGGTTATCAGGCTCTCATCTAGCTGGCAGGGCAGGGGTCCTCGGTGGACATCTTTCGTGCTCGGGGGTTAGGTCACGAGATGCTCCCACTATCAGACTTCCATCTAGCTAGCAAGGTCGGGATCCTCGATGGACGTCTTTATGACCGTGGAGCTAAGTCCGGTTGATGCTCAACACCCGCTGTCAGGCTCCCATCTAGCTGATTGGGCCGGTGGTAGCGCCCAGTGGTTGTAAAAGGAAAAGTCCCGAGCTTTATCCCGCTGGCAGGCTCTCATCTAGCTGGCAGGGCAGGGCTCCTCAGTGGACATCTTTCTTGCTCTGGGGTTAGGTCACCAGATGTTCCTGCTGTCAGGCTTCCATCTAGCTGGCAGGGTCCGGATCCTCGATGGACGTCGTTATAACCCTGGAGTTAAGTCTTGAGTTGCTCCCGCTGTCAGAAATCCACCTAACTGGCCGGGCCAGGGTCCTCAATAGACATTATCTTTCCCCTATAGCCAAGTCCCATGCTGCTTTTGCCAAGTCACCACCAGGAAGTTGAAATTACTAGGGACAGAGGCTGGGAAAACATGACCTCCAGCAATATTTGGGCGAGCTGGAGGTTGAGAGATGGGATCTCGACAACTACCATGGGGTGGCACTATCTGAGCAGGGCAGGGTTAAAGATGACGAGTTGAGATATCAGCAGAACAGTAGGCCGAGGCTATGCTTGGCAACTACGCTCCATCCCATGGAAATTTTACTTGGAAAATTTCGAAGAAATTTTTGGGCTTGGGAAAATCTCGAGAAAGGAGAGATCTCGCAGGCGAGCTAGGTGTTCATGGGGCCAGTGCAGTGAGTGGTCTATCTCCTGATGGTTTAGGGGTGGCGAGATCTTCGGGTCTCTGCGCAAGTACGTATCCTAACTCAAATACATTTTAACGGCGAATGCAATCCTAGCAAGATCGCATAGTGAAGGGGGCGGCGCGCGTGCGAGTGCAACACAAAAAATGAATACAGAAAAGAAAAAAGAAGATCTGGAAAAGTGATTTTTCATTACATGTATATCATTACAAAAGGGGCTCGCCTTGAAGAGCTTGCAATATTATAAAGGGTGGAAGAGATCATTACAAAGAGAAAAGTAATATTAGCTAGCTCTCGCCCTCCCCTCCAGAGTTATCATCCCTATAGCCGGCGACGCCCTTGAAGAGTGACTCGAAGCTGTCTTCCTTCTCGCTGGGGGGTGGGGGAGCGGGAGGGAAGAACAACTGTGACACCAAGTATCTCTCGGTCATCTCATCGCAGCCTTCCGTCAGCACCTACATATCTCGCATGACTTGCTGGGTGAAGTCGGCAGTACTAATGGAGTTGCCACGCAACCTATTGGAGACCTAGGCCTCGGTGAAGATCTTTGGTCTCTGGATTAGGCCGCCAAGCTCGCCTCTAGAGGGGAGGAGGATGATGTCCATTAGGAGAGTGACCTCAACCTAGAGGCCTTTGTTCTACTCCTCCAACATCTTGTTCCTCTCCTCCAGCTCGGCGGTGCAAGCACGCAAGCGATCTGCGGTCTCGGCATCCTGCCAGGCAAGAAAAGATAAGCAATAGTGGGAAACCTAAGTCAGAAGGAGAAGGGGTCAGCTAAGACTTACCACCCCGCTAGCCGCTTTGGCGAGGAGGCTCTTGGCGACCTCCAGCAGCTTCGCCATGGTGGCAACATCGTCCTTCGCGATGTTTCGCTCTTGCTCCACCTTTTACAGGTTGTGGCTGAGCTGGTAGTAGTGGCGAGTCGACATATGCGCGAGCTCCAGCACGTGCATTGGAGCCCGCGAGCTCTCATGGGCAAGCTGCTGGAGGCTCATGACGTCAAAGGCTGCGACATCCTTGTTGTTGTAGAGCCTGAACCCTAGTGCATAGGCATGCCCGTTGGGAGGGCGGTGCTCTGACTAGGAGGGGATGAGGGAGGAGATGGAGACCCTGTGGACCTGCACATCCCATCGAACCATCGGCTCACCGAGCCGGTCCTTGTCCTTCCTGCCAAGGCCAATGTTGTGGTGACCCTTTGGCAGGTCTAGCTCGCTAGCCAGGAGCACCTCAGCAATGTTGGAGGCAGACGGGTCTCCTCCACCCCGGTACTTCTCTGGTGACTTCTCCAGTATGGTCTCATGGGAACTCAGGTATATTTGATGTTGTTGTTGTTATTTTCCCTGAGAGACCGCCACCTCCTTCTTCATCTTCTTTAACAGCGTGAGTTGGCGAGGCAAGTTGAATCCCGCAGGGTCAGGTTGCTTCTTGCTTGAGGAAGGTTTGACCGACCCTAACTCGCTTCAGCAGGCTGTTATGGCTGCCCGCTTGCGTGCGAGAGGGTACAGGTAGAGTCCCGAGTCCACAAAGGGCAGGTGCTCGGGAATCAGCCGCTCCCCTACAGAAAGATACTTGGAGTTAGATATCATTATCAGTCATAAGCGATCCCATTGAGGAGGAAAGAAAGGAAAGAGCTATACCTTCTTCGGGCAGCACTGAGGGGAGAGAGTTGAGGCCCCTTCGGAGGAAGGCGACCTGAAAGTCCTTGTCGAGGAAGAACTTGTGGAGCTCAGCATCATCACCCATCATCGTCGAGGGTCGGTGCACCTCCTCGCTCCTCTGCCAAGGCAAGAAGGGTATGTTGCCGAGCTCTCCCTTGATGAAGACGAGCTTAGAGAACCAGTTGTGATTCTTGTTTGTCGTCTCACAGACCTTGAACTGTGAGTCGGCCAGGAAGGCGACCCCATCGTTGGTCGCGCGGTAGATGAAGAGTTTCCTGAAGACGGTCAGGTTGAACTCTATCTACTCGCGGAAGAGGTAGCAGGCGAATGCCACCATCATAGCGATGGCATTTGGGTTCAGTTAGGCCGGGACTGCGCCAAAGTGTTTCAATATCTGGCGGATTTCCGGCCATAGGAGGAGGCGCAACCCCACCTCAAAGTACGAGATGGGGAAGGTGATCTCGTCCTCATAAAATATATTGATGGCTTCGCCTACCGCGGGTCGGCATGCAAAGAACCCCGCGAGGATGTAGTCAGTGATGAAGTCGGCAAGATCCTGCTCGCTGGTGTTTCCTTCATAGAAGTTGTACTCGGCAAATTGTCGAGCACACTTCGATCTCCCGTCAGCGTCAGATCATGTTTTACCCTTAGTTCCAATAGATATGGCATGAGTCGAGGTGGCGAGAAGAGCAATAAGAGGGGAGTAAGAGTCAGCAATAAAGGCGATAGCCAGGGGGGTTGGTGAGGGGGCCTATTTATAGAAAATAGAATTAATGCCCGAGCCGACAAGTCAGTCCAGCTTGCCAACCCCGACTCGCCTAACCCGGCGACCCGTTCTGTCCTATGACGAGCTGAATCTAAAGCACATCGTGTTATGCAGAATCAGTAAATAATGAAATCTAAAAATCGTTCCATGTTATTACAGACAGGTGGTTGTCGCGACTCAGAAAAATAAAGTACAACAACAAGGAGAATTATTTTAGTGCATGCGAGCTAGGGCTGGGGCGCGAGTGCCGGTAGGCTCAGCTAGGGAGCCATTTCCACCTGCCCTAGCCTTGCGTCCCCATCCCCGGAGGTCAGCGCGGGTTGTTGAACTCGCGAACCCTCTCTAGATCATGATGGATGTATCGCATGTTCTCGTTGATCCTGTCTATGAGCGGGGTGGATGACGTCATCCCACTCACCGAGCCGTGCTTCACCTCGTCCGCGAGTAGTACGTAGTCCCATTACAGTGCCTGCAACCTCTGCTTGCCGCGGTCATTCTCCTTCTGCATCTTGTGCAGCATGCACCCTTGCTTCTTGAAGACCTCACGACTCATTTCCTCAACTCGGCGGAGTCTAGCGAGATGTCCATGAAGTTCACTATCGCGTTGGGGGAAAGGGGTGGCGAGTGCTGGGATAGCTCAGAGGATTCTTCAGCCTCAGATTGGCCGAGAAGATCTGCAAAGACAAGTAATCAGGATGAGTATGTATCAGGCGAGTGCTTCAAAATAATTATGCGGGATGGTCCAATAGAAGTGGAGCTTACGGGATGGGCTAGACTGGCCTCGATTGGTGTATGAAGGGGGACATGCTAGGTCCTTACCGCAACCAGGGCGTCGAGTCTTTTGGGGTATGAGCTCAAAGCTCAGGATCGGGATGAACCTGACATCTCCCCCCGCGAGTGCAGGCGCAGGTGTGGGCTATCGAGAAGATTCGCGAGCTGGTGACTCCTAGCTCTATGAGTCTAGCACCATAGTCCTAAGAGGAGGCGAAGAGGCGTGCAGGTGAGTATGTGGAGTTATGGTCCGTGATTCATCAGGGGGGAGTCGAATTGTGGTGTGGAGGCTTCGCCGCCATTCTGATGGCTTTCCGGGTCGTCAGATACCACGATGATCTCCTTTCCTTTTGGTTTGGGGGATGGCCTAGAATCTGGGGTAGAGGCCGAGTCATGGTAGACCGACTCATCCACCTTTGGAGTTGGCTTGGCTATCTTGGTGGGTTGAGGATTTGAAGACTCGCGTGGTGAGGTGCTGGGATTTATAGCGACCAGGCTGGCAGCGCGAGCAGCGTTGAGCCTGCGAGCTTGGTCCAACCTCTCTTGAAGCTCTTTGGAAAGAGGCATCTCAACAATATCAAAGTAAGGGGAATGACAAAGGTCGCCCAGGTACGCAGACATGTATATATAGCGGATAGTGGATCCCGCCAAAAGATTCCCTTGAGCTCGCTGACCCACTCGCTTATCTCTTGGAGTTGGATGTTTCTTTCCAATTTTGGGGCAATCTCGTAAAGAGCGGAGATTGTGTACAACCCCATATCCGGCGAGTGGAGATCAACGAGAGCCAGACCAACCAAATCCTATCCAAGACCCAGGCTAGCCAATCTCCAGACGTCATGTCCACTCGACGCCATCTGCCCCGGCGTCGAGTGAGGAGAGCTCACTCAACGCTTCTGCCTCGACGTCGAGTGAGTTCGCCTCACTCAATGCTTCTTCCTTAGCGTTGAGTGAAGCCAAGACACTCAACACTTCTTCCTCGGCGTTGAGTGACATCTCGACATTCGTCAGCTCGGCAAGGTAGAGTTGAATAGTTGGTGAGTAGAGTGGCAGGCTCGCACTGGCCTAGGGATCTCGGCAGGTAGCTCGCGAGTGGGTTAGACTAGGAACATATTCATTCAGGGCAGAATGGGGCGACGAGTGCCAGCTCCATCAAGCACTCGCCACCCCCGTGCAAGTGGAGGTTTTCAAAGGCCACTTGCCCAGTGTTGTATGATGTGTTTCTACCATTCTTCTCCCGTCGCCCTTCCCATAGCCTTTAAGAATAGCGGAATTACATTGTTGGCAGACCAGTCTGGACTGCATATAGCTGTGTGGAACAATGGTGGTTGGCTGTTGGCAGACCATTTTTAGAAAACTATAAATAAGACCTAAATGGTACCTCAGGAGGCATTCTTACTTGTGCCCTGTTCTTCTTGCGCTTTCTGAGGTATCCTTAGCTCAATACTTGGCTAAGGAGGGGAAGCGCTCTAAAATCTTCCGGGTGTGTGGTGGGACCTCCGTGCTGGAGCCTTGGGTCTGTTCCTTGTGCTAAGTCTTTGGTTGTTTAGCTTTTGAGAGAGAAGTAAGTGTGCGATCACCCATTTCCCAAGGATCGGATTCCACAGAAACTGATTCTTGGGTTTCAACAATTAGTTTATTTTTTATATTTAAAAAGTTAAATGAAAACCCCAAAAATGTGTATATAAATAATAAATGATTATTATTCGAACACAAAAGCGCTATTGTCATGATAGATAAGCTTTGAATTATAATCTACTGATCAGTGGTTTGAATCCCACCAACCGTTCTATTTTAGTTTGTTTTTTTAAATATTTCTAATTTGTTTATTCCCCACATTGTGGGTTATACTTAGGGTCCGTTCGTTTCAAAGACATTGATTTTGAAGTATTGACTTTTAATGCAATATCAGTACACATGGGAAATAACATTGAGTTTAAATCTAATTCTTTTGTTCGGCCGCATGATGACTTTCTGTTATAGGAATTGACATTAATCACTTTTTATTGTTCGTTTGCAGAAAGATTTTCAATCATAGGAATTGACATTGGTCAATGCAATCAATTAAAAATAACAAACGCGAATTTTTCGCTCGACATCAATATTAACGCCCGAACACGATTTTTTCGTCATGATGCGATGTTATTGCCGTGCATAAATTTTTCACCTAGAACACGAAATTTTTCATCAAAATGCGATTTTTTCGCCGGGACGCAATTTTTTCGCACATACGCGATTTTTCTGCCCGAACTCAATTTTTTTTCTCTAACACTACTTTTTCGCCCGTACGCGACTTTTAATCCCGGAAATGATTTTTTCGCCCGGACGCGACTTTTTTGCCGGAACGCGATTTTTTTCGCCTGCGCGCGGTTTTTTCCCCCGACGCGATTTATTTGCCCCGACGTGATTTTCGAACGAGGTTTTTTTCTTCCCCTTTTTCAATGAAATATTCATATCAATCAATTTCAATGTACCCGACATGATTTTTCGCCCGGACATGAAAAAAATCGTCCGGACGTGATTTTTTCGGTCGGACGCGATTTTTTTGCCCGAAAGCTATTTTTTCGATCGGGCGCGACTTTTTCGCCCGGACGCGATTTTTTCGCCTGGAATTGATTTTTCTCCCCGACGCGAAATTTTCGCTTCGGGCAAAAAAAATCGCGTTCGTGCGAAGAAGGCGTGTCGGGGCGAGAAAGTCGTGTCCGGGCAAAAAACTCGCGTCCGACCGAAAATAGCGTACGGGCAAAATATCACGTTCGGGCGAAAAAATCGCGCTCGGAAAAAAAAACACTTCCGGGCGAAAAAAAGTCTGCGGGCAAAAAAAGCGCGTCTGGGCAAAAATTTCGCGCCTGGGCGAAAAAATAACGTCCGGGCAAAAAAATCGCGCCTGGGTGAAAAAATCATCCACGGACGGAAGAATCGCGCCCGAGCGGAAAAATCGCGTCCGGGCGAAAAAATCGCGCCCGGGTGGAAAAATCGCTCTCGGATGAAAAAAACACTTTCGGCGAAAAAATCGTCCACGCGCGAAAAAATCGAAGCAGGCCGAAAAAATAGCGCGCGGGCGAAAAAATTGCGTCCAGGCGAAAAAGTCGCACCCGGGCGAAAAAAAACATCTCGGGGAGAAAAAAATCGCGTCCGTGTAAAAAAATAGCGTCTGGGCGAAAAAATCGTTTCCGGGCGAAAAAATCGCGTCTAGGAGATAAAATCGCATCCGGGCGAAAAAAATGCTCCAGTGTGAAAAAATTGCGCCCGGACGAAAAAAACACTTCCAGGCAAAAAAACGTCCACCGACGAAAAAATCGCGTCCGAGCGAAAAAATCGTGCCCGGGCAAAAAAATCGAGCACGGTCGAAGAAATCGAGCCCGGACGGAAAAATCGCGCACGAGCGAAAAAATCGCGTCCGGGCGAAAAAACACCCACGTGCAAAAAAACATCTCGGGGCGAAAAAATATCGTCCGTGCAAAAAAATCCCGCCCGGGCGAAAAAATCGCGTCCGGGAGAAGAAAACGTCCACGAGTGAAAAAATCGCGTCTAGTCGAAAAAATCACGCCCGTGCGAAAAATTCGTGTTCGAGCGAAAAAAACGCGTCCGGGCGAAAAAATAACGTTTTGGTGAAAAAATAGCGTCCAAGCCAGAAAATCGTGTCCGTGCAAAAAAATCGCGTTCAGGCGAAATAATCCTGTCTGATACAAAAAAATCGCATTCATGAAGAAAAAATTACTCTTCTTTTGAAAAGGCGATGTTGACAATCTCAATATCCGCACCTGGAGATAGACATTGAACCAATGAGTTTTTAGTTTTGTGTGAATATCTACGGCTTTCCATCAGAAAGCCAATTGCACTCTACAATTGTTGATACGAACAACGGAAATGACTTTCATTTTCCTAAAGTCAATACTTTAATATCAATGTTGTTGAAACGAACGGATCCTTAAAGTAGGCATGCTATAAAAGTAGGCTGGCCTGACCCGTGAGGGTATGCAGAGCTGGCGGGTTTGGATGGGGCAGACTATTCGTAGAAATGAATTTATTTTATTCTCCAACTGATTGAATATTTTTCACCATCTCAAGGGTAAAAATGAAATTTCACATTATAGGGTAGTACTCCTATTAATATTATAGGTTAAGGACCCCTTGAACTCATAGGTGTAGGAGTCGTATAAAAATTTACACAGATGATCCTGATTGATCCGATGGTATATCAATAATCGAATGACCCAGATGTTATGATCAAACCAAATCGGACGACCCAGACTGACTTGATAGTATGACAGAGTTACGCGGTATGTCATGAAAGTATTTCTATGTATATATATATTGATTGAGCCCCCTGTAACACCCGAAACTCAAAAGAGGGACGAGTGATGTTTTAAGCCCAGTTTGGTTTTGGAGCAGGTGTCACGGGCGGGTCACGGGCGTGTCACGGGCGTGACACGGGCGTGACACGGGCGTGACACGGGCGTGTCACAGGCGTGACACGGGCGTGTTCGGCCTCGGCTCGTGCGGTCGACGCTTTGGCGGTCGACGCTAGTCGAGTTGAAGAACACGGCCTAGGACACGGGCGTGTCCCAGGCCGTGTCACTCCAGGGATTCTGCAGCTGTGATACACGGGCCGTGACACGGGCACAAACACGGGCACAAATACTGGCGTGTCAAATTTGACACGGGCGTGTCAAATGCCGTGTCACAAGGCCGTGTACCTCTCTGACTGCGAAGTGTTGGTCGCTTGCACACGGGGGGCGTGACACGGGTCCCGACACGGGCGTGTCGCAGGTGACACGGGCGTGTCGGAGGCCGTGTCAAGGGCCGTGTGCTGGTTTTTCGATTCGATCGAGACGGCGAATGGGTGACACGGCCAGACACACGGCCGTGTTGCAACCCGTGTTCGGCCCAGTTTTTGTAATTTTAGGCCGAATCGTGGCCGTCCGTTTCTTTGGGATGAGATCCAACGGCTGGGGTCTAGATCTGAGGGATTAAACTCGGGAATAGGGTTTGAAACCCTCACTTTTCTCCTATCTTTATCTCTCTTGATTCTAGAGAGAAGGGAGAGCAAGGAGGAGGAAGAAGGCCAAGATCCGGCCACCGGCGAAGCTTCGGAGGTCCGTTTCGCGAGCGGAGTTCAGATCCGCGAAGGTGGGAGCGTTGCGGTGGTGTTCAACCGAGCAAATCTTCCTCATGGCTAGGAAGAGGGGACGAAAGGTAACGACACTTCTCCTCTCGATTTTTAGGATTTAGGATGCATGAATAGCATCCCCTTCCTTTCATATTTTGAGCACCGAATCTCTCAAATGAGAGGGATTCGTGTAGCCTAGGTTCAAGAGGAACCTCCGGGTGGAGTATGTTCATCCCGGCATGCTTTGCATTAGAGATCCGCTCCGTTAGCAGATTAGGCATTGTGGGTGAAGCCGTGGTCGCGACCGTTAGTCCGACCGGGTGATGTTGCATAGCGAGATGTGAGGATTTGGTAGAAATCCGTAGCGGCGATACGCCGTTGTATGTATGCGTTTTCCCCTTTAATTGAGTGAGTACTCGTAGTCGGAACCGGACGAGGTTAGCTCCGCTTTGTGCGGTAGATGGTTTCCTTGGAGCACGGGAAAGACATGGTGCGAGTGGCAATTGGGGTGGGGAAACCTTTGTTTGTGCTGTGCTAAGGCGCGGCTATGTCTCCGTGGTTGGTTGGCTTTTCCGTGACGCGCAAGTCATGTTGGGAAAGTGTCCCGGCGAGACTAGCCCCTTGTGTGAGACTGACGAGAATGCCGAGCGGAGGGCAAGCCCGGGCAATGTAGCCATGAGCGGGTGGGGTCCAGCAAGGCTTCTTAGAATCGGTCAGTGTGAGGCGGAACCCTGACGAGCGAAGTCAGATCGTGCGGGCAAGCCCTGGGGTTATGACCCTTATGCGGGTGGGGCCTTTGCAAGGTTCCGTGTGACGGCGTGTGTGCCGTTAGGGACATGGTGGTTCCCTTGTGTTTGCGGCTTTAAGCCAATGGGGAAACGGAAGTACCCAATGTTTGATGTTGTGCTAGATGCATACGAACTAGGGTGCCTTGGGTGAAACCCGGGTTGCATTCATGCTGCATAGTAGGCCCTTTCACTTTGTACAAAACACAGAGAACATGTATGATGTATGAGACATCCAAGCCTGTTTTACCGCTTTATTATATATACTCTTTTGGTATAGGAAGTGCTAACTTGCAGGTGGAGTGGTACCCCGGGGTCCGTTAGGGGCGGCCGGGAGGAGATGTGTTTGTTACACAGTAGAGGTCAGCCTTTGCTGACCCACGTTACTTCAAATCCTTACAGGGCAAGGATCGCATGCAGGAGCTAGCGCGCCAGGCGAAAAGCCCTAAGCCTCATGAAGTGTTGCCATGCTTGGTTTCTCTTTGTGTGTTTGCTACTTTTGTTATGTTTTTGTCCGGCTTGCATGCCGAGGTAGCCTAGGAGTGCTTGACACATTTATATTTTTGTTTGGACTATTATTGTGTAAGGCCTTAAGGCCATTTGATACTCTATCGTTAGTGGATAACTTCTATCGGTTTGTTCTGTTTCCGCTGTGTATGTCTGGAGTTTTGAGTTTGGGTAGTTTCATATCATCTATTAATGCTAAAGCTGTGGTGTCCGTATGTTGTGGGGCCCCGGCCGGACCCATATTATATGGTCTTTATAGGGGAGGTGTTACACCCCCTCTCTAAATTTTCAAGTCAGGCCGAAAGACCCCAACAACCGCGTAGGCAGGCCTACTACAAAGAAAGGGGTGCAACCATACACAAACACACAAGCCCCGCGCACCTGCGTGCTCCCCATGTGCATGCATGTCGATGGCCACCACCGCCGATGCCCCCCCGCCTCTGGGCATCGTTGCTACTTTCGGGCATCGCTGCTGCTTCCAACTGTCGTTGCTAACGGGCACCCTACCCGGACCGCTCGGGGTACTTTCGTCATTTTGCTAAATTTGGTGATCTAGGTGACCGAAATCAAAAGACACTATTCGCCAACACAAATCACACCCCGGAGTAATTATCAATGCGACCCTTCAGTAAATTATAAATAGGCCCCCATGTATTCATTTGAAGACAAGCAACTCCAAAGGCTAGAAATAGCCTTCAGATTTTGCGGTGAGGTCGTGGACTTAGACTGATCATGCGCTCAGGAACCTTGTTCCACTCCCATTCTAGCATAAATACTCCATCAAGCTTCCATGACACGCCGTTCATCTCCATGAGAGCTCTCTTACTAAGTCACCGCTTTAATAGGAGCGCTACCATCAATGATCTGTGGACTTAGATATTTCTCCCAGCCAGAATGCTTCCACCAAGTTTCCATGGACTTAACCATTTTCCCAGCCGGAGCGCTTCCATCAAGGCTTCGGGGACTTAGTTTCTTTTTCATCTTTTTCATAATTTGTACTTGTAACGGAGAGGTGGCCAGCCACCTTCCGAAGAATCATCTCAAATTTTTGTAATCTCCAAGGAAATTGTTAGGTCCATTAATCACAATGTCCTAGATTTGAAGAAGGCCCACAAGTCAATAGTTTATGCATGTTTGTATTTGATATGTGTTCTAGTTCAATATATGTAGGTTGTCCACTATTCAATGATTAGATAGGTTGATAGGGTCAGTAGTTTGGTTGGACTCAAGATAGGATACTATAGAGAGGCAGAAATTTGCCCAAGTTCAGAAGTATTAAGTGAGTACACATCACTCAATGCTAGAGGCCTAAAAGCATTAACAAAAGTTCAATCACTCAAAGCCTCAGTGTAGCTGGCAGGTTTGGATGGAGCGGGCTATTCGTAGAAATTAATTTATTTTATTTTCAATCTGATTGATTATTTTTCACAATCTGAATGATAAACATGAAATTTCACATTATAGGGTAGTACTCCTATTAAAATTATAGGTTAAGGACCCCTTGAACTCGTAGGTGTAGGAGCCCTAAAAAAATTTACATAGACGATGCTAATTGATCTGATGGTATATCAGTAATCGAATGATCGAGATGTTATGATAAAATAATATCGGATGATCCATACTGACTGGATAGTATGAAAGGGTTACACGGTATATCATGAAAGTATTTCTTTATATATATATATATATATATATATATATATATATATATATATATATATATTGATTGATTGATTGAGCCCCTCTCTAAATTTCTAAGTCAGGCCAAAAGACCCCAGCAACCGCGTAGGAAGGCCTACTATAAAGGAATGGGTGCAACCATACATAAACACACAAGCCCTGCGCACCTACGTGCTCCCCATGTGCATGCGTGTTGCCTGCCACCACTGCCGCTGGAACCCCCCCCCCCCCCCCCCCCCCCCCCCCCCCCCCCGCCGCCACCTCTGGGCGTTGTTGCTGCTTTCGGGCGTCGCCGCCGCTTCCAGCTATCACTCCTAACGGGCACCCTATCCGGACCGCCCAGGGCACTTTTGACATTTTGCTAAATTTGGTGATCTGGGTGACCGAAATCAAAAGACGCTATTCGCCAACACAAATCACGCCCTAGTGTAATTATCGACGCGAACCTTCTGTAAATTATAAATAGGACCCCATACATTCATTTGAAGACAAACAACTCTAAAGGATAGAAAGAGATCTAAGATTTTTCGGTGATGTCGTGGACTTAGACTGATCATCCGCACAGGAATTCATTCCACTCCCATTTTAGCACAAAGGCTCTATCAAGCTTCCATGACACGTCGTTCATCTCCGCGAGGGCTCTCTTACAAAGGCTTCGCTTTAATAGGAGCGCTACCATCAAGTCTCTATGGACTTAGAGATTTCTCCCAGTCGGAATGCTTCTACCAAGGTTCTATGGACTTCACCATTTTGCCAGCCAGAGCGCTTCCATCAAGGGTTCGGGGACTTAGTTTCTTTTTCATAATTTGTACTTATAACGGAGAGGTAGCCTGCCACCTTTCGAGGAATAATCTCAAATTTTTGTAATCTCCAAGGAAATTGTTAGGTCCATTAATCACAATGTACCAGATTTGAAGAAGGCCCACAAGTCAATAGTATACACATGTTTATATTTGATATGTGTTCTAGTTCAATATATGTAGTTTGTCCACTATTAAATGATTAGATAGGTTGATAGGGTCAGAAGTTTTGTTAGACTCAAGATAGGATACTATAGAGAGGAAGAAATTTTCCCAAGTTCAGAAGAGTTGAGTGAGTACACATCACTCAATGCCAGAGGCCTAAAAGAGTTAACAGATGTTCAGTCACTCAAAGCCTCAGTAGAGTTGGACTCAAATCTGGCTAAGTCCAGAAGCGTTGAGTGAAGGCCATTCACTCAATGCCTACTCAAAGGAATCTGTCCAAGTTCAGAAGCATTGAGTGAAAAAGGATCACTCAATGCCCTATAAAAGAAAGCGGCAAAGTCCAGAAGCGATTAGTGTATAAGGTTCACTCAATTCCTTCAGACAGAAAATTTGTACAAGTCCAAAAGCATTGAGTGTAAAAGGTTCCCTCAACGCCTTCAGTCAGTATAACTGCCAAGTCTAGAAGCGTTGGGTGAAGAAGGTTCACTCAATTCCATCAACCAGAAGGATTCTGTTATGTGCAAATGCATTGAGTGATGAAGGTTGAATCAACGCCTTATCAGTTAAGCTGTCAAAGGCAATAATGTTGAGTGATGAAGGCTCACTCAATGCATTAGAAGTTAGACAGTTATTCCGTTAAGTGATTTAGCGTTGAGTGAAGGCTTACCAGTCTATGCTCCAGTAGTTAACACTTAAGGTTCAGATGCATTGAGTCTCAAGGCAACACTCAACACCTCTATGCGTTGAGTCATTAGACTTCACTCAATTCCTATGTAGACTGTATGGTGAAAGTTGACAAGTCCACAAGCACTGAGTCATGCTGATGTCATCCCAAATTCAAATGAAGTAGGTTTTTCGAGCTAAAAGACAAATGGTGTCGCATGCTTTCTGTAGTGCAGTTAATGGTAAAGCTACTTTATAGCTGCCCATACCACTTACCCTTATGGATCAAAGAGCTATTGCAGTTAGGGACATAAAAAAGGTCGAAACAGAGGAAGAAAAAAAGGAAGGCTCGTTAAAGTGGTTGAAGTTAAAAATCTCGAGAAACGTCAGCAAGAACACAAACCCTAATTTCCTGCGAGGGTTAAATAGCAGAGTACTCATTATTGTTGCTATTCTTTTTCAAGGCTGCCACATTAAACTTCAAGTCTACTCAAGCTTGAAGGAGCAGAGCTCTGCAACAGTTCTTCTCAGCATAAGTAGAACAACTTTGAAGATTTACATTCTTGTTGCTGTGAAGAGTTAGGACTATTTCTACACTGTCCAGGAGGCTGACTCAGAGGTTTATTTCTCTGGAGTCAGTCACCAAAAAATTGTACTCAAATTGTAGGATCACTATGTGGTCTAAGTTGTATGCCTGTGTTATAAAGGCTGAGTGGTAGGATGTTGTCTCTGAGTGGGTAGGATCCATAAGTGGATTTGAGGTAGGATCTTGGTCAAGATTTGAGGAAGTAGATCTGGTGTATCTCTGAGAAATAGGGCTACTGAGCCTGAGATAGGAGCTGCTTAACTCTGACTGTAGGGATGCTGTGCCTGGGTAGGACTACATTCAGTCTGAGCAGTAGGAGTAAAATTCACTCTGAGTTGTAAGATCTTGAGGGATATTAGGTGTATGCTCAAGGAGATGAGGATATAGTAGAAGTTAAACGAATCTAGCTCACTACTAGATAGATGAAGGGGGAGCGTGGATGTACCCTAGATAGGTGAACCACTATAAAATCTTGTGTATTGTTGTGATTCTTGAAAGCTAACAACTAACTCAAACACACATTAAGCTTATAACTCTAAAAGATTCAAAAGAGCCAAAACAAACATTATCACCCTCCTCTAGGTGTTTAGCTACCCTTTAACAAAAAATTTCAATTGGTATCAAAGCTAGGTTGTTCAAAAAGGACTTTGTAGTCTGCACTAGATCTCCAAGGGTAGCAAAAGCTTATCTCCATAGATTCAGGTGAGAACCACAAGGAGTTGGGTTCTATGAAACTTCCTATATATAGGAAGGATAATTTTGGGATTTGGAAGGAATGGGTAAGACTGTTTATGGAAGCCTCACAAACTAGGATATATATAAATGTTCAAGAGGGAACTTGCATTCCCATGAAGGTGTCTGCTATAGATGCCAATTTCCAGACTCCCAAGAAATACACTAAGATGACCAAGGATGAAGTAATTCTGGCCACTATAGACAAGAGGGCCTAGAATATTATTGTAAGTGCAATAGATAATTCTATATTCCTAAACTTGGTCTACTGTAGGACTGCCAAGGAGATGTGGGATTATCTGATTGTGTATATGGAAGGGACAGAGGAGGTGAGGGATGATAGGAATTTCCTCCTTAACCAGCAGTATGAGGCCTTCAAGCAAGGCAAGAAGGATTCCATAGCCGATTGCTATGAAAAGTTTTTCAAGATTTTGAACAGCCTCATCACCTATGGTAGACAGTTCACAAATTATGAGTTGAATGACATGTTCTTGAGATCCCTCAATAAGGAATGAGATATCAAGATTTGTGCTATTAGGGAGGTTGGCAGCCTAGCCAACACTTTGCCCCAAAACCTATTTGGGGAGCTGATGTCTCATAAGCTACAACTAAACTCCAGAAGATTAGAAGATGCTGCCAAAAACCTCAACAGAGAGAAGACCGTGGCCTTCATAGCTAAAGCCATAAGGAGGTGCAGGGAAAAGAATTCTTCTCCACCAAGGAGAGCTGTTAAGTTAGAGTGCTTATATCTGAGCACATCAGATAATGATCTGTCAGATGGAAAACTTACCATGTTCTCCAAACAGTTCAAGAAGATTTTGAGTAGAAGAAGACAGTGGAAGAACATGGGCTCTTATAGCTCTAGCTCCAAAAAGCCATATACCAACATGGAGAAGTCCAAAAAAGTCCACTTTGTGGAATGGTACAATTCTAAATAGAATAAACACTTTAAGAAAAATGTTATTTGTTATTATTGCAACAGATCTGGACATGTCATTGCTGACTATCTAGCAAGAGGAGGGAAAATAAGAAATCAGATGACAAGAAGCATCAAAAGGATAAGAATGTTGAAAAGAGCTTATTTGCCAAGAAGAAAACCTACTTTTTAGATAGTGATTCTGAGTCTTCAGGATCAGAAGAAGAAGAAGCCTATATTGGTCTCATTTCTTTTAAAGAGATGACTGATCTTGCTGCCGCCATAATAGAAACCAGGGCACCACTATACTCTGTTGATAGTGATTGTGAAGATGATGAAGAATTCAGCCCCATGGCCTTAATTGAAGGTAATTAGGATAGTTCTGTTCTTGATGATATACTCTATCTTCCTAACTCTCCTTCTGTTTATAAAACTGGCTCTGAATATGAGGCATCTACTTCATACAGTGGGGATAATAGATTAGAATTTTATGGCATGTCAATCAATTGATTAACAAGTATGGTGCTATCCTAGAAGCTCTAAAGAAAAGCAAGAAGCTTGTCAAGAGACAATTTGAAGAGATTGCCTCTCTACAACAAGATACTTCTTTACAGTCTGAGTCAGATTCTATGCTCGCCAAGATGAGGAGGGAAGTCAGTCAGCTGAAGATAATCTCTATCATCCAAATAGGTACCATCAACAGGAAGAATAAGATCATCAAGGATCTTGAAGAGAAGGTTCTCAAATAGAGGATGCAAGTTGCTGAGTTTTCTAAGCCCAAGACAGTTCTGCCATTGATTGACTCTCTCCCCTCTCAAAATTATAAGAAGGGATTGGGGTTCAAGTGGAATACTAGAGCTGCCTATTCCAAAGGGAAATGCAAGGCTCAAGTTATGGCTCAGACCACCTTTCAGAAGGTTATTCTCCCTTCTAATAGGTATGACCATAACAAAACATATGGTAACTGGAAGAATGGAAATTCTTCCTGTAAGAGCTTTAATGCTACTTCCAATAGAAGAAGAAAGGTGTTGGGTCCATTGTCCACCATGTCCCAGACTTGTAGAAGTCAGATTTGTAGAATTCAAACATGTCAATGATATACACAAAGTTGTATTTGATGTATGTTCAAGTTTATGCATGCAGGTTAGTCCATATAATATTAATAGGACAGGTATTCCAATTGATGTGACAGGTGATCACAAAGTAAAGAAGTGGAAGGACAAAAATCTGTCTAAGTCCACAAGCATTGAGTGAAGCCAGTTCACTCAACGCCAGATACTATGGAAGATGCATGATAGGCTGAAAAATTGCCTAAGTCCACAGGCATTGAGTGAAGCCAGTTCACTCAACACCAGATGCCAAGACAGCGCTGAGTTAGTTGTGGACAGTCAAAGCCATGTAGTCTGGAAAGCAAATTCTACGGCCAAGTCCACAGGCGTTGAGTGATGGCAGTTCACTCAATACTATATATCAAGAATCGTCGAGTATAGCTGAACTTGTCAAAGCCTCAGTATTGACGTGCTGAATATTCGACTAAGCTCAGAAGCGTCGAGTGAACACAGCTCACTCGGCGCCAAAGAATAAGGCGTCGTGTTATGATAAAGCCTAAGATGACAGAAAGTGGCCAAGTACAAAAGTGTTGAGTGATGAAGCTTCACTCGACGCTCTCAATACCAGACAACAAAATCATTGAGCCATGCTGCTGTAGTCAAAGCCTAAGAAGAAGGCAAAAATCAACTAAGTCCAGAGGCGTTGAGTGAGGAAGGCTCACTCAACGCTCTCAACGCCTAGAGGCAGAATGATGAGCTAAGTCAGAAAGCATTGAGTGATGAAGGCTCACTCAACGCTCTCAATGCCTAAGATGCATAATGGTTCAGAAAGTTGATTAAGGGTCTTGGCATTGAGTGAAGCTTGTTCACTCAACGCACTCAATTCCTGGAGTGGATCTGAGAAATTGGGTAAGTCCAGAAGTGATGACGCCAGCCAAAGTCAATAATAGTCAACAAAGTTCAAATATGTTGCGGGAAAGCTATAAAACACGACAAAAAAGTGCCAGCACTCTACTATACATCTTCTTCAGTTAAAGCAAGTTGTATCAATCAACTGTAGGTGGTCCCCACTGCTTCTTGGAGTCGTTAATCGGTGCAAGATAAAAAGGGATAGCGTCAGAAGGAAGAACTTAACTTTTAGGGTTTCATTTTTTTCACAAAGTTGTAGTTGGACTCCGTCTTCTTTGCCATTGCTGCCATGCTAAAAGCTTGAAGTCGATCCAGCTGAACTAAAAGTTCATTCGAGATAGCTGTAGAAATTTCTTCTGCTACAACAAGTTTAGATTAACTTATGATAAAGAAAGAGAAGAAGAACCTTCAGTTTTTCTGCAGGTTCAGGTTAGCTGTTTGAAGAACTCGAGATCAGTCAAGTCTTCAGTCTTCTACAACAAGTTCAGAAACATATTTCTGAGATACTTCCAGCAGAGGCATCTATTTACTGAAGATCATCTTTCTGTTGCTATGAAGATAGTTAGGGCTGAGATAAATCAGCTCAAGAAGCAGACATAGAGAAATATCTTTATGTTAAATTAATACAAATCAATTTCATCTCCGTAGGATCCATTTGGATCTGATTTGTAAGGCCTTTGTGCCTGTGGTAGGGAAGATTTGGCTGAGTGTAGGATCCAGTTTTGGATCTGCGTGTATGAACTTTGGGTCTGAGGTAGGATCCAGTGTGGATTTGAGCTGTAGGGCTTTTGAGCCTAAGGTAGGGCAGTTTTTCTTGAGCTGTAGGAGAGTAATACTCTTTGAGTTTAGGACCTTTAGGTCTGAGTGTAGGATCCAGATTTGAATTTGAGGTAGGGCCTTGTGCCTAAGCTGTAAGAGAGTCATTCTCTCTGAGGTAGGACTATCCTCCATAGCCTGAGCTGTAGTACTTTAGTTCAAGTCTGAGGTAGGTGATCATTTGATCACTGAGTTGTAGGAGCAAGTTTGCTCTGAGGTAGGGCTTTGTGCCTAAGTTGTAAGTTTTGGAGGAGACTGAGAGATCCTGCGAGGATCTGAGGTGTTAGCTCTTTGGAGCTGAGTTTTTTGAGAACTGCCTTGACTAACTAGAAGTTAGAAAGGTGGGAGAAGAGTTGATGTACCCATAATGTGGGGAACCACAATAAATTCTGTGTGTGCTTGTGTGGTTTGTCTTGAAAGCTTTAATCTACTAACTAACTACACACTAAGTTAATAATACTAATAAAAAATCAAGAAAACCTATTCACCCCCCTCTAAGTTGTTAGCTACCTTGAAAATAAAGACTTTCAAGTGGTATCAGAGGGAGGTTTATCAAAAAGGATCTAACAGTCTGAGTGATCTCCAAGGGTAGCTATAGTTCTGTACTTATAGGTTATGGAGAGAATCATAAGGAGCTAGGTTCCATGAAACTCCCCATTTGCAGAAAGGAGAGTTTTGGAATCTAGAAAGAGAGGGTCAGGATATTTATGGAAGCCTATGACCCAAGTATCTTTGTGTCAGTCAAGGAGGGACCCTTCATCCCTATGAAGGTCTCAGTTCTTGATGCTAGTGTCAAGACACTTAAGACATATTCAGAGATGACTAAGGATGAAGTCATTTTGGCTACATTGGACAAGAGGGCACATAACATCATTATCAGTGCCATAAATGATTCAATCTTCCAGAATTTTGTTCACTACCAGACCTACAAAGAGATGTGGGACACTCTTGTGGTCTATATGGAGGGTACTGAAGAGGTAAGAGATGATAGGAAGTCTATGCTCAACCAGGAGTATGTGGCTTTCAGGCAATCCCATAAAGATAACATAGCTACTTGCTATGAAAGATTTTTCAGGATTATAAATGAACTGAGGATCTATGGCAGGGTCTTCAGTCATTATGAGATTAATGATAAGTTCCTAAGGTATCTCACTAGAGACTGGGATACTAAGATATGTGCCATAAGAGAGGTGGCCAAGCTTGCTGATACTCCTCCCCAAATATTGTTTGGAAAGCTGCTCTCTTATGAGATGTAGCTGGCTGCTAGGAAAGAGGAGGTGGACTCCAGCAGATCCCAAGCCAAGGAAAAGACCTTGGCCTTCAGAGCAGACATCATAAGGAAGAGTAAGTAGAGGATTCCCTCTCCTCCAAGGAGGCGAGCTGAGTAAGACAGCTCAGAATCAGATACATCAGACTGCATCATGTCTGAAGAGGACTTTGCTGCCTTCTCTAGGCACTTTCAGAAGCTATGATGAAGAAGAAACAGTAAAAGAGCAGACCTTCCACCTCTTCTCATCACAGGAAGAATCACTCCAAGGTTGACAAGTATGATTCTAAAAACTAGTAAATATAATTCCTCTAAAGTTATCTGCTATTGTTGCAGCAAACTAGGGCATGTGATAGTTGACTGCCCTAGTGAAGAGAAAGGAGGCTGGTGAGAAGAAACAACACCGGCACAAAGGGAAGAAGAAGAAGAAGTCCTTCATTGCAAATAAGAAGAAAAGCTGGACAGACTCATCTTCATCAGAGTCTGAAGAAGAAGAAGCCTATATTGGGCTGGTTGCTGCTGTTGCTGAAGAAGGAACTGAAATAGCAGATGAAGACTATCCTGCTGCCATGATAGTCATTAGGGCCCCTCTGTCACACTCAGACAGTGACTCAGAGGTGGAAGAGTATGAAGAAGATGCCTACAGCTGCTATGGGCTGATGAAACTTACTGATGAGGAATCCAGTCAGGATCAGCCTGGTCAAAGAAAGGTACATACTTTATCTAGTTCTTCTTCTGAGTCTGGATATGAGACTAGTCCCTATACAAAAGCATCTTCATCCAGTGGTGAAGATGATTCTTAATCAGAAGGAGATGTCAATCAATTGATTGACAGATATGCAGAACTTTTGGATGCCTTTAAGAAGTGCAAGACATTGTCTAAAAAACACGCTGTAGAGATTGCCTCTCAGCTGCTAGCTGCTTCCCAACATGCTGAAACAACATATTTGCTGGATCAGAAGGATAGGGAAATTAGCCAACTTAAGGTCTTGAATCTCATCCAGATAGTCTCCATAAAGTTCAAGAATAGTCTCATTAGGGACCTTGAAGAGAAGCTCTAGAGGGAGAAGAGAATTGTGGCTAGCTTTTATAAGCCCAATACAGTGTTGCCCTTGATAAACTCCTTCTCCTCTTAGAAGTTTAAGAAGGGGCTAGGATTCAAGGGAAGCACAAGAGTTGCCCCTTCCAAAGGGAAGGGCAAAGCTCCAACTCTAGCTTTGCCTCTGGCTTCCAAGCCTCCAATTCCTTTTAGGAAAGTTCAGTTACCTTCAAATAGGTATGACCAAGAGAGCATCTATGGTCACTAGATGAATGGTAGATCCACTAGAGTGAACAAGGAGGTTCACAGCTATGGTGGAAGGTATATCAGGGGAGTGACTGTCTTTAAGGCTGCCCATGAAGAAATTCAAATAGCCCATCATGGACCATTTGTCTTTGGTGCTCCAGCCTCCACTCTCAAGAATGTGGTTGTGGCCAAGGTTTAGTACCATTCATCTAAGACTCAGACCAAGGGTCAGTCTATCAGCAAGCCTGATTTTGGCATTTCTGATGCTATCAAGAGCATGTCTTCTACAAAGAAGATTGCTGCTGATAGCACTCAGAGCAGGCCAAATAAGCTAGCTGGAAGACTTACCTTCAGTATGATCCTTGCTGAAAGGAATCTGAAGAAGGCTGCTGCTTCTCTTCCTTCTGTTCAATCAATAGTTAACTAAAATACAAGGCCTACACAAAATAAGATATAATATTCATGAATGTTGGTGCTATGGCAAAGTGGGCCACTTTGCTATAGACTGCTGGCATAATTCTAGTGTGCCAAGAGTAGCTGATAGTCCAGCAGTCAAAAAAGCTGCTGGTAGAAAAGTCCATTTTTAGACTAACATGCACCTAGGACCCAATAGATATTAGAGTCCCAAGGTAAAATAAATTATATGATGCAGGTTAGTCCAAGTGCCCATAATCCTATATAGTACTTGGACAGTGGTTGCTCTAGGCACATGACTAGGACAAGGAGCAACTTAAAGGAGTACACTCCAGTTAAAGATGGACCCAAGGTTATCTTTGGTGGTTCGGATAGAGGGGTGACAAGAGGCTATAGTAGGATTACTAATGGCATAGTCACCATCACAAAAGTGGCTTATGTTGAAGGGTTGCAACATAACCTCATAATCATTAGCCAACTCTCTAATCTTGGTTATGTTATTATCTTCCATAAGGATAAGTGCCAGATTAAGAGGTCAAGTGAACAAGAGGTCATCTTGACAGGCACTAGGAGTGAAAATGTTTATTGCTTAAATTTCCTTTTGTCTAGATACAGGCTCTCCTATTTGTCTAGTAGCAAATGAGAAAGTTTCTTATTGTGTGCAATGACACAAGACACTAGCTCATTTGAATTACAATACTATTGGCAAGCTTTTTAGTGGAGAGATAGTTAGGAATGGTCCTAATGTAAAATAAACCAAGGAAAGCATTTGCTCTGCATGCCAAAAGGGCAAGCATACCAAAGCCTCCTTCAGGAGCATTGGGACCAAAGACTCTATGAGGTGCTTTTACCTCTTGCATATGGACTTGTTTGGTCTTATGCCAGTTCATAGTCTTTGTAGGAAAGTCTACACCCTTATGGTGGTTGAAGATTATTCCAAGTTTACTTAGGTGTTCTTTCTTATGAAAAAAATGAAAAACTTGATGTCTTCATGAAGTTTATCAAGCAAATTCAGAATGAGTTTGACAGTACTGTAGTCAAAATCAGAAGTGACCATGGGACTAAATTCCAGTCTGATAGTATGATAAAGTTCTATGAAGAGCAAGAGATTCTTCAGGAATTTTTCTCTCCAAGAACACCCCAGCAAAATGGGATTGTTGAAAAGAAAAATAGAACTCTCATAGAGGCTGGAAGGACCTTATTGAGTGACACATCTCTTCTAGAATATTTCTGGGTTGAGGAAGTCAATACTGTATGTCGTGTCCTTAACAGACCCTCTATCACAAAGAGCCACAAGAAGACTCCCTATGAGATCTTGAAGGGAAGAAAACCAAACCTGGGCTATCTCAAAATCTTTGGTAGTAAGTGTTATGTGCTTCATAATGGAAAGTCCTATGTGACTAAGTTTGCTGCCAAGTCCTTTGATGGGATTTTTGTTGGGTAAAACTATCGTAATAAAGCCTATAGGATCTATAACTTGAAAAGCCAAGTTGTAGAAGAGTCTGTGCATGTAGTCTTTGATGAGTTTATAATGATTAACAGTGAGCTGTCAAGCTCCTCTTCTAGTACTGCAGGTACAGAATAGATAATGGACCAACTGACTATCAGAGAAGATGCTCCAAAAGTCCAAGATAAAGCTGAGGGAATGGTCATTCAATAAGATGTACCAGATTGACTTGAAGTGGATGAAGATCAGCAAGAAGCTGTTACTGAAGCAGAAGCTGAAAGAAGATTGCCTCCTCCAGTCAGGCATCTTAGAGACCATCCAAGACACCATATAATTGGTGATGCACACCAAGGTGTGGTGACAAGGAGAAAGAGCCTAAATACAACAATTTATGCAAGTTTCCTTTCATAGGTTGAGCCAAAGAAATTTGAAGAGGCCAACATAGATCAATTCTGGATTGTAGCTATGCAAGAAGAACTGAACCAGTTTAAAGATACAAGGTCTAGAAGATGGTTCCCAGACAACAAGGACATAATAGCATTGGAGTCAAGTGGATTTATATGAATAAACTTGATGAAAATGACATTATAATCAAGAACATGGCAAAGCTTGTAGCTAAGGGGTACAGACAAGAAGAAGGTATTGATTTTGATTAAACCTTTGCCCTTGTAGTAAGATTGCAAGCTATTAGACTATTCCTTGCATATGTTGCACACAAGGGATTCGAGGTCTACTAGATGAATGTGAAGTCAGCCTTCTTGAATGGAGACTTAAAGGAAGAAGTCTATGTTGAGTAGCCTCTAGGTTTTGTTGTTCCTAACTCGCCTGATTCTATTTATAGACTTAGGAAAGCTCTATATGGCCTAAAGTAAGCCCCTAGAGCATGGTATGAGATATTTTCTAGCTTCCTCATTGATAAAAAATTCTCAAGGGGGAAGATAGACAAGACCCTATTCCTAAGGGAATCTAAGGGTAAGATCATCCTAGTCCAGATATATGTAGATGATATTATCTTTGGATCTATTAATGACAACCTTTGCAGGAAGTTTGCCAAACTTATGCAAGGGAAGTTTGAGATGAGCATTATGGGTGAACTTAAGTTCTTCTTGGATCTCCAAGTAAGACAGACTGATGATGGCTTGTCCATATCCCAGTCTAAGTTTACTAGGGAGTTAATCAAAAAGTTTGTTATGGAGAATGCCTCCACCATTAAAACTCCCATAGGTTCAAGTATACTTATAGGAAAAGATGAGGCGGGGAAACCTGTTGATGAAACTTTGTATAGAGGGCTAATTGGCTCCCTTATATATCTTACTACAAGTAGGCCAGACATCATGTATGTTATATGTGTTTGTGCTAGGTATAAGGCTAGCCCTAAAGAATCTCACTACTCTGCTGCAAAGAGGATTTTGAGGTATGTTAAGGGAACACGAGATATTGGCCTATGATACCCTAGAAATGGGGAGTTTGAACTTCTTTCTATTGTGCAAGCAAGATTGGGCTGATTAGCCCACTTTTTCGTAGGTTATATATTCACTTACGTGACTTTCCTGATTGCCTCCACATCAGGAAAATTTGGTTAAAGTTAAATTAGTGAATTATTTTTTTGATAGGGTACAAAAATAAATATCATTTATTTCGATGAAGAGGAGGTATCTACCTTCTTCTATTTTTCCATCTAGGATATGAACTGTATCATTATAGGAACTGAACATTATGGCAAGAAAAGGTTTGATTCAAAGGGAGAAGAAGCGCCAGAAATTGGAACAAAAATATTATTGGATTCGTCGATCCTCAAAAAAAGAAATCAGCAAAGTTCCCTCGTTGAGGGAAAAATGGGAAATTCATGGAAAATTGCAATCCCCACCGCATAATAGTACACCTATACGTCTTCATCGATGTTGTTTTTTAACCGGAAGGCCTAGAGCGAACTATCAATACTTTGGACTGTCTGGACACATACTTCAAGAAATGGTTCATGCATGTTTATTACCAGTCAGACTATTTAGATGCAGATTTTGCAGGCTACAAAGAGGATAGGAAGAGCACTTCGGGCACCTGTTAGTTCTTGGGAGGAAGACTAGTGTCTTAGAGCAACAAGAAGTAAACAAGTGTTGTAATCTCAACTACAGAATCAGAGTACATCTCAGCAGATAGCTTTTGTGCTCAATTGTTATGGATCCAGTATCAGCTCTAAGATTATAACCTCCAGATAAGTAGAAGTCCTTTATATTGTGATTCTATTAGTGCAATCTCAATTGCTAAGAATCCTGTCTCACACAGCAGGACTAAGTATATTGAGATAAGATATCATTCCATTAGGGAGCATGTAGAATGTGAAGATATCAACCTTGAGTTTGTCCCTATACACAAGCAAGTGGCTGACATCTTCATTAAGCCACTAGATGAAGCAAAATTCAACACCTTTAAATTTAAGTTGGGTATGTTGAACCTGGTATAGATTCTGTTTCTCCTCATGTTGTTTCTTTGTTGTAGGTTGTACTATTTCTTGTAGGTGAAAAAGTCCTTCAGTGGGACGAAGATTTTTCAAGTGGTATACCTTCATTAGTATAAATTTTATCAAGTGGTTCAAGTGTTATCCAGTCTGGAATAGACTAAAGTGTCTACCATGAAGTATGATAGAGGATGCTTCAGTTGAGGGGGAGCAAGTCCAGCACTTATAGAGGTAGATTCAAGTGGTATCCTATAGAGAAGTAGCAACACATCTCCAGCACTCAAAAGTTGTTCAACTGCTACAAGAATTGCTTATCTATACTCAAAAATGGGGAGCAAATAATCAGAGCCTCCCTGACTATTTACAGAAGTCAAAAAGGGGGAGAGAAGGATACAAATGAGAAGGATATACGTGGTATCAGATCTATGAGAAGGAAATGATCAAAATGATCAAGGCCAGGCATCAACAATTCAGTGGGAGCAGGTGTGATGATGATCACCCTACAAGCAAGGAAAGTGTGGTAACTATAACTTGTTCTCTTGTTATAAGTTCTCCAAGTTATGTTTTATTGCTGCAAATGTTAGTGTATGTCATTGACTCAGGATTTTGATTGAGAGATTTTGACTTCTTCAAATAGGCGGAGATTGTTGGGTCCATTACCCACAATGTCCCAAACTTGTAGAAGTCAGATTTGTAGAATTCAAACATGTCAATGATATACATAAAGTTGTATTTGATGTATGTTCAAGTTCAAGCATGAAGGTTAGTCCTTGTAACATTAATAAGATAGGTATTCCAAGTGATGTGATAGGTGTTCATAAATTAAAGAAGTGGAAAGACAGAAATCTATGTAAGTCTAGAGGCATTGAGTGATGTCAGTTCACTCAACGCTAGATGCAAAGGAAGATGCTTGATAGGAAGAAAATTGCCTAAGTCCACAGGCGTTGAGTGAAGCCAGTTCCCTCAATGCCAGATGCCAAGAAGCGATAAGTTAATTGTAGATAGTCAAAGCCATGTAGTCTGGAAAGCAAATTTTATGACCAAGTCCACAGGCGTTGAGTGATGGCAGTTCACTCAATGCCATATATCAAGAATTGTCGAGTATAGCTGAACCTGTCAAAGCCTCAGTATTGGAGTGATGAATATTAGACTAAGTCCAGAAGCATCGAGTGAACACAGCTCACTCAACGCAAAAGCATAAGGCGTCATGTTTTGATAAAGCCTAAGATGATAGAATGCGGCCAAGTACAAAAGCATTGAGTGATGAAGCTTCACTTGACGGTCTCAACTCCAGACAGCAAATGCATTGAGTCATGATACTGCAGTCAAAGCCTAAGAAGAAGACAAAAATTGACTAAGTACAGAGGCGTTGAGTGAGGAAGGCTCACTCAATGCTCTTAACGCCTAAAGGCAGAATGATGAGCTAAGTCAGAAAGTGTTGAGTGATGAAGGCTCACTCAATGCTCTCAATGCCTAAGATGCGGAATTGTTCAGAAAGTTGACTAAGGGTCTTGGCATTGAGTGAAGCTTGTTCACTCAACACACTCAATGCCTGGAGTGGATCTGAGAAATTGGCTAAGTCCAGAACTGATGACGTCAGCCAAAGTCAACAGAGTTCAAATAAGTTGCGGGAAAGCTACAGAACATGTAAAATAATGCCAGCACTCTACTATACGTCTTCTTCCATTAAAGAAAGCTGCATATGTCAACTGCAGGTGGTCCCCACTGCTTCTTGTAGTCGTTAATCGACTGAAGATAAAAAGGGATAGCTTCAGAAGGAAGAACTTAACTTTTAGGGTTTCTTTCTTTTCACAAAGTTGCGGCTGGACTCCGTCTTCTTCGCTATTTCTGCCGTGCTAAAAGCTTGAAGTCGATCCAGCTGAACTAAAAGTTCATTCGAGATAGCAAGTAAGTCCAAGTACCAATATGCTATAGTATGATTACCAATGGCATAATCCGTTCAGAGGGAGAGTAGTAGTAAGGAATGGAGCCATCTAACGGATTAACCTTGTGATTGCTGTCAGGGCTACTGCTGGTAAATATAGTTATTTTCAAACTAACATGAACCAAGGACCAATATCCTTTTGGGTTCCTAAGGTAAATTTACCTTGTGATTTCAGGTAAGTCTAAGTACCCATATGATGCAAATATGGTACTTAGACTGTGGTTGTTCCAAATAAATGATTAGAACAAGGAGCCATCTAACGGATTATACTGCAGTAAGGAATGGACCTCAAATCATCTTTGGAGGTTCAGACAGAGGAGTTACCAAATGCTATAGTATGATTACCAATGGCATAATCTCTATTACATAAGTAGCTTTTGTGGAAGTATTGGAACAAAATCTGATTAACATAAGCCAACTCTGTGATAATGGCTATGTCATTGTCTTCCATAAGGATAAGTGTCTGATCAAAAGGACAAGTGACCAAGAGGTCATTTTAACAAACACTAAGAGTGAAAATATTTACTGTTAAATTTCCTTTGTATAAATTCAGACTCTCCAGTATGTCTTGTTACAAATAAGAAAGACTCTTATTATCTGCAATGGAATAAGAGGCTTGCTTACTTGAATTACAAGGCAATCAGCATGCTCTTCAGTGAAGAGCAAGTTAGAAATGGACCCAATCTGAAATGCACCGAAGAGGGCTTTTACTCAGCATACTAAAAGGGAAAACAGACACAGGCCTCCTTTAAGAGCATTGTGGGAAAGGATTTTGAGAGGTGTCTATACCTCCTGCATATGGACTTATTTGGTCCTATGCTATTTCATAGTCTAGGTAGGAAAGTCTACATTCTTGTGATAGTTGATGACTTTTCAAAATTTACATAGGTATTCTTTCTGATGTTTCTAGTTGTCTACCTAAATCACCTAGAGGGGGTGAATAGGTGAGGTCTGCGTCTTTTTGCGGATCAAAAAATATAAATAAAGAACGTAGAAACACAAACAATCCAAGCACAGAGTACACAACATTTATAGTGGTTCCCCGATCTTTGGTACTCCACTCTCCACCTCACCGAATTAGCTTCACGCTACATTCGGCTACTTCACTATATCCTCAGATTGAAAACCAATCCTATAAAACTCGGAGAAACGTTCCTACAATTCGATCCACGAAAACGGATCTACACTCGGAAGATAAAACTTCCTACAAAACTCGGAGATGAAATCTCCTACAAGAACTAGGTTTTGTAATTCAAGATATTCAATAAAAACGATAAAATCTTCAGATCTAAATTCAGAAATCTCTTTCATGGATGAACTTGAAGCCCTTTCAGATAATATCGAAGAAGAACGGCCGAAAACCTTGCGGATCTGAAAGCCCAGATCAACATGATCAAGATCTGATTTGAGAAGAATGGCGGCGAAATCACGATCTACAGCCACGAAAGGATCGACGATCGGCGGCGGTAACTTCCCAAACAACATATTCGATGGCGATTCAGAGGTCTTGAAAAACTTTCGTAATGACAATCTTCTGATTTGTCTAATAAAGGTACTTGTTGAATTAGACAAGATGATTAGACTATTTATAGGAAACCCTAAACGGTCAAAACCATCAAGTCTTGATGAATGGACCAATAAGAATGAAGATTAGAAAATAAACCGGTACATCATGACTTAGCAAAATTTTCGGAGATTTTCTTCTGGATAGCCCAAGTGGACCATATCCACTCGAGAGGATCACTTGACGTCTCGAGAGAAAGGAAGAAACCACTCGAGAGTTATACTTAGAAAAATTCTGGAGTCATGTTTTAGTTCTGAAGAAGAACCACTCGAGTGAAAATAATCTACTCGAGTAAACAGATTTACCGTCTCGAGATCTAGAAAACTATATCGAGTACCTGGCTTCTGTCACTCGAGATAAAACTTTAGCATTCGAGTACTGAGAAATATCTGCACTACTCGAGTAGAAGGAGTCTACTCGAGTCCTGGACTTAGAGAAAATTCTGAAGACAAATTTTCTTACAACTCGAGATAAAATAGGAGGATGTCTCGAGTACTTGCAATCTTCTCGAGATAACTTATACAGTCTACTAGATACAAGCTTCAGCACTCGGGTGCTGAGCTATACTTCACTCGAAGGACATAATCCAATCTACTCGAGTACATTATGACTACTCGAGTGAAAAGACTTGGAAAATTTTCTGGGTTCAAAACTGCCTACTCGAGATAATGAAGAATTCTTCTCGAGTACTTCTGGACTTGTCGAGATAGGAGATTTCTCAACTACTCGAGTAGAAGGGGTCTACTCGAGATAATGACTTAGAGAGATTTTCCTCTTGAAAATTCAGCAATGATCCTTTGTCCTTCTCTTATAGTGCTTGTTCATAAAGTGTATCCCAATAGAGAGTCTACACATGAGTCAACACCATGAATCACACAATGAGGGATTACATTACATGATCCTGTGTTTGGTGACCCACTATAGAATTACATTGGTTTACATTTAGCAATTAAGTCCTGCAAACACATAACTTGAACACAACATCAAATACAACTTAATTCATCTTAGTTTAAGAATGACTTCTTACAAATCTGAGATATTATGGATACAATACCCAACAATCTCCCCCTATTTGTAGAAGTCAGAACCCTCTACAATAAGGTGAATTACATCAAGAAAAATTATAATACAAGAAATTAAGAACAAAGAAAAAGCTGAGCAAAAATTATTTAAGAAATAAAATATATAGATCAGCAAAATTATCATTTCATATTAATAGAAATATATTTAGGAAATCCACATCTACACAATTATCATTCTTAAGGCTGTTGTTCCCTGAATAGTCTTTCCCTTCTCTTTCTTTGCCTCTCAATATAGCTGTAAGGCTTTTGGAAATACATTCTTGGTCGAGCTGGTGCTGAGGGATCATTCCTTCTATGGCTTCGATCATGAAGTCTGATCTTGGTCAGAGATGTCTCATATGCTTTCCACTCAGTACTGCTGTAGTAATCTTCCCTTTTTCCATTGAGTTCAGTGACAAGCTTTAGAGTATCAAAGATAAGAGATTTTGAAACTGGGCTCCAAATCTCAACATGTTCAGAATCAGGTACTTCCTCAGGTCTTGGAACTGGCCTTTCCTCAGGCCTAGAAACTTGAGTTGGTATGGAGCGACTTGTAGAGGCTCCATCACCATATTTCATTTTCTTTTCTTGTTGAGCTGGCTTATCAGTTTCCCAAACTTCTGAGTAATGAGCAGGAGGAGCTTGAGAAGCTTCAGGTCCTAGAGAGAATGTAGGCTGAATAGGAACAGAAGGTTGCTGAGCAACAGATCTCTTTGCAGGATGAAGATGCTGAGGGATCTTATTAGGATCAATGGTAAACTTAGGAAAGAGCTGATTGTGCATCCACACTGCTGTATCATAAGTATTAAACTTAACATCATGAACTTGAGTTTGAACATCTGTGCTGATCTCTTTTAGCTTGGCTTCCCATTCAATCTGCTTTTTCTCATCAGATTTTTTTAAATATTCCTTTACTAATCCCTCCCCCTTTCTGATTTCTACAGATATGGTGGATATAGCATCTTCCTTGAAAGTACCCACTTAAGATGTAATTTTAAAGGCATGAACTTGGGCATTTTTCTCTAATTGAATTTGATTATTGGCTAGAGTTATGGATTGCTCCATTACTTGACCTATACTTGTAATGGTATGATCCAAAGCATTGCCACCTATCTGGAAAAGGTGTTTCAAATCATCTGTATTCTTTTGAATCTCAGCAAAGCCTCTGAAAATTTCTTTTTCAAGAGCTATCACCTTATTAGTCACTGTCTGAATACCTGTGCAAAGTAAGTCCTTTGTGCTGCAAGCAACTTTTGAATCTGACCAATCAAAGAATCATCTGGCAGTGTTACCACTGGAGGGGCAGGAGGAAGAATCACTGGGGCTTTCCATGGTAGAATTTCTTCCAAAATTACAAAACTTTGGCCTCTTTAAGTGTAAACAATTTCAGCATCTTCATTAAGAAAGGTAGGCAAGGTGATGTCTAGGGATTTCAGAGGGGATTTAGCTTATTCTATGAGAATATCATCAGGTAGGTCAACTGGAATCTTTGTAGCATCAACTAGAGGATCAGCCTCTTAATCATGAACTGAAATAACATCATCATCATTATCATCAACAACATCATCAACCTTAACATCATCCATAGTGACATAATACTGATGTTTAGGAGATGGCTCTGGTGCTTCTGTTGGAAAAGAGTCTGCTAGAGGAGAAGATCTTGGTGACTGAGGAGACTTAGAAGGAATTACTGGAGAAGAGGGAAGAGCTGCAGAAGGAGATGGAGGAGGCTCATTTTCAGTAAGTTCATCTATCAACTTATCAATGGCCTGAGCTGAATCTGCCAACTGTTACTGTCCTTGTGCTTCTGATAGATCTTCTGAATCAGGAATTTCTTTTTCAACTGGAGGCGCTGGATCTGCTAGAGGCACTATATCTTCTGAAGGCATTACTGAAGAACTGCTTTTCCTGACCCTGCTGTAGGTGTGCAAATATGATGGAGTTATAGCTTGAGATCTTGTGAGCTCTGGTTCTGATGCTAGAACTGATGGAGTAGGCTCCCCCTTACTAACTGAATTTGTTAGCTGATGTACAGGAGGAGAGGGAATCCTGTCCTCAGGCTCTGGAGATATAGTGGTTGTGACAGCTCTGAATGGAGGAAATGGAAACTTTCTTCATATGATGGAGGGGTGTTCCCTTGGATAGACTGAAGATGGCTAGGTTAAACTCATGCAAGAGCAATGAAACTATTCTTGCATAGTTTGGGGCTTTGATACTAGCCTTGATTTTGTCAAAAATCATCATTCCAAATTGGAATTTCTTCCTGCATATTATTGTTGTCATCATATCAAATAAATCACTAGATATGTGACTTATGGATGTTGTCTTACACAACAACACTTTCCCCAGAACATCTACCAGGAACTTACTCTCTACATTCAAATTCGGCCTACGAAGTACTGACCTATCACAATCTTCACCTGAAGGAAACCACATAAACTGAAGGCTCTAGCATAATCTTCACCAACAAGATCATCGTCTTCATCAACTACTGGAAGGCGAAGGAGGTGAGAAACACGGGTTTTGTCGAGCTTGATCTTGATGCCTTGGATAGAAGTCTTAAGAATCCGCCCGTTTCTCTTGATCTTAGCATTCGTGAAGAATTGCTCGACTTCAGAAAAGATGACCTTGCACGGCTGCTCCATGATAAATGACAATCCAGCCGATTCAAGAAGTAACATTAGGTTCTGGAAATCGACAGAAATATCGGCTATGCTTGTAGAGATGAGTTCACTCCTAATCCCAATTGTGGAAGGAGGTGCCATTAGACCAGATAAATCCACTGAAATCGAGAGAAGAGGAGACGGCTGCCGTATGTAAGAGGAATCACGAGAGAGGAAGTGGCGGCAGTCTCAGAATCAGAAGACGAACCGTTTCTCGAATTCGTGTAAATGTGGAATTCCAGATTTTTCTATTTATAGAAAACCTAATTTGAGATTAAGGAATGATAAAATGACTATACATACCTCAGAAATGGCGACATATACTCCGAGTGCGAATAAAAGAAATTTGAAATAGAATGGAAAATCCAGACCTTGACTTCTCGAGTGCTGGACTCGAGTAGAGGTACTTCTCTCGAGTGGATTGCTGGGACTCGAGAGGCTGTCTCGAGTGGACTAAGGTTACTCGAGAGGCTGTCTCGAGTGAAAGACTCTAACTCGAGAATTTAAGTCCAGACTTAGGAATTTTCTTCAATTTCTGAATTTTTGAACTTGAGCTTTACCCTTGAGCTTTCTGGAAAGTCCTTTTACTTCATTCGACCTTGTTGAGCATACCAAGTTCTGTTTTGAAGAACGAGAACCTGACTTCATCCAGCGGCTTTGTGAAGATGTCTGCAACTTGCCTATTAGTTGGAACATATTGGAGGTCGATTTCTCCATTCTCCACATGCTCCCCTATGAAGTGATACCTCAGCTCTATGTGCTTTGTCCTGCTGTGAGAAACCGGGGTGTTGGCAATTGCAATAGCACTTGAAGAGTCACAAAACATAGGAATGTTTTGGAACTTCAAGTTATAATCTTCACATTGGTTCTTTATCCAAAGCAGTTGTGCACAACAACTGCCTTCAGAGATATACTCTGACTCAGCAATTGAAATTGCAACACAGGTCTGCTTTTTGCTACTCCAGGAAATAAACCTTCTTCCAAGGAATTGACAAGTCCTGGAAGTGCTTTTCTTGTCATCTTTACTACCTGCAAAATATGCATCTGAGAAACCAATTAGTTCGCTATCATTACTTCTTGGGTACCATAAGCCAAGATTTGGTGTACCTTTAAGGTATCTCAGAATCCGCTTTGCAGCAGCATAGTGAGATTCCTTACAGTTCACTTAGAATCTAGCACATACACATGTTGAAAACATAATATCTAGTCTACTGGCAGTGAGGCAGAGCAAAGAGACAACTATGCTTCTGTACTTGGTTTCATCAAAAGGTTTCCCTTTCTCATCCTTATCCAGAGACATAGTTGAACCCATTGGAGTCCGCATCGTAGATGCGCTCTCCATTTTGAATTTCTTAATTAATTCCTTGGTAAACTTTGTCTGAGAGATGAAAATTCCATCTTCAGATTGTTTCACCTGGAGTCCTAAGAAATACTTCAGCTCCCCCATACTGCTCATTTCAAACTTCCCTTACATATGTTTGGAAAACTTTTTGCATAGGTTATTGTCTGTAGAGACAAAAATGATGTCGTCAACATAGATTTGCACTAGCAAAATCTTGCCTTTTATTTCCCTAAGAAATAATGTCTTATCTATCTTTCCCCTTGTGAACTTATTCTCAAGAAGAAAATTAGATAGCGTCTCGTACCAAGCTCGAGGAGCTTGTTTCAAGCCATATAACGCTTTAAATAGAAAGTAAACATACTCAGGAAAGTTAGGACCAACAAAACCTGGGGGTTGTTCCACATATACTTCTTCCTTTAGCTCACCATTAAGGAAGGCAGACTTCACGTCCATTTGATAGACATTGTGAATCCCTTGAGAGCAGCATATACTAGGAACAATCAGATTGCTTCCAGTCTTGCCACTAGAGCATATGTTTGGTCGAAATCGATTCCTTCTTCTTGTCTGTATCCTTTGGTAATGAGTCTGGCTTTGTTCTTTATAATTATTCCATTTTCATCCATCTTATTCTGATAGACCCATTTTGTTATGATGACGTTCTTACCTTTGGTCTTGGAACAAGTTTCCAGACTTGGACAATGCTTGAATTGATCCAATTCTTCTTCCATTGCCATAATCCAAGATGTGTCTGAGTTTGCTTCCTCAAACTTCTTTGGTTCAACCTGCGAGAGAAAACTTAAATATAGATTTTCGTTAGTTGTACCTCTACGAGTTCTCACACCGTCACAGGGATGTCCTATGATCTGATTCAGTGGGTGATCCTTCAGATGTCTGAGCTCTAGAGTTCTTGCATCTGGAGCTTCCTATGGCTCTTGAATGATATCTTCATCATGATCTTCTTCTCTAATTGGAGTTGGAGAGGTGATCGTGATGAGCTCTTGATTATTCTCTGAATCTTTATCATCCAGGCTTACGTCCTTCAATTTTGAACCTGCATCTTCAATGAAAATACTAGAGGAACTACTTTGCAGCAAGCTCGTCTCATCAAACACAACATGAATAGATTCTTCGACGATCAGGGTTTTCTTGTTAAAAATCCTATATGCCTTACTTTGGCTACTATAACCTACGAAAATATCTTCAAAACTCTTTTCACTAAATTTAGAAGTGTGATACTTACCATTGTTTAGTACAAAGCATTTGCTACCAAAGATTTTGAAATATGAGATTGTCGGTTTCCTGCCTTTCAATAGTTCGTAAGGTGTCTTATTATGGTCTTTGTTTATGAGCACTCTGTTTTGCACATGGAAAGCAGTGTTGATAGCTTCAGCCCAAAAGTATTCTGGTAGTGAAGCGTCACTCAACATTGTTCTATAGGCCTCTATGAGTGTTTTATTCCTTCTCTCGGCGACTTCGTTCTGTTGAGGAGTCCGAGGAGAGGAAAACTCAGAGAAGATACAAAGCTTTCACAAAATTTTGTCATGGCTCCAGACTTAAATTCTGTTCCATTGTCACTTCTGATTTTGACAACGGAACAAGCATATGAATTCTGGACTTGCCTAACAAAATTAGTAAATATGTCAAAGGTATCTGACTTGTGTTTTAGAAAGAATACCCACGCAAAACGAGAGTAGTCATCAACAATGACTAGTGTATAATCCTTACCTCCCAAACTTCTGATTTGCAGAGGACCGAACAAATCCATATGAAGTAGATGTAAACATCTATTTGAGTCTTTAATACCAATGATTTTAAAAGTAGCTCTTATTTTCTTGCCTTTAACACATGCATGACAAGGTCTATCTTTAACACACTTAATATTAGGTGGATCATGTACTAATTTTAGAGAAAACTACTTATTAATAGTTTTGTAATTTATATGTACTAATCTCTTGTGCCATTGGTCTCTTTGCTAAAAGGCACACTGGCGTAGAAGAATCTATGCAAATAAAATTTAAGCAAAATATATTCTTGCTACGAATGCCTGATAGAATCGTGTCAAGATTTTTGACTGATTTTATCAAACAATTGTCAGCACTAAATTCTACGATGTATCCTTTATCACAGAGCTGACTTATGCTGATCAGATTGTGTTCCAATCTTTCAACATAAGCCACATCCGAGAAGGATACACTACCATTTGAAATCATACTGTAGCCTTTTGTAGTTCCCTTGTCAGAACCTCCAAATATGACCTTCGATCCGTTCACGATTGGAGAATAATTTTTAAGTAGACTTCTATTCCCGGTCATATGCCGAGAGCATCCACTGTCCAAATACCAGATTGGAGTTTTGGTGGCCTTTGGACATTCCTGCAAGAATAATCAGTTTGCCTTAGGAACCCAAACACGTTTGGGTCCTTGGTCTCGGGTTAGTATGCTCCCCCTATGAGTATTAACATTATGAGGAGTTATTCTCACTTTGTTAACTCTAGGAGTTTCATCATATCTAGTATTAAACCAGCAATCTAGCGCAAAATGGCCAATTTTGCCACAACACCAACAATCAAACTTGTTGTATCTTTGCCTGAAATTCTCTTGCTTGACCCTTTGACGAAGTGGTCTAGCATGGTCAGATGTCTTGGAGGTAGAAGCCTCGTGGTGTTGACACTCACAAACCTTCTTCTCCTTAAGTGGCTTTTCTACAAATGGTTTGACATTTGGAGCTTCATTGATGTTATGACCATGACAATAAGGTCCGTAGCTCTGAAGATTTATCTCCTCGTAAGATTCCTTGAAAACACTCTCGCCAAAGTTTCAAGGACGAGTCCATCCTTGGTAATGAGACTTAGGCTCTTCATGGATCGGCCTAGTAAAGTGACCGTAGGTGGACTCAAAATCAAACTCGTTCGATGGGAAGATAACCTTCTTGAACGAGATTGGCTCCATAGGAGCTTTCCCTTTTTTCTTGGCTAGTGCCTTCTTGGCAGCCTTATTCTTCCTTCGAGCTTGATTTCTTCTAGAAGATTTTCTAGAGGAAGTCACATGGCCCAAGCTAACTCCTTTACTTTTAGCAGAAAATTGGGCCAGAACTGGAAGAGCTGTCTTGGGCTTAGAGAAACCTTCAACAAGTTTCTTTTCTGCCTCAAGTTGTTTTTCCAATTCTAGTATTATTTTCTCTTTTAGGCTCAGGTGCTTGAGGGATTTTTTATACTCTTCTGTGATATTTTGAATATCCTTCCTGAGTGAGTCCATCATTTTGAGGTCCTCCCTTAGTAGGCTTTCTTCATTTTTTAGAGTTTTGATTTCTTTGGCTTGAGTTCTAGAGACTCTTCGATATTTGTCGTAAGCCTTTAGTAACTCCTTATATTGAATCAAGAGTTCAGATACATCTTCAGAGAGACAGTCCTCACATTCATTATCAGTAACATCTGAATCAGAAAGAGGTGTATGGGATTTTACCTCCCTAGTAAACTGAGGGACTTGACCTTCTTTATCTGAATAAGCCATTAGCCCGAAGTAGGCCTCTTCATTATCACTTGACTCAGATGAGTCAGCGTCACTAAGTGTCTTGCCCTTCTTGGCAACTAGGCTCCTTTCAGATTTCTTCTTATTATGAGAAGATCTTTTCTCTTCTCTTCTACCACCTTCTTTCTTCTTATGTGGGCAATCAGCGATCACATACCCCAGCTTATTACAGCAATAGCAAACGATGTCAGATGAAATATGTTTGTTAGGTTTAGAATTATACCTGTCTTTGCTGCTGGAGTCTTTCTTATATCGATCACCATCATAATGTGATCTCCTTGATGAGGCATCCTTGCGTCTCCATGACTTCTTCTTATTCAAGAACTTTTTGAATTGTCTTGAGAGAAGAGAAAACTCTCCATCAGATAGTTCAGACCCCGAGGTATTTGACTCTGAAGTCTCTTCTTCACATTTAACTTGCATAGGAGTAGGAGAATCAGCTTTAGACTTCCTTGAAGTATCTGCCTTGAGAGCGACAGACTTTTACTTTAAAGTTGATCGACTTTTCTCTTCTTCATCTTTTCTCGAATTGATCTGGAGTTCATAAGACATGAGCTTCCCAAAGAGATTATTTGGCTCAGTCTCAGCTAGTCTTCCAAACTCTCGGATAGCGCAAACTTTTTTATCCTATTCCTTTGTTAGGGATCTTAGGAACTTATCATTCAACTCCCCATTTGTAAAGACTCGACCATATACTCTTAGGCCATTCATTATCTTGAAGAAATTTTCAAATGTCTCTGCTATGGTATCCTTGGGACCCTGTCAGAAGGCTTTATACTTTTGATTCAGAAGTGATCTTCTATCATCTCTCACTTCTTCAATACCTTCCATTAGGATTATCAGAGATTGCCACATCTCTTTGGCTGAACTACAGTGAATCACATTTTGGAGCATAGAGTCGTCAACTGTACTGACAATGATATTTTTAGCCTTCTTATCTAGTAAGACAAGAGAAATTTCATCCTAATTCAAATCCATGAGTTTCTTAGGAACTTGCTTGGTTGGATCTATGGTGGTGGCTATTGTTGGTACATAAGGACCTTCTTCAACTATCATGAAAATCCTTGGATCTACCGCTTCCATAAAGAACCTTATTCTCTCTTTCCAAATAGCAAAGTTGTTCTGTGTGCACAATGGAAGTTTGGAAAAATCCTTAACTCTGTCCATGCTTTCAATCCTCTTAAAGACAACTAGGAGGAAGTATGTTCAAGGTGTTAAACTTTAGATGAACAACCTCCCTCTGATACCAATTGATGTTTCTAGTTGTATACCTAAATCACCTAGAGGGGGGTGAATAGGTGAGGTATGCGTCTTTTTGCGGATCAAAAAATATAAACAAAGAATGCAGAAACACAAACAATCCAAGCACAGAGTACACAAATTTTATAGTGGTTCCCAGATCTTGGGTACTCCACTCTCCACCTCACCGAATTAGCTTCACGCTACATCCGGCTACTTCACTATATCCTCTGAATGAAAACCAATCCAACAAAACTTGGAGCAACGCTCCTACAACTCGATCCACGAAAATGAATCTACACTCGGAAGATAAAACTTCATACAAAACTCAGAGATGAAATCTCCTACAAGAACTAGGGTTTGTAATACAAGATATTCAATAAAAACGATAAAATATTCAGATCTGAATTCGGAAATCTTCTTCTGGATGAACTTGAAGACCTTTTAGATAATATGAAGAATGGCCAAAAACCTTGCGGATCTGAAAACCTAGATCAACACGATCAAGATCTGATTTGAGCGATTACGAACGACTCGATAGGTTGATCTTTCTCTTTCTTTGAATCAGAAAAGTTGGAGAAGAATGGCTGCGAAATCACGATCTATAGCCATGACGGGATTGACAATCGGTGGAGGCAACTTCCCGAACAACAGATTCAACGACGATTCAGAGTTCTTGAAAAACTTTCGTAATGATAATCTTCTTATTTGTCTAATAAAAGTACTTATTGAATTAAACAAGATCATTATACTATTTATAGGAAACCCTAAACGGTCAAAATCATCAAGTCTTGACACATGGACCATTAAGAATGAAGATTAGAAAATAAACTGGTCCATCATGACTTCGCATAATTTTCGGAGATTTTCTTATGGATAGCCCGAGTGGAGCATATCCACTCGAGAGGATCACTTGACGTCTCGAGAGAAAGGAAGAAACCACTCGAGAGCTATACTTAGAAAAATTCTTGAGTTCATATTTCAGTTCTGAAGAAGAACCACTCGAGTGAAAACAATCTACTCGAGTAAACAGATTCACCGTCTCGAGATCTAGAAAACTGTCTCGAGTACCTGGCTTCTGTCACTCGAGATAAAACTTGAGCATTCGAGTACTGAAAAATATCTGCACTACTCGAGTAGAAGAAGTCTACTCGAGTTCTTTACTTAGAAAATATTCGGAGAAAATTTTGTACTACTCGAGTAGAAGGAGTCTACTCGAGTCCTGGACTTAGATAAAATTATGAAGACAAATTTTCTGACAACTCGAGATAAAATAGGAGGATGTCTCGAGTACTTGCAATATTCTCGAGATAACTTATACAGTCTACTCGAGACAAGCTTCAGCACTCGGGTGTTGAGCTATACTTCACTCGAATGACAGAATCCAATCTACTCGAGTACATTATGACAACTCGAGTGAAAATACTTAGAAAATTTTCTGGGTTCAAAACTGCTTACTCGAGATAATGAAGAATTCTTCTCGAGTACTTTTGGACTTGTCGAGATAGGAGATTTCTCAACTACTCGAGTAGAAGGGGTTTACTCAAGATAATGACTTAGAGAGATTTTCCTCTGTAAAATTCAGCAATGATCCTTTGTCCTTCTTTTATAGTGCTTGTTCATAAAGTGTATCCCAATAGAGAGTCTACACATGAGTCAACACCATGAATCACACAATGAGGGATTACATTGCATGATCCTATCTTTGGTGACCCACTGTAGACTGACATTGGTTTACACTTAGCAATTAAGTCCTACAAACACATAACTTGAACACAACATCAAATACAACTTAATTCATCTTAGTTTAAGGGTGACTTCTTACAAATCTGAGATATTGTGGATACAATACCCAACACTTTCTTAATAAAAGTTTGAATCCCTTAATAGCTTTGTGATCTTTGTTAGGCAAATCCAGAATGAAAAGGACAATTCTGTGGTCAAAATTAGAAGTGACCATGACACAGAATTTCAATCTAAAGGCATGATAAGGTTCTGTGAAGAGAAAGGTATATTTCAGGAGTTTTCTTCTCCAAGAACACCCCAGCAAAATGAGATAGCTGAGAGGAAAAATAGGATCTTATAGAGGCTGGTAGGACATTGCTCAGTGACACTTCCTCCCATAATATTTCTTGGCTGAGGCAGTAAATACTGCTTGTTATGTCCTAAATAGAGCCACTAGCAATAAGTATCACATGGAGACTCCATATAAGATTATGAAAGGTAGAAAACCAAATATTTCCTATTTCAAAATCTTTGGAAGCAAATGCTTTGTGCTAAACAATAGGATGTCCTACTTGAAAAAGTTTGCTGCCAAGTCCTATGAGGAAATTTTTGCTGGGTACAACAACCACAACATAGCCTATAGAGTCTACAACTTCAAGAATCAAGTTGTAGAAGAGTCTGTAAATGTAGTATTTGATGAGTCTTCTATGATTCATAGTGAGCTGACAAGCTCCTCTAGATCTTCAGGTGCAAAATTGAAGTTAGATAAGCTGAGCATCTATGATACACCTCTTGCTGAACAAGAAGAGGATGAGAATGTGGTCATTCCAGAAGTAGGTCCAGATTGATTGGACATAGATGAAGATCATCAGGCTCCAAAAATTGAAGTTTAAAGTGCTGAAGATGGAATACTAGCTATTGTCAGACACTTGAGAGATCATCCTAGAGATCTAATTATTGGATATGCAAGCCAAGGTGTTACAACAAGGAGCAGAATCCTCAATATAGCAATGTATTCAAGCTTTCTGTCTCAAGTTGAACCAAAGAAGTTTGAAGATGCCAACTTAGATCCATTTTAGATTATGGCTATGCAAGAAGAACTGAACCAGTTCAAGAGATGCAATGTCTGGAAGCTAGTTCCCAGAGCTTATGGACAAAACATCATTAGAACTAAATGGATTTATAGAAACAAACATGATGAAAATGGTGATATAATCAATAATTAAGCTAGACTGGTTGCCAAGGGATACAAGAAATATGAAGGTGTTGATTTTGATCAAATCTTTGCACTAGTTGCTAGATTAGAGGCTATAAGACTATTCCTTGCATATGCTGCATACAAAGGATTTAAGGTCCACCAGATGGATGTTAAGTAAACTTTCCTGAATGATGACCTAAGAAAGGAGGTCTATGTTGAGCAACCCTCGAGTTTTGTCAATCCTAACTTTCCTGATTTTGTTTTTTAGTAAAGAAAAGCGTTATATGGGTTGAAACAGGCCCAAAGGGCATGGTAGGAAATCCTGTCTAGCTTTCTGATTGAGAACAAATTCTCAAGGGAAAGATAGACACAAAATTATTCCTAAGGGAAGTCAAGGGTAACATAATACTAATCTAAATTTATGTAGATGACATAATTTTTGTCTCTACTAACGATGGACTTTGCAAGAAGTTTCCCAAACTTATGCAAGGGATGTTTGAGATGAGCAGTATAGGTGAACTCAAGTATTTCTTGGGCCCCCAGGTTTGACAGTCAAAGGATGGATTATTCATCTCTTAGTCTAAGTTCATCAAGGAGTTAATCAAAAAGTTTGGAATGGAGAGTGCCTCCATCATGAACACTTCTATGGGGTCAAGTATGTAAATAGACAAGGATGAGACTAGGAAACCTATTGATGAAATCTTGTATAGAGGCATAATTGGCTCCCTCCTCAACTTGACTACTAGTAGACCAGAAATTATGTGTGCTACATGTTGGGTCCATTGATACCAATGTCCCAGATTTGTAAGAAGTCAAACAAGTCAATGGTACACACCTATTTGTATTTGATGTATGTTCAAGCTCATACATGCAGCTTGTTCCTTGTCACATGGATTGGACAAGTGGAATCAAAGAAGGATGCTGGAAAGACAGGAATCTGTCTAAGTCCACAGGCGTCGAGTGAATCAAGCTCACTCAATGTCAAATGTCTAAGGAAGAAAGCTGGAAAGAGATATTCGACTAAGTCCACAAGCATTGAGTGAAGTCAGTTCACTCAACGCCAGATGTCAAGAAGAGATATTGACAAAGGCAAAATTCTAGTTAAGTCCAGAAGCGTTGAGTGAAGATAGCTCACTCAACACCAGATGAGCAGAAGCATCGAGTAAAGACCAGTCAGTCAAAGCCTTTGCTTTGATAGTGTAGAAAAGTGGCTAAGTCCACATGCATTGAGTGAAGTCAGTTCACTTGCCATACAACAAAATGCGCTAAGGAAAGACTGCATAGTCAAAGCTTAAGAAGAAGGAAGACATAAAAGTGGCCAAGTCCACATGCGTTGAGTGATGTCAACTCACTCAATGCCATACAGATAGAAGTGTTGAATCAAGCTACTTCAGTCAAAGCCATGAAGGATCTGTCAAAGAAATATGCCTAAGTCCAGAAGCGTTGAGTGAAGCCAGTTCACTCAAGGCCATGCTAATTCTGTCAAAGCCAAAGAAGAAGGATACAAAAAAATTAACTAAGTCCAGAAGCATTGAGTGAGGTCAGCTCACTCAACTCCCAAAGAGGAAAGCGTCGACAGAGTTATGGTCAGTCAAAGTTTAATGAAGATTGACAGAAAAATATGTCTAAGTCCAGATGCATTGAGTGAGGACAGCTCACTCAATGCACTCAATGCATCAACAAGATGGCAGTGTTCAGAGAAGCAGCTAAGTATAAAAGCATTGATTGATGAAGCTTCACTCAACGCTCTCAACGCCTAAGATACAGAAAGGTTCAGATTGTTGATTAAGTGTTTTGGCGTTGAGTGAAGCTTGATCACTCAATGCTCTAAACGCCTGGAAGTGGAGTTTATCTGACTAAGTGTTTTTGCGTTGAGTGAATCTTGTTCACTCAACACACTCAACGCCCGAGTTGGAACTGAGAATTTTGCTAAGTCCATAGATGCTGACATTAGTAAAAGTCAACAATAGTCAACGGAATTCAAATTCATTACGGGAAAGCTGTAGTCCACCACTAATGGCGTTGGAGGCCCGCTGCAAGATTTATTATGTAAAAGGAAGGCGATATATCTGAAATTAAAGCTGGGCCCACGGGTCAAAAGAGTCGTTGGACGACGGATGATAAAAGGAATGAGATCGGCGGAGAAGAAAGCATCTTTCAAGGGTTTATCTTTTCGCAAAGCGGAAAAACTTTGTCTTCTTCCTCACCATTATTGCAGAGCTCGAAGCTGAAGTTAAAAATTGATTGAACCCAAAAGGTCATCAAATTAGCTACTGCGATCAACACCGACAATAACAAGATCAGAGAAATTTCTTTGAGAGAAAAGAAGCCAAGGTCTACCCCTACTGCAGTTACTTCACAGCCCAAGCAAAGCTTATCTTGAAGACTATTTTCTGGAAGCTGTGAAGAAGGAATTGGGTCTGAGCTTTCTCAGGACTGAAGGAGGAATACATAGAGATCATTTCTCTGTTGTCTATTCAACTTCAACAAACCTATTTTTCTGTAGGATCTTTCTAGATCTGAGTTGTAGGCCTATTTATAAAGGCCGAGTGTAGGAACTTGTATAGATCTGAGTGGTAGGATTCTGTTAAGAATTTGAGTGTAGGGCTTTATCCTGAGTGGTCAGATTCAAGTGTGAATCTGAGTTGTAGGATCCAGGTTGGATCTGAGTGTAGGGCTTTGGCCGGAGTTGTAGGGCACTTGTGTCTGAGTTGTAGGATCCTTTGGATCTGAGGTAGGGCTATCCTCCTAGCCTGAGTGGTAGGGCCTTTTGGTCTGAGGTAGGTAATCTTTTGATCAGTGAGTTGTAGGGCTTTTTGCCTGAGCTGTAGGTCTTGGAGGAGACTGAGTGGTCCTGTGCTATCGTGTTATATGCTCTTAGGAGTCGAGTTTTTTGTGAAGTACCTTGTCTAACACACCATTAGAAAGGCAGGAGAGACAATGGGCGTACCTATACTCTGGAGAATCACTATAAACCTTCTGTGTGTTGTGTGTGATCTTCTTGAAAGAAATACTCACTAATCACAATAGACATTAACTCAGATAAAGTCTAAAAGAAAGTAAAAAGACCTAAAAACCTATTCACCCCCCTCTAGGTTTTCAGCTACCCTTGAAATCAAATACTTTTACTACATGTGTTTGTGCTAGATACCAGGCATGCCCTAAAGAGTCTCATTATTCTGCTGCTAAAAGAATTAAGAGATATCTCAAGGGCACACCTGATCTTGGTCTGTGGTACCCTAGGAATAATGATTTTGAACTAATAGGGTATTCATAGACATATTTTGTAGGTTGTAAAGAAGATAGGAGAAGCACAACTGACACCTATCAGTTTCTAGGGAGAAGACTGGTATCATGGAGCAGTGACAAATAGACCAGTATAGCCATCTCCACTGCAGAATCAGAATACATTTTAGCTGGGAGTTATTGTGCACAGCTACTATGGATTCAACATCAACTCCAAGATTATAATCTTTAGTTAAGTGAAACTCTCATATAGTGTGATTCATCTAGTGCTATCTTAATTGCTAAGAATCCTGTCTCTCAAAGTAGGACCAAACATATTGAGATTAGATATCATTTCATTAGAGAGTATATTGAGAAGGAAGACATCCGTCTTAATTTTGCCCCCACAGACAAACAAGTGGCCGATATCTTCACTAAGCCTCTAGATGAAGTAAAGTTCAAACCTTCAAATTTCAGTTGGGTATATTGAACTTGGAGTAACATCATTATGTTTACATGAATATGTGAATTTAGAGGATTAACCTTTTGCAAGTAATCAAGAAAGAAATTGACTAACTGTCCAGGCATCGAGAGAGAAGAGATAACTCATGGCATCGAGTGCGTCGAGTGCACTCAATGCATTCAATCTGGCAGATCAGATTGCGACTGATTCTCAAGATTAATCCCAACCATTGATCAAATCATATAAATCACGATAGGTAGGCGCCTCTCCATATTCTTGATTATGGGTAACTATAAATAAAAATGTGTGCCTAGGATAAAACACATAGTCCATTGCCCTATTTGACTCACTACATCCCTGCCAGAGTATTCTCGAGCAAAGTTCTTCAACTCTCCGGCAACTCAAGGATTCAATGGCACCCAAAGGTTTAGGTTTCCTGTTCGAGTGCTCTGAACTTGTTAGGAATGTATTCAAGGATGCTTCTGAAGATGTATAGTTAGTTCTTCATATGCTGAGTGTCGCCGACCTAGAATTTGTTCTCTCAAAACCATGTCCCATCTGGAAAACAAAAGTGTTGGAAGTGTATGCTAATGCAAAGGTGGTCTCGTATTCCAAAACGATTAAGCCATCTATCAGTGGGAACATGATCAAGAATTCCTCAAGGAGATTGGGCAAGTCTTTGAAATTGACTAAGTTTGGGCCATCAGATGAAGAGGATGAACTTTTGGCTGAAGATGTTAAGTCATCACTTAAATTGTGTGGCCTATCAAAGCACACCAGATGTTCTATAATGAGTAAAGAGATGAACCTGAAAGGGAAGTTCCTGGAAGATGTCATAGGCAAGGACTTAATCTACAAGACTGGTTCTCATAACAAGATATCAAGAAAAATGTTTGAGATGATGACCAAAGTAATTCTATCAAAGAAGGCTAACTTGGGAAAGATTATCTTTGAAAGGACAATGGAATGTATTCCAGAACCTAATATGGGTAGAATAATCTTCTTATTCTTACTGAGCTCGGCTCTAGGGATCCTCAATGTGAGGATATGAGCGAAGATACATCATATAAGGAAAATGAACTCAAGGATGTTTGACAGGTGGGACAGAGTGTTGCTCCCACACCAACTGTCGGCCAAAAAAAGAAAAAGAAAGTAGTTACAATCACTAAAGAGAACTCTAGATATAGATCTTCAGAGAGCATAGGTGAAGAGCCTCATGACCCACAGCTATCTGAGTCAATTGCTGAGATTAGGAGAGATATAAGTTCTCTGGTGTCTATATCATCAGAACTTGCTGCCAAAATTCTATCAAACAGTGTTTCTCAATCTGAAGAAACTCCAATAAAACCTGTTGAGAAATTAGTTGGTTCTGTTGTGGAAAACATTTGTATAGAGATTGAGGGGGAGAATCCAAAAGTAGATTCTCCTACTGAGGGGGAGCAAGGTCAATCTTCTGTTGGTCTACAAGACCAGATTGAATCTTTCCTGGATAGCCTACATGAAAGAATTGGTCAAATTCTAGTTGAATCTCAGTTGCTACCCTCTAGTGCTCAAGTTGAGAAGGAGCGGGTTCCAGAGCTAGTGCAAGAAGATGTCCCCAAAACAGCTTCCGATGTTCAGCAAGTTTATATGAGCATTGCTAAGGTTGAGGGGAGATTCATACAGAGCTCCCTGCTCAAGAAACTGAAAATGTTATTTAGTTATCAGAGGCTGATGAGCTTGTTGTTGATATTCATGATCACTCCTCTGAGTTTGAAGTGACTGACTCAGAAGCTAGGGGAGAAATAAGTAGGGATGATGAAGATGTCTGCTTCCAAGGGACATCTCATCATACTGATATAATGTCTTCCTCCATCCTGGCTCAATTGAAAGGACTACTAGATGACCGGAGGAGGAAAATAGAACACTATGTGGATGATTCTATCAAATAATTGAGACAAGATCTATCTATTGAGATCAAGTCTATAAGATTTGAGGTGAATTTGCTCAAGGCTAACACAATTGCATTCTATAAAAGAGCTGCTCTAGCTATTACATATATTAAAGAAAAGCTTGCTGAGATTATGCAAAAGCAAATCAAATCATCACTTCAGAAAATATGAAGATGGTGCATGTAGTACAAAAGGACATCATGAAAGCAAACCAGGTCGCTCTAGAGAGAAGAATGGATGCTTGCACCCAGTACTTAGATGACCACATGTTGGAGGTTAAGAATTGTGAAAAATGAGAGAGAAAATGGCCAAGAGGTAAATAAAATGCAAATTTTATTGCTCCAAAAAGATAATTATTACATATGTATTCCCCCTTATTTATAGAAATGGGGGAGATTAGAGAATACAACAACCGATGTGGGACTAAATACAAGTCGGGCAGTCTACGCAGTTTGACATGGTCAAGCCGCCCACTATACTACAAATAATTGAACACTAAGCGACAACTAGGAAATTCTCCTAACTGCTAGGGAAGACCGTTGGTACAGGCTTCCAGACCATAACTGCGGGTTGCCACCATACCGCACTTGTGGTTACCCATTAGACTACAATTGCTACAAGCTACTAGACAGCAACCCCGGGTTACCACTAGACCGCAGTTACGGCTAATCATCTGTCCGCTGCTGCGGCTTTCTGCCAGAACACTGCAGCTTCCTTTAGACCCTGCGACTAACCTCTAGACCGCTGTTATGGTTATTCCTCAGATTTCCACTGCTGTCGTCAACCTGATAGCAAGCTGAGGTACACCACCAGGCCGCTAGACCAAATCGCTATGTTGCTGAGATAAATAGACCGTTGTGGTTAGACATAAGACCGCCCGGTCTCCTCAAGCTCAAACACTCCCCCTCAACCTGGAGCATATATATCTACCATGCCCAGCTTGCTACAAACCTCCTCGGAAGGAGTAACTGTCTTGGTGAAGAAATCATCTAGTTCTCTCTCGGAGGTAACAAACGGAGTGCAAATATGATTCTTCAAAATCTCCTCTCTAATGAAGTGGCAATTAACCTCGATATGCTTTGTCCTCTCATGAAAGATAGGATTCCTCAAAATATATATGGCTGCCTTGTTGTCACAGAACATAGGAAGAGGATGATTATAGACTTCTCCCAAGTCCAACATAAGCACTCGTAACCATTTCAACTCACAGGTATTTGAAGCCATGCTCTATACTCTGCTTCAGCACTTGACCTTGAAACCACTACCTGCTTCTTGCTTTTACAGCTGTCAAGGTTTCCTCCTACAAAGGTGAAAAAGCCTGATGTAGACTTTCTATCTTCTTTATTATCAGCACAGCTGGAATTAGAGTATGCTTCAACCTTCAAATGATTATTCTTTTGAAATAACAAGCCCTTTCCTGGATACCCTTTCATATAATCCATAATTTTCATGGCAGACCGAAGATGACACTCTCTAGGACTCTGCATAAACTGACTGACCTTTCCAACCGCATAACAGATATCTGGTCTAGTAACAGTCAGATTTATGAGTTTGCCTACAAGACGTCTATACACAGTGAAATCTGGAAGAAGAGGAGAATCTTCAGTCCACCCCTTATCATATCCAACCGCCATCGAGCAACGAGGAAGTTTCGTGCCAAGTAGACCGGTCTCCTTTAAGAGATCTAGCGCATAGTTTCGCTGTGAAAAAACTATCGAGTTCCTCTTTTGTGAAATCTCAATGCCTAGAAAGTAATTCGAAGGTCCCATATCCTTAGTAACAAAATATTGTCGAAGATATCGTTAGGCAAGATCAATGTCTTCTTTATCATCACCAGTCAGAAGAATATCATCAACATAGACAGCAAGAACCACAAGGCCTTTAGTAGTCTTACGTATAAACAAGGAATAATCAGCAGAGCTTCGACTGAACCCAATAAGAGAAACAACTCCACTAAAATTTTCAAACCAAGCTCGTGGACTCTGCTTTAAACCATAAATCGCCTTCTAAATCTTACATACCTGAGACTCCCCCTGAGAAACATACCCAGGAGGTTGCTCTATGTAAACCACTTCTTACAAATCACCATAAAGGAAGGCATTCTTCACATCTAACTAAGACATCTCCCAGTCTCGATTAGCAACCACAGAGAAGAGAAAGCATATGGTGCTGATGCGAGCAACAAGGAGAAAAAGTATCAAAGAAATCTACCCCATACGTCTGAGTAAAACCTTTTGCCACAAGCCTCGCCTTAGAGCGATCAACCGAACCATCTGGAAGATACTTAACAACAAAGACCCCCCGACAGCTAACCACAGTAATGCCAAGAAGTTGGGGAACAAGAGTCTAAGTACCTCTCTCAGTTAATGTGTTCATTTCTTCATCCATAGCGGCTTTTCACTGAGGAATGGCAAGAGCTTCTTGATACATAGCCGGTATAATATAAGAAGAGATAGCAAGAGCAAAACGCTTACCATCCGGGGAAAGCTGAGCATAGGAGACAACCGCATCAATAGGATTCTTAGTGCATTGTCGAACACCCTTCCGCAGGGCAATGGGAAGATCAAGATCACTCTTGTCCAAAGGAGGCAATTCACTGTCAGAAGAAAGAAGAGTCCCGACAACAGGTACAGAAGGCTCCAAGGGCAAAGAATCTGTCTCGAGAGAAAGAGATGACGTAACAGGAACAGTTGTGGAAAGAGAGGGTTCCGAGAGAGCTGCCGAGATAATAGGCATTGAATAAGAAGTATCAGAAGGCAAGAGAGAAGAAGTAGGAGAAAAATACAGTGTATCTTCAAAGAAGGTAACATCAGCAGACACATACTATTTGTGCAAAATAGGATCAAAACAGCGATATCCTTTTTGAGTCGGATAATAACCAAGGAATATGCATTTAACAAAATGGGAAGAAAGTTTGTCATGACAAGGAGAAGGTATGTGAACAAATGCCGTATATCCAAAAAATTTTAAGAGGTAAAGGATATGACTCTGCCCCGGGTTACAGAATAGAAAATGGAGTCTTGCCCTGAAGAACAGATGAGGGTATCCGATTAATAAGATAGCATGAGAGAAGAACAATATGAACCCAATAGGACCGAGAAACATTCATTTGTAATAAAAGACTGCGAGCAACATCTAAGAGATGACTATTCTTGCGTTCAGCAATGCCATTCTGTTGAGAGGTATATGGGCAATAAGTTTGATGAAGCAAACCATGGTTCACAAGAAAATCAATAAATTGTCGGCTGATATATTCCTTAGCATTATAAGTACAAAGAACTTGAATATGCACCTTAAACTATGTCAAGATCTCATTATAAAAGGCGGTAAACACAGTATTAAGCACTGAACGATCTTTCAGGAGATACAACCAAGTACACCGTGAGAAATCATCAATGAAAGTTACAAAGTATAATCTACCTCTTCCAACAGTAGAAGTAGGAGCACGGACCCCAGATGTTAGAGTGAACAAGTTCAAAAGGATGCGAAGAAATACGTCCCATTCATGCTGGGAGAGCAATGATGTTTGCCAAGATGACAGGCTTCACAATTCAAAGGAAAATCATCTAAAGGAAGGTCTTGGAATAGTTGATGAATGAGGCGAGAAGGAGGATAGCCAAGACGACGATGCCATTGCTGAAGAGATAAAGAAGCAGAAAGAGCAATGTCGTGATCAAGAAAGAAGAGGCCACCACTAGCAGTTCCAGTAGCAATCGTAGCTTTGGAGACAGAATCAGAGAAAGAACAAGTGGTGCCTGTAAAAGTAACCGTGCAATTTAATTGAGTGCAAAGAGCATGAACAGAGAGTAAATTGCATGGGAAAGTAGGGACATAGAGAAGTATCCTCAATAAGCAAAGATGGAGAGAGACACACAGTGCCAACACCATGCACAAGAGAAGAAGTCCCATCAACAATAACCAATAGGAGACAACATGTTTTGTTCAAGCAAGGAAGAGAACAAACGAGAGTTGCCAGTCATGTGACAAGTGGCAGCAGAGTCAATAAACCACTTATCAAAGGATGCCATAAGAGCACAAGCTGTAGAGGAGAGAAGAGAAATCATCTCAAAGAAAATAGAAAACAGAAGGAAGAATAACTTACCACATGGTTAGAAATAAGACGTCAAAAGAAGCCAAACCCAATAGGACGACAAACAAGTTGCAGAAAGCCAGCTAACAAAAGAAAGAGAGAGGCAGAGAATCAAACTGCATGGTTTGAAAAGAAGCCGGATAGAATCGGAAACTAAGAGGAGCAAACCAAGAAGAGACCGCACGAGTAAGAGAAATTCAACCCGCGCGAGAAAAAAGAATTCGCAGCGACCAAGCAGCGAACAAACTGCGCAGGAAGAACACACGGTCACAGTGATACCACACCAGCAATAAGAAAAGAGGATGCGACCAGGATTTGGTGCCCGTAACGGTTAGAGAAGCCGTAACGACAAGAAAAGAAACCGTAATGACAAGAAAAGAAGCTGCAATGACAAGAAAAGAAGAAAGAAAGAGAGAATAGAATGAGTCTGCACGGTCACGGTGACAACACACCAGCGGCATGGAAGATGTCGTGACCAAATTGTGGAACTCGCAACAGAGAAGAGAATAAGTATCAAATAGCTGATAAACCGCAATAAAATGCGACTAAGCAAAGGAAGCCGCGCGAACAGAACACACACAAAGAAGAAAGAGCAAGGAGAGCGACAAGCAAGGGAGGGAAGGGTGGGAAGCAAACAGGAAGAAGCCAGCGTGGGAAGCAAATCGGAAGAAGTCGGCGCGGTTTAATAAACAAACCATAATCTGATTGGAGCGAAGGATCGATTCGCTTTGATACCATGTGAAAAATGAGCCAGAAAATGACCAATAGGTAAATAAACCGCAAATTTTATTGCTCCAAAAGGATAGTTATTATATAGGTATGCTCCCTTATTTATAGAAATCGGGGGAGATGAGAGAATACAATAGCCAATGTGGGACTAAATACAAGTCAGGCGTTCTACACGGCTTGACATGGTCAAACCACCCACTATACAACAAATAACAGAACACCAAGCGACAACTAGGAAAGTCGCCTAACTGTAAGGGAAGTCTGCTGATACAGTCCGCCAGACCGCAACTGCGGGTTGCCACCAGACTGTAGTTGTGTTTACCCATTAGACCGCAGCTGCTATAAGCTACTAGACTGCAACTGCGGGTAGCCACTAGACCGCAATTGCGGCTAACCATCTGTCAACTATTGCGGCTTTCTGCAAGAATGTTATGGCATCCTTCAAACCACTATGGCTAACCTCTAGACTGCTATTGTGGCTATTCCTCAGACCGCCACTACTGCTGTCCACCTGACCGCAAGCTGAGGTACACCACTAGACAGCTGGACAAAACATCTAGGTCGCTGAGATAGATAGATCGCTACGGTAAGACATAAGACCGCCCGGTCTCCTCAAGCTCCAACAAGAATCAAGTTACTAAAGGTGTTAATTATTTGGCTGAAAAGATTTCCTCTACCAAGGAATCCCTGACTATAGTCATATCTGAAGAAGTCATAAAAGGGGAGAAATCCATGATTAAGGCCAGTAAAAAAATGCTATTTAGACTTCAAATGTCATCAGAGGATCACTGGGTCTAGATCATTTTGTATATGATGATATTCCTGCTTCTAAAGGTCAAATAAATGGTGATGGAGCTGAAAATATTGATGGAAATGTTCCAACCTTCAGCCCTATCACTCAACAACTATCTAAGAGCAAAGGCAAGGCTGTTGTTGAAGAAGATGCTGAGATCAGGCAGAGTAAGAAGAGACAATGAAAAGAGATGGAGTCCATGCCTAATTTTGAACTATGGAGTCCTCAATCTAAGACTATTATTTTGACTGCCTGGGATCAGATTAAAGAAAACAAAACTGATAGAAGTAAATTGTACAGCTCAATGGAATTGGGTAAACTTGAAAGAAATGAAGAGATTAGGAGAAAGTTCAGAAAGGATAAGAAGGTTGATACTGCGTAGTTAGATTATCCAGGCCAAGCAAATATTTCCTAAAGCCATACAACTACTTTTAAAGGCAAAGAAAAAAGAAGATAGAAGCTGAGAAGAAGGCTGCAAAAAGGTCTATCAGGGGCATAGTCATTAAGGAACCCGATGCCTAACAATGATATTAGTAATTAGTTCCTTAGGGCCTTAGGATATGAAATATTGTTGTTGGCAAACAGTTTTGTTTATAATTATCCAATTTTGTGTTAATCAAATTTTGGTTGTGTGCTATTTCTTGCTTTTCAACTTTGTGAATTTATCTTTTCTGTGAGTTAGTGTATATCATTGACTAGGTTTCTGACTTCTTCAAATTGGGGGAGATTGTTGAGTCCATTGATCACAATATCCCAGATTTGAAGAGGGCCAATAAGTCAATAGTATACACATGCTTGTATTTGATATGTGTTCTAGTTTAATATATGCAGGTTGTCCACTATTCATTGATTAAATAGGTTGATAGGGTCAGAAGTTTAGTTGGACTTCAATACAGGATACTATGGAGAGGCCAAAATTTGCCTAAGTATAGAAGCGTTGAGTGAGTACACATCACTCAATACCAGAGGCCTAAAAACATTGACAGAAGTTTCAGTCACTTAAAGCATCAGTGGAGCCAGACTTAAATCTGGCTAAGCCCAGAAGCATTGAGTGAAGGCGATTCACTTAACTCCTACTCAAAAGAATCTATCCAAGGTCAGAAGCGTTGAGTGAAGAAGGCTCACTCAACACCCTATTAAAGAAAGTGGAAAAACCCAGAAGTATTGAGTGTAGAAGGTTCACTCAACATCTTCAGTCAAAAAATCTATACAAGTCCAGAAGTGTTGAGTGTAAAAGGTTCACTCAATGCCTTCAGTCAGGATAATGGACAAGTCTATAAGCATTGAGTGAAGAAGGTTCACTCAATGCCATCAACCAGAAGGATTCTGTTAAGTGCAAATGCATTGAGTGATGAAGGTTCACTCAACGCCTTATCAGTTAAGTTATCAAAGGCAATAACGTTGAGTGATGAAGGCTCACTCAACGCCTCAAGAAGTTAGATAGTTATTCTGCTAAGTGTTTTAGCGTTAAGTGAAGACTTACTACTCAACGCTTTAGTAGTTAACACTTAAAGTTCAGATGCGTTGAGTCTCAAGGCAACACTAAATGCCTCAATGTGTTGAGTAAAAAGACTTCACCTAACGCACTATGTAGACTGTATGGTGAAAGTTGCTAAGTCCACAAGTGCTGAGTCATCTTGACGTCATCACAAATTCAAATGAAGCGGGTTATGTGCGCTAAAGGACAAATAGCAACTCACGCTTTTTGCAGTGCAGTTAATGGTAAAGCTACTTCATAACTACCCATACAACTAACCCATACAAATTAAAGAGCCATTGCAGTTAGGGATATAAAAAAGGTCAAAACAGAGGAAGCAAAAAGGAAGGCTGGTTAAAGTGGTTGAAGTCGAAAATCTCGAGAAACTTCAGCAAGAGCTCAAACACTAATTTTATGGAAGGGTTAGCTAGCAGAGCACTCATTATTATTGCTATTCTTTTTCAAGGATATTGCATTAAACTTCTGATCTACTTAAGCTTGAAGGAGCAGAGATCTATAATATTTCTTCTAAGCACAAGCAGAACAACTTTGAAGATTTACATTCTTGTTGCTGTGAAGAATTATGACTATTTCTACACAGTCCATGAAGCTGACTCATAGGTTTATTTCTTTGGAGTCAATCACCATAAAACTTTACTCAAACTGTAAGATCACTATGTGATCTGAGTTGTAAGCCTATGTTATAAAAGCTGAGTGGAAGAGCCGTTTTCTCTGAGTGGGTAGGATCCAAAAGTGGATCTGAGGTAGGATCTTGGTCAAGATCTTAGGAAGGAGATCTGGTGTATCTCTGAGAAGTAGGGCTGCTGATCCTAAGGTAGGAGTTACTAAACTCTGAGTGTATGGTTGATGTGCCTGAGGTAGGACTGCATTCAGTCTGAGTAGTAGGAGTGAAATTCACTCTGAGTTGTAAGATCCTGAGGGATCTGAGGTGTAAGCTCAAGGAGCTGAGGATATAAGAGAAGTTAACTGAATCTAGCTCACTACTAGATAGATGAAGGGGAAAGTGGATGTACCCTAGATAGGGGAACCACTATAAAATCTTGTGTGTTATTGTGATTCTTAAAAGCTAAAAACTAACTCTAACACACACCAAGCTCATAACTCTAAAAGATTCAAAAGAGCCAAAACAAACCTATTCACCTTAGGTGTTTAACTACCCTTTAACAAAGTACTTTTAGAAATATAGGATTTTGTCTCGGCACAGATCCAATCACGTGGTTTTTCACCCTTTCTAGATTTTCAACGCCAAAAAGCCTTTTGTCATTTGCTGCTATTTTTCTTTGACTGTTTGCTCGCCCGACCCGACTTCAAGCTAAGGCAGTCTGATTCTCTGGATCAGGGAAAAACCTGGTGACCCGTAACAGTTTGGCGTCGTTTATGGGAAGGTGTTCCCAAAGTTATTGACAATTTTCAACACACACCAACTAGCAGCAATGGCAAGAAGGAATGCACACCCCACTAACGACACAACCCCAAAAGAATGGGACAAAATAGCCCCCTCCAGTCCACCTGCAAGCATCGATCCACTACTAGATACTCCCAGGAACATCGTTGCCCTGTGAATGCGCGATGTCACTTTCACCATGATTCCCCACTAGCTTGCCCCATAAGTACTAGCACACCCTATTTCACATGGATTCAAACTGCCCAACTTTGAGGCCTTTGACGGGATGGAAGATACCATGGAGTACATAAATCACTTCGATACAATCATGCATCTCGTTAATGTGCCCGACCAGTAGTTGTGCCAAGTATTCCCCTATGAATCTGAAGGGGCAAACACACACCTGGCTCCACTCTATACGGGAAGGGGAGATCACCTACCTCTTCATCGACCAATTCTTAGCCAACTGATGGATCGTCAGAGACCCCTCTCACCTCTCTGACATCTGCCAAAATGAGGAGGAGTCACTCAAGGAGTTCTTCCACCACTTTACCTCCAAGTCACGACAAATCATGTGAGTCGACCCAGATCTCCTTTGCGGCGTCTTTATCGGAGGACTCTGCTTGATCAAATTCTACTACATAATAATTTGAGAAACAGTACCAAGCTACGTAGACCTCATTCACCAGGTCGAAGCGTAAACCGAGCTGATGAAGCCATCGAGGCCCACATCCAATATTTTGAAGGACCTTCCAAATTGAAGAGGGAGCCGGAGCCTGCACCACCAGCACACCGCCAAAATGATGACCATCGCAACAATTACCTCCAGGATCAAAGCTCTCTCCAACATGTCGGTCACTAAGTACACATTTCCGCAACTAGCTCACATGAAACACATCGTGCACACCAAGAAAATTTGCGGGCAAATCCAGCCTATAAGTTGACACTTCAATGCGTTCAACAATCTCGAAAGGTCCCACATACCTAGGATCCAACTTGTGGTTCTTTCCAAACCTCTTAACACCAGGCATCGGGGAAATTATAAGAAAAATCATGTCCCTAATAGCAAATTCCAAATCAGTCCTTCGCCGATGGACATTCTTCACATAACGCTCCTGAGCTATTCGAAGCTTCTCTCGAATATGCATCACAGAAGTATTCATCTCTTCCAAAGCTTCTGGACCCAACAACGGTCCTTCACCGACTTCAGCCCAAAACAAGGGAGTTCTGCAACGTCTCCCAAACAAAGCCTCAAATAGGGCCATCTGTAAACTCTCTTGATAACTGTTATTGTAAGCGAATTCCATCAATCTCAGTCGCTCGTCCCATGCTCCTCCGTGGTCCAAGATGTAACATCTTATCATGTCTTCCACAATCTGATTTACTCTCTTTGGCGGACCATTAGTCTGCGGATGATAGACAGTTGAATATCTGAGGTCGGTACCCAACCCTTCCTGTAAACTTTTCCAAAAACGAGATATAAACCTGGAATCTCATCCGACACAATACTAATAGGTACTCCATGCAGTCTGATGACCTCATCCAAATATAACTCTGCTATTTTTTTCATGGAGTAATCAGTCTTAAATGGCACGAAGATAGCACACTTCGTTAGTCTATCCATTATAACCCAAATTGAATCGTGTCCTAGGGAAGATATCGGCAAACCGGTAATAAAATCCATCGAAATACTCGCCCACTTCCAACTTGGAATCTCCAAAGGTGTCAGCTTGCCACCAGGCCGTCCATGATCTGCCTTAATACGCTTGCAGGTAAAGCATTCAAACACAAACTTGGCTATATCATTCTTCATTCCATACCACCAAACGATCTGTTTCAAATCTCTGTACATCTTAGTAGAGCTAGGGTGGTGGGAAAAACTAGAACCATGCGCCTCACTGCACAACTTAGCTTGAATATCCTCAACTACGGGGATGCAATATCTACCGCGATACTTCAAGGTACCCGCATCATCGATTAAAAAGTCTGGTAACTCTTTCTTCTCGGTTCTACTACGAAGGTGCTACAAATCAGGATCATCCTTTTGATGTAACCTTGTAAGCGTAATCCATGAAGGCTCTACTACTTCCAAGCTACTTGCCGAGTTGCTACTTTCGACCGAGATACCCATCAACAGAAACTCCTCCACCAAGGATTCCACTGAAATTCCAAAGATTTACACGGTCTTTCTACTCAAGGCATCCGCTACAACATTAGCTTTGCCCGGATGATATTGGATCTCAATATTGTAATCCGCGACATATTCTAATCATCTACGATGGCATAAATTTAATTCCTTCTGAGTGAAGACGTACTTCAAACTCTTATGGTCCGTATAAATCTGACACAGTGCGTCATGCAAAAGATGTCTCTACAACTTCAAGGCATAAATTACTACCGCAAACTCTAATTCATGAGTAGGGTAGTTCTTTTCATGTATATTTAACTACCTCGATCCATACGTAATTACCTTTTCCTCTTGCATCAAAATGCATCCAGGCCCGACATGCGATGTGTCCATATACACTACATACTTTAATCCTTCGGTAGGCAAAGTCAATACTGGAGCAGTACACAATCTCTTTTTCAATTCCTGAAAAGCTTCCTTGCACTTATCGCTTCACACGAACACTGCATTCTTATATGTAAGCCTAGTCAGCGGTATAGAAAATGTAGAAAATCCTTCCACAAACCTTCTATAATAGCCTGTCAACCCTAGGAAGCTTCTTATCTCTTTGGGTGTGGTAGGTCTTTTCCAATCCATTACGACAGTTATCTTTTCTGGGTCAACGGAAATTCCATCCTAATTCACCACATGACCAAAAAAAGAAACATGAGGTAACAAAAACTCGCACTTACTCAACTTTGCATATAACTTATGCTATCTCAAAGCAAATAGAACCAACCACAGGTATTGGGCATGCTCCTCAGCATTCCGGGAATAAACCAGAACATCATCAATAATCACAACAACAAAACGGTCCAGAAAATCCTTGAACACTTTGTTTATCATGTCCATGAAGGCAGAGGGTGCATTCGTCAATCCAAATGACATCACTAAGAACTCAAAATGTCTATAGCGAGAATGAAATGCAGTCCGTGGAACATCCGACTCACAAATTCTCAACTGATGGTAGCCTGAACGAAGATCAATCTTCGAAAACACTGCACTACCACCCAACTGATCAAACAAATCATCTATCTGTGTAAGGGATATCTGTTCTTGATTGTTATCTTGTTCAATCCCTATAATCGATGCACAGTCTCATAGATCCATCCTTCTTCTTCATAAAAAATATGGGAGCACCACAAGGCAAAGAACTTGGTCTAATGAATCCATACTGCAACAACTCATCCAGCTGGATATGCAACTCATCCAGCTCAGGCGGGGCCATACGGTACAGTGCCTTAGCTATAGGAAGAGTACCAGCTCCAAATCTATAACAAACTCCACATCTCTTGTAACACCCCAAATCCTAAATCTGAGTTCAAGCTAGGCAACATCGTCTGGGACACGGGCGTGTCCCAGGGCGTGTCCTGCTCTGTTTGCTCGAGTGTGATTTTTGGTCTTGAGTGTGTCTCGAGTGAGGCACACGTCCTGGGACATGGGCGTGTCCCAAGCCATGTCCTTATCTGTGTCGTCTCGAGTACTCGACGAAATGCACTCATTATTTGTCGAGAGGATATACGGTCTGAGACACCGGCGTGTCAGTGGGCGTGTCCTCCTCGGGTTTTGGCTAGGTTGGCATGGCCTATTGAATAAGGCTGGGCAAGGGTGTGTCTGTAGTTGTGTCTAGGAACACGGCCTATGACACGGGCGTGTCACAGGGCTGTGTCCTTCTCTGGGATTGTCCAGGGCATTGAGGCCTGGTGAACATGGGCTAGACACGGGCGTGTCTGAAGCCGTGTCAGGACACACGGCCTGTGACACGGGCGTGTCACATGGCATATCCTATTCTAGGTAAGTCGGTTCGTGTGCCACTTATAGTACACGACCTGTGACACGGGCGTGTCACATGGCATGTACTATTCTAGGTAAGTCGGTTCGTGTGTCGCTTACAGTACATGGCCTGTGATACGGGCATGTCACAAGCCGTGTCAGCCCAAAAATAGAATATTCAGGGCAATTTGTGGTCGTTCATTTCCTTCAGATGGGATCTAAGAGTCCAAGCTCCTCCCTGCTAAGTTAAGCCCAGGGCTTGAGAATTATCTCTTATGCAAAGCTTGGTTATTCTCTTTCTAAAAGAATATAGAGAAGGGAGAGCAAGGAGGAAGAAGAGAAGAGAGTCGGCCGTCAGTGGAGCTTCAGCGTTCGGAATTGCGAGCCGAGTCCAGATTTGTGGAGGCGAGAGCGTTGCGGTGCTTGCTATTCGGCTAGAATTCCATGGTTACCAAGAGATCGTCAAGGGTAACGATCTTCCTTCTTGGATATGTGAAGTCTGCATTTATGCATGTCTGTGGATTTCCCCCACCAAAAGGTGGATGTTGAGGGATTTCCTTAGGTTGATTCTTGTAATCACCAATCTTGCATATAGATCTGAAAGTGTGTAGTACGGAATAGGCATTCTAGGTGAAACCCCTCTAGACAGGTTGGTCTGGATTGGTGATGTTGCATTTTGCGCACCGGAGAAGACTTCGCGTATAAATGTGTAGTTTGTGGAGTCGATGGGTTGTACCTGTGAAGGGTAGTAATAGGAAGTACTGGAATGAAATTCTAGGAAAATACCCGCATAATTCTTGTGTTGTATGCCATGTTTGGGTGAGTCTGGGTACAGAAAGTGAGTTCTGCTGAACCCGCCAAGTGACCGCGTGGAATGCTAGCATTATCTCCCCTTTTTGAATTGTGAAGCCAGTCCTTGGAGGATAGTGTGGCTATTGTGAGCTATGTGCTCTTAAAAAGGCTCAGTGAAGAATAGGAAAGGTGAAACTGACCCGTGCCTGCAAATTGGTCATGAGTACTTCGGTATTCGATGATGGCATGACGACTTGAGAAACGGGGGGTGGCTGATCTGTACCTGCGTTATGTATGACGGACTGGTATACCTGGTTATTGGTCTCGTTGGAGCGCATAATGAGAGTCTTAGGCCTGCACGCCATTAAGAAAAAATGCTCAATACCGTTGGTTTTCAGACCTTGAACGGTGGTGGGACCCTGGTTCGTCGGTACACCAAGAATGTGCCCTGAGTGCACGGATCGTCGGGATGTGTGGCCGACAGTTATGATATGTTGATTGTGCGTGAGTGCACATTGAATGATATATCTGCTTGTGAAAGCTATGCCTGCAAGGAAGGAATACCACTACCCCAGGAAAGGGGTGGGGTTGTTATAAATTGGTCAGCTGAATGTTGACCGTTGCTTTGTTTTGCACCAAAATGGTGGGCTGTCCCTGTGCAAGTGCTGGAGAGCCGAGCGGGAAATAAAGTGCTGAAGCCCCTCCTGATGTTGTTGCTGTTGTGGGCCCTCCATGGCTGAGCAAAGGCTTTTGTTATGTTCATGTGTGGCCTTCCTGCGTGCCGATGTTTGTAATCCACACTTGTAAAGCGTAACTGTAAGGTCATAAGGCCAAACTCTTGAGTACGTGTGGTATATTCCTTCGTGTGTATATATAAATGTGGTTGTTTATATATGGTGGACATTCATGGTTTGAGTTCAGTTTAACATTAAAAGCTTCCGCTAGTATGCTCTGTGTTAGGATGCGTACCTGTTTTTGTATTAACCTGTGACCTCGCCGCCTATTTGTGGCATATAGTGTGGGGCCCCGGCCATACCTTCTATTATATGTTATTTAACAGATGGAAACGTTACATTTTGGTATTAGCTTGTATCGGTCTTCCTCTTTCGAATTCGTGGTCAAATTCTTTTGTGGGTGGCGAGCACGTGTAAGTGCGATCCGCTTTAACATTAATGAACTCTAGAATGTCCACTAAGGAATGTAAATTCTCCTGTTTGAGGAACCTGTGCGTTCCTATATTGTTGTGATTGCTTGTGCAAGGTCGCTAAAGTGTGTCTTGTTCACCTATAGGTGACTCGTAGTGATGTTGGGCAATCAGAGCCCCAACGTTCTGATGAGAGTGCGATACCAACTGAGGTGCCCACACCTCCTCATTCCGCGGAAACAGTCCGCTTAGTTGTTGAGGCACTATTTGCCATACTTCAAGCACAACCTATTGTGCAAGCACAGCCGGCAGCGATGCCAGAACGGGTTACTGTAAGACCAGAACCTATTGAGGTTATTGATCCTCGAGCAGATGCGCGACAGTTGAAGCATTTTATGAGCTTCAATCCTCCGACGTTTCCTGAAGTCGTTACCTATTCCGGAATGGAAGTTTGATTATATTTCGATGGATTTCGTGCACCGGTTTCCGAGATCTCAACGCGGGAACGATTCGGTTTGGGTGATCGTAGACCGGTTGACTAAAGTGGCTCACTTCCTACCAAACAAGAGGGACGATTCCATGGAATTCATGGTGAAGCTTTATGTTGAGCAAATCGTACGATTGCACGGTGTTCCCCATAACATCGTAAGTGACCGTGATGGTCGATTCACTTCGAAAGATTGGAGACTAATCCATCGATTGTTGGGCACAAAGTTATTATACAGTACAACCTTTCATCCCCAAACGGATGGCCAAACTAAGAGGACCAACAGAATGATGGAGTACATGCTCCGAATGTGCGCCTTAGATTTTGGAAAGATGTGGGAAGATCACCTCTATATGGCAGAGTTTGCCTATAATAATATCTACCAAGCGAGTATCGGTATGGCACCGTTTGAAGCTTTATATGCTCAGAAATGTCGTACACCGTTAGCTTGGGCGGAAATAGGCGAATCTAAACTATATGGGCATAAAGAAGTCGAAGAAGCTAATTCGATGATACGCTCTATTCGGGAGAGGCTATTGATAACCCAAGATAGACAAGCCAAATATTATAATGCCAAACACCGAAACGTTGAGTTTGCGGTGGGAGATTAGGTCTATTTAAAGATCAAACCCTTCAAAGGTGTGTCCAGGATTCGGCGTCTGAAAAAGTTAAGTCCAAGATATCTTGGATTGTTTGAAGTGGTGGAGCGAGTTGGGGAAGCTGTATATCTGCTAGCTCTTTCGGCAGAATTGAGTGGATTGCATGATGTGTTCCACATCTCAGTGCTTCGAAAAGCCGTGAAAGATCCAGCTCAAGTGATTGCAAACGATTGTGTACCGGTCGAATTTTGTTTAACGACGAAGGTTAGGCCAATTCGGATCGAGGATAAAGCCGATAAACCGTTGCGGAACAATACAATCGGGATGGGCAAGGTCCGTTTGGAGAACTGTGGCCGTGAGGAGCTAACATGGGAGCAAGAGCAGACCATGCAGGCTGAGTTTCCCGAGTTGTTTGTGTAAACTGTTGAACAGTGTGTGTCAAGTTGTATGAAACTTTTGTGAAGTTATAACATCTTGAATGCTATTTTTCCTTACTATGTGCAAATTTCAGGATGAAATTTATTGTAAGGAGGGGAGGGTTGTAACACCCCAAATCCTAAATCTGAGTTCAGGCTGGGAAACACGGCCTGGGACACGGGCATGTCCCAGGGCGTGTCCTGCTCTGTTTGCTCGAGTGTTATTTTTGGTCTCGAGTGTGTCTCGAGTGAGGCACACGACCTAGGAAACGGGCGTGTCCCAAGCCGTGTCCTTCTATGTGTCTTCTCGAGTACTCCACGAAATGCACTCTACGTTTGTCGAGAGGATACATGGCCTGAGACACGGGCGTATTATAGGGCGTGTCCTCCTCGGGTTTTGGCCAGGTTGGTGCAGCCAATTGAACATGGCTGGGCAAGGGCGTGTCAGCAGCTGTGTCTAGGCACACGGCCTGTGACACGGGCGTGTCACAGGGCTGTGTCCTTCTCTAGGATTGTCTAGGGCATTGAGGCTTGGTGAACACGGGCTAGACACGGGCGTGTCTGAAGCTGTGTCAGGATACATGGCATGTGACACGGGCGTGTCACATGGCGTGTCCTGTTATGGATAAGTCGGTTCGTGTGCCGCTTACAGTACACGGCCTATGACACGGGCGTGTCACAAGCCGTGTCAGCCCAAAAATAGAATTTTTAGGGCAATTTTTTGCCGTTCACCTTCAGATCATGGGATCTAAGGTTCCAAGCTCCTCCCTGCTGACTTAAGTCCAGGACTTGAGAATTATCTCTCATTCAAAGCTTCGTTATTCTCTTTCTAAAAGAATAGAGAGAAGGGAGAGCAAGGAGGAAGAAGAGAAGAGATCCGGCCACCGGTGGAGCTTCAGCGTTCGGAATTGTGAGCCGAGTTCAGATTTGTGGAGGCGAGAGCGTTGCGGTGCTTGCTATTGATCTAGAATTCCATGGCTCCTAAGAGATCGTCAAGGTTAACGATCTTCCTTCTTTGACATGTGAAGTCCTCATTTTGCATGTCTGTGGATTTCCCCCACCAAAAGGTGGCTGTTGAGGGATTTCCTTGGATTGATTCTTGTAATCCCCAGTCTTGCATATAGATCCGGAAGTGTGTAGTATGGAATAGGCATGTTGTGTGAAGCCCATCTTGACAGGTTGGTCTGGATTGGTGATATTATATTTTGCGCATCGGAGAAGACTCAGCGTATAAATGTGTAGTTTGTGGAGTCGATGGGTTGTACGTATGAAAGGTAGTAATAGGAAGTACTTGAATGAAATTCCAGGAAAATACTCGCGTGATTCTTGTTATGTATGCCTTGTTTGGGTGAGTCTGGGTGCAGAAAGTGAGTTTTGCTGAACCTGCCAAACGACCGCGTGGAACGTTGGCATTATCTCCCCTTTTTGAATTGTAAAGCTAGTCCTTGGAGGACAGTGTGGCTATTGTGAGCTGTGTGCTCTTAAAAAGGCATAGTGCCGAATAGGAAAGGTGAAAATGACACGCGCCTGAAAATTGGCCATGAGTACTTTGTTATTCGATGATGGCATGGCGACTTGAGCAACGGGAGGTGGCTGATCATTACCTGCATTATGTTTTACCGACTGGTAGACCTGGTTATTGGTCTCGTTGGAGTGCATAATGAGAGTCTTAGGCGTGCACACCATTAATACTAAATGCTCAATACCGTTGGTTTTCGGAACTTAAACGGTGGTGGGACCCTGGTTTGCCGGTACACCAAGAATGTGCTCTGAGCGCACGGATCGTCGGGTCGCGTAGCCGACTATTGTGATATATTGATTGTGCGTGAGTGCACAATGAATGATATATCTGCTTGTGAAAGCTATGCCTGTAGGGAAGGAATACCACTGCCCCGGGAAAGGAGTAGGGTCGTTATAAATTGGTCAGCTGAATGCTGACCGTTGCTTTGTTTGCCACCAAAATTATGGGTTGTCCCTGTGCAGGTGCTGGAGAGCCGAGCAAGAAATAAAGGACTGAAGCCCCTGCTGCTGCTGCTGGCCCTCGAAGGCTGAGCAAAGGCTTTTGTTATGTTCATGTGTGGTCGGCATGATTGCCGATGTTTTTAATCCACACTTGTAAAGCATAACTGTAAGGCCATAAGGCCAAAATCTTGAGTATGTGTGGTACATTCCTTCGTGTGTATATATAAATGTGGTTGTTTATATATGGTGGACATTCATGGTTTGAGTTCAGTTTAACATTAAAAGCTTCCGTTAGTATGCTCTGTGTTAGGATGCGTACCTATTTTGGTATTAACCTGTGACCTCGCTGTCTGTTTGTGGCATATAGTGTGGGGCCCCGGCCGGACCTTCTATTATGTGTTATTTAACAGATAAAGTCATTACATCTCTCTCAGACGGAAGACGAGGAAGGCTATCTAGGAAGACATCCGAAAACTCTCGCACCACATGAACTTCCTCAATATTCGACAAACTACTAACGGTTTCCAAAACAGAAACCAAACAAGCAAAACAACCGGAATTAAAAAGTTTTCGAGCACGTACCGCAGAAATAATCGGTGAATCCTGGCACGAAAAACCAAAAACACTCATGGGGTGGCTGTTGTCCATCTTGAAGTCCAAACGCCTAGCCTTGTATTAGATAACCGCATCATATCTGGACAACCAGTCCATGCCCAAGATCACATCAAAGTCCTCTAGGTCTAACACCTTCAAATCAGCAAAAGCTAGGAAATCTCCTAAAAGAATCAGACAATTCTGTATACCTTGGTCTGACACCACTTAATCACTGGAAGGAAACTTAACGTGAAACGAGTCACCAATTATATCGAGAGTCAGACGGTGACATTCTAAGAAATTCCTAGCCACGAACAAGTGGGTAGCACCAGAATCGAAAAGAACACATGTCCAACGGTTCTTTATCTTAAACTTCCCTATAAAATCGCATACGTAACTAGACGAACAAACATCGAATCTATAGCTACGAGCTAAAAGCTAGAACTAGATTAGAATCTAACCTGAAATCACTTGAGTGGACGTCTGTGCTTCCTCTATAGTAATCATATTGAACTTGCCCTTCCCTTGGTCCAAGAGTTACGGTGACGATAATGCCTGAAGTGGAACTGGCTACAGCGGGGGCTGAGTCTACAAGCAACTTGACTTGAAATATCCCTTCTGGCCGCACTAGAAATAGGCCCTATCCTTACTCTAACAATGGGCAGCATCATGCCCCTTTTTATTACACACGAAACAAACCAAATCTCCTTTGGGAGCGCTCTGAATCGCATGCACTTGCTCCTTCTTCTGAGCTCCCAATATCTCGAAACATCTATCGAGCGGATGGCCAGGATGGCCACAGAAACTGCACACCTCCTTGCTTCTTTTTCTTGAAGCAGAGAACTAGATTCCTGAGAGTTCTTACCACCTTTAGTCTTCCTTTTATCTTTTCTCATCTGCATTCCTCGGTTCTTGGCATTATCAATAGCTTCAACCTTAAGAGCAGCTTTAACTGCCTCCGCATAACTCTCAGATCCATAGGCACTAGACAACTGCTGGATGTCATTCATAAGACCACCCAAAAAGCGCTTAACTCTGTTAGCTTCCGATGCAACCAAATCCGGGGTATACCGGCTCAACTTGCTGAACTCAATCTCATACTTACTGACCGTGAGTTGTCTTTGCTTCAGGTGAAAAAATTATTCATCAGGCAGTCTTGCTCGACCGACGACAGAAACTTCCTTAGCAACAACTCCTTGAAGGACTCCCACGAACATCCATCCTTAAGGTTCTCCTTCTCTCTCAACCACCAGCTCTTTGCAAGGCCCTTAAGCTGGTACGGAACGACCATCACTCTCTGGTTTGCAGAAATTCTGGAGTACGAGAACATCTCCTCTATTGCAATTATCCAATCATCCAAAGCCATGAAGTCTGCTCTACCGTCATAGGTAGGAGGTCCTAATCGCTGAAAATGCGTGATGAAATTCATCTCTGTTGGTAGCAGGGTTGTAGGCACCAAAGGAGCGAGAGGAACGGGAATAGCTTGACCTACAGCAGGATCCTGCACTCTCGGATGCTATCCAGAAATGACAGTCAACAGCGCCTGGATCTACGACTGAATATCCACAATCTGCCTAGACAGAGCCTTATTGCTCTACCGTAGTCCCTCAATCACAGCCTCACTCTGCGCACCAGACGACTCGCCCTCAGACTAGGGAGTCGCTCTCGCCTCAACGCGCTTAGGGGGCATCCTAATAATATAGGGAACAACCAATCAAAACCTAGCTTAACTGCTAGAACTACACAATTTAGTTCAGACCATACATGTTTAGATACTTGCTCAAGCTGCTAACTTGCTCTGGGATTTTTATAATGATGTCATGCTTAAACTTAGGATGATATATTGTCATCCTATTGACTCATATGCATAGACCATGAATGCATGAATTACCATTCTTTTTGTTTTAAAACCCATGTTTGTGCGTATGTCATTATGTCATGCATGTTCTGATATGCAATCTAATAAAGGCCTTAATGCATGTTATGAGCGGCGTACACATGAAATATTATGCATCGCATACTACATAATATCGCATGTAACGAAAAGTAAAATCTAATGTGCAATTATGTGATGATTGTTATGCTTCTCATACTACATAACAATCATATGTTGCTTCCTATGAGGATCCATATACAAACATATATTATGTATCCCATATTACATAATATGCCACGTATACTTTTTGTCATGCTTATGAGGGTAGTACTTATGCTTCAGGCAAGACGTACTGATGATACATCAGTGTGTGTATGAAATGAACCAAGACAACTGAAATTTACATGAGATAGTTATTCGACCAATTGCCAAACAACCTATCTCTCTGATACCAACTGTCACAACCCGCATTTTCTCTGCAAATAAACGACATATCAAAGTAAGAGAAAACACACGTTGTGATGCCACGCCGTGCAGGGGATAACTGCAGACGCTCAGGCAAGACCCCAACTCTACATTTTTATATGAAATCCATAAGTTTAATATGAAGAAAACTGTAATTTAGGTTAAGTTTGGGTGGATGTATCCCTCGGCTCTATAGATCAACTAGTGCACGAGTAAAAGTATGAATATACGTTGCGGAAAATACTTTGTTTATATTTGATTAACATCTTACATGAGCATAAACATCCGACTAGGACAACTCATGATATGCATGACTCTAGATTTAGTCTAAGTATAGAAATAGCTTTTACATTCCTTAAATTATAATGACTTTAGTTTTGAAATATGCTATGAATGATATAGGAAAATGATATTTTAACTAACATGCAATCCTAGCATAAAACCTTCCTAGAGAGCAAGTAAGACCAAACATTCACAAAGAATAGATTTATCAGCTAGCAAGTACTAACATTCTACAAGAAAACCATCAGTGGGCATCAACAACCTGACACGAACCCACTAAAAGTATGTATGTCTGAACTAAAACAAAATAACTACTACTACCTCACAATCGATGAGGTATAGGAAACCGCAATCGCTGCAGAATGCAAGCCACAACCAAACCCTAGCCGCTCAACCGACTATTGCTCCAAACCTGAGGCATTCAAAAGAAAAAAACACCTCAGCTAGAGAGTACAAGTGGTAAATAATAACCTCAATAGATAGTATTTACAGGGAAACAAGAAGGGGTACTAACCCCAACTATAAGAATAGCTGATAAACCTCAACTAAAAAGTCAAGTTATAACAAGTAAAGCAGGAATTTCAATAGTAAAGTAAGAGAAATTGCACCAAGTGCGAAGTGCAGTCATGCTTCAATAAGATCTGCAAGAGTAAGCGTTCAACAAATGACTAAACAATAGAGAGCAAAAAGACTAAATAGCTCTAAACACGTAAATCATTAGCACTGACAAAAACCACGGTTCTGAGTCGGTGACCACATTGTCTAACACGAACTAACAGACCCAAAAATATCTCAAAAAGGCACTGCGGTGGTGGCCACATTGTCCAATATAACCCAATAGTCCATAAGAAGAGACAAAAACCCACCAAGTGCAATGATTCACAAAACGACATCATGTTGGTGGTCATTTATCCACTGCCAACCTCGCCGTAAAAACAACTCCAAAACTCCAATAAAATCCCAACCTTAACACCAAAATACTCTCACGACAAGAGGAGAGAACAACCCAAAAATTTACCCTAAGACCCATACTCGGCGAATTGACAAAATGACGAAAATGTCCTAAGTCTAGCTAAATTCGTCGAATATACCCGACAAAACAATGAATACTCGACGAATTAGACTTGGCGATAAAAGGCTACACCCGACAATACTCGACGAATAGGATTCGATTCTGCGTATATACTCGACTAAAAGGACTTAGCGGCCCGATCACTCAATGCTTTCTAAGCCTCAGGCGTACTCGACAAATTCGTCGAGAATACTCAACGAATTTGCCTTCACTCAACGCCATGACCAAAGATACTCGACGAATTTGCCTTCTCTCAACGCCATGACTAATGATACTCGACGAATTTACCTTAAATTATAAATCGTACCCGACGAATTTCGATGGATACTCGACGAATTCTAACTTCTGCTCGACAAACTATACTCGACGAATTCTGACTTAAACTGTACCTCATTGTCAACGAATTTCCCTTGGCTAATCTTACCTATATTCGACGAAATCTAGCCGAAAACTTACACTACGATTATGGATCCTACATGTTCGCACCTCATAATACCCTACATTCTAAGTAGAAAAGAAAGGAGCGAAAATAATAGCAAGAAACAAAGCAAGGGGAAGATTCACCACTTGCCTCAAAGCTCCGAAATTCCGACACTCTGAGCACTCCGCGGCAAGGATCGGCCGCAAGATCTCCTTGGCAACGATTGTTGAAACTTTACAGTGGAAAAGGAAGTCAAAATCGCATAACCTAACACCAAAAAATCAAAGAAACGGGAAATACATACCACCTACGTGTAGATCACGGCGAGAGCTTTCCGAATCTACTCTCCAACTACGATTCCGTCCACCGGAACCCCCACGATCGGCGGCTGAAAGCTCGCGACAACGCCGCCCTTCCTCCTTTCGCGAAACCGTCCGTCGGCTCGGGTAGAAGATGATCAATAGGGTTCCCATTTGAAACCCAAATCAACATGAAATCTTAAGAAATTCGCATCGTAGCTAAATATCGAAGCTACAAATCCAACATCGAAGTCGAAATCGAAATCCGACAAACCAAAATCGGGTAAAAACTCCCCGAAGTCTAAAACAACAAATATCCCAAAAAGACTCTATCGAGTTCCAAAATAAATCCGGCTCGCGAGGGAAATTCCAGAAACTCACAAGAAAATAGCGTACCAGAAACCCCAAATCAAAACCTCGGATACCTATGAGCAGAAAACCACGCTCCGACAACGGTACCCGCCAACTGCGCGTAACCGTAACGCTTTGACGTCATAAATACGTCATCAAAAAGTTAAAAATAAACATCGAAAAATCGGGAGCATTACACTCTCAGACGGAATGCTTCTACCAAGTTTCCATGAAGTTAACCAATTTCCCAATTGGAGCGCTTCCTTAAAGGCTCCGAGACTTAATTTTATTCATCTTTTTCAAAATTTATACTTGTTACGGAGAGGTAGCCTGCCACTCTCTGAGTAATCATCTCAAACTTTTGTAATCTCTAAGGAAATAGTGAATTTTGGTGCCGCACCGATTCAGTCATGTGCTTTTTCACCATTTCTGGGTTTTCAAGTCAAAAAAATCTTTTGTCATTTGATGTTATTTCCTTTGACTGTTTGCGCGCCCGGCCCGACTCCGAGTTAAAGTGGTCTGATTTTCCGAGCAGGGGAAAAACCGGGTGACCCGCAACATGTATGTATTATATATGTATATATATATACACACGAGTGACTGAACGAGGGGTCCTCCGTGCCCTGCACGACAGTTCTTCGCCTGCGACGACGGGCTTCACCCTCCCCTGGTAGGCTTCGCTTCACCCGCTTTTGGCTTATTTAAAATTATTTTGTTTCATTTATTAATTTATTAATTTATTTTATTTCATTTAATTTTTAATTATTTATTTTTTACAATTATTTTTGAATTATTAAATGTTTTTAAAATTATTTATATCCATATATATACTAATCTATACTAAATAGAATGAAACCTTAGAGATGTATTGGTCCGCAAATAAATTTCCGCCGATGAATATTTCTTCAATCGTCCGATCATCATGTTATCTTCACAGAATATTTCTTGAATCCTCTGATCATCTTATCTTCACTGGTTTTGTCCATCAAAAATGTGATCATTGGAGCTTTGCGACTTATTCACATATTTTGTCCATCAAAAATGTGATCATTGGAGCTTTGCAACTTATTCACATATTTTGTTTATATATATATATATATATATATATATATATATATATAGGGGCACTGAATTTCCGCGCAGCGTTTTTTGGACAAAAAAACGCGCTCCCCGGAAAAATGAAAAAAACACCCCCTTAACAGCATTTTTAGAAAAAGTGGTCAACATGAAATTGTAGATCTCGACGAGATCTACAACTTTCATGTTGACTACTTTTTCTAAAAATGCTGTTTAGGGGGTCTATTTTCAAAAGGCGCGAAGGGGGTCCGCGCAAAAAAAAAATTCGTAATATTTACCGGGCGGAACCCCCTTCGCGCCTTTTGAAAATAGATCCCCTAAACAGTATTTTTAGAAAAAGTGGTCAACATGAAAGTTGTAGATCTCGTCGAGATCTACAACTTTCATGTTGACCACTTTTTCTAAAAATGCTGTTAAGGAGGTGTTTTTTTCATTTTTCCGGGGAGCGCGTTTTTTTGTCCAAAAAGCGCTGCGCGGAAATTCATTAATCTGATATATATATATATATATATATATATATATATATATATATATACGAGTGACAGTGCACGGGGGGCCCCCCGTGCCCTCCGCGACAGTACACAGTTCGGGCCGGCGGGCTTCGCCCGCCCCGCTGGCGACAAAGATTCCCAAATAGAAGGTCACGGAGGCTCTAAATCAAAAAATGATCAACATGAAGGTTGTTCGGATCGCCGAGATCTACAACTTTCATGTTGATCACTTTTCGATTTGAAGCCTCCTTGACCCCCAAAATCTCATGCCCGCATAAGAACGGATCACGGAGGCTCTAAATCAAAAAATGATCAACATGAAAGTTGTTTGGATCGCCAAGATCTACAACTTTCATGTTGATCACTTTTCGGTTTGAAGCCTCCTTGACCCCCAAAATCTCATGCCCGCATATGAAGGGTTGAGATTACTTTGGAGGGCCTCATTGTTACACCGTGCAATTCTATTGGCTGCCCATATTCTTTTGTATATATGTATAGATATATATATATTATGCAAATAAAGCTTATTTTGTCAAATACATATAGTATAATGTATTTTTAGGCAAAGTGTTCAACATGAAAGGTGTAGATCTCGTCGAGATCTACAACTTTAATGTTGATCACTTTTTCTAAAAATGCACGGAACTAGGTGTAATTTCAAAAGACGCGGAACCCGGCGGAACAGGGCGGAACTTTTCAATAGTTCCGCCCAGTTCCGCGCCTTTTGATAATACACCTAGTTCCGTGCATTTTTAGGAAAAGTGTTCAACATGAAAGTTTTAGATCTCGTCGAGATCTACGAGATCTACGACTTTCATATTGATCACGTTTTCTAAAAATATATTTAACTAGGTGTTTTCCGTATTACGCTCTGTTTGTATTTTGTGCACTTTTAGCAGCCCGCTAACCTCCGCTATTCCGATATACATGTATATATACATGTATACATGTACATGTACATGTACATGTATACATGTACATGTACATGTACATGTATATATATACATATACATGTATATATACATACCATCGTAAGGATCCTGTGCGAAGGATCCTCCGAAAGGATCTGGCGAGCCAGAAGGAGAGGGTGTGGCTGGAACGGAAGTGGGGGAGGAAGTATGGCGATAGCGTTGTTGCAGTTGTTTGAATTGTTGAAATGCAATAAAAGTTTGGAGATCGTCATCCTCATCGGAAGTCGGGAGGAGAGAGGGTTTGGGTGGTGGAGTTTGGGTGACTGGGGTTGGTGGAGCTGGAATAGGTGAGGTAGGAGTAACGAAAGAAGGAGGTGGGATGGCGCCGGTGCGGATGTAATGAAGTATTACCCTGTCGGATGCATGGTCAGTGTTGAATTTGGGCCACCATTTGACCTTGAATATGCGAAGGAGGGAGAATGGAAAATCATCGGGATGAGTTTTTGCAATGGCGAAACTCCAGCAAAAAATCCATGGGATTTTGAAGGAGTTATGAAATTGGATGGATTTTTTGAATGTCGGACCAGTAGACTTGGTGAGCCAAGTTTGGTAGGTGGGTTTGAGTGAAGGTTGGAGAATTTAGGCGGAGGCACCATAGTATCTCCACCAGTCATAGAACCAGACCGGGAGAGTAGGTGGACAGGATTGGTGGAATATGAGGAACCAGGAATGAGAGAAGAGTCAGAAGAGGAGTGTGCGAAACCACGCCTGTTGGTAATCGTGGTAAGTGTAGGTAGGGGGGTTGAATGGAACTGAAAATTGATGTGGGGTCCAGGGATTGGATCATGCGGATGAATCAATTACATTATGAATAACGCATTTGGAAAATGCGATTTGAGATGGGTTTTGTTTGTCATGAGTATGAGTGATGGTGGCGGAATGGGTGTCAATTAGGATGAGCTCATAAAACCGTTGAGTTTTTAGTGGCTCGTCAAGGCAGTATGAGTGAGGTGGAAATGTATGGCTAACGTGTTTTTGAAGGGCGTCATAGGGTGGAGTTTGCGTAAAATGGGTAAGATGAATGTATTCCGTGATGGGTTGAGGAATATATGCGGGATCAGTATGAGCATAGTTGGTCGTTTGGGAAAGTGGAGTAGGTGGTAAGACGTTGACATGAGTAAGGACATCAGAGTAAGTTAAAGGAGTGAATTTATTTTGAGTGGGTATTGGTGGAAGTTTTTTGAGTGCGTAATCTTGAGGAGTTTGAGTCTTTGATGAGGGTGCTGTTGCCGGGTTCTTGCTCATTGCCTTATAAAAATTCACGAGTGAGGAAATCAGGAAGAGAATTGTCAGAGCCTTTGACATATTCAATATCAAAATCAAAAACAGATAAAAGGGCTTGCCAACGGGCAAATATTTGTTTAGAAACTAAATTTGAACATCATTTTGTAAAATAAATTTTGCAGATTGGCAATCAATACGTAAAAGAAATTTTTTGTTAATTAAATCATCTTGGAATTTTAAAATACATTTGACGATACTGAGTATTTCCTTTTTAATAGTATAATAATTTTTTTGAGGTCCGAGCCATATACCGGAATGGTATCGGACTAAATGTTCCTGAGTAGATGAGGAGAGACGTTGTTTAAGAATATCGCCATAGCCGATGTTGGAAGCATCAGTTTCGACAATCATGAATGCATTTGGGTGAGGTAAACAAAGACAAGGAAGGGATTGAACTTTTGTTTTAATTGTATGAAGAATATCGGTATGTTGTGTCGTCCATGGAGGTGGATTTTTTGAAGTCGTTGGTATAAGGGAGCACAGAGTTGGCGGAGATTAGGAATAAAGTCAGAAATGTAATTGAGATAACCTAAAAAACGTTGAAGTTGGGTTTTGTCTTTAATAATATCCGGGAATTTAGATGCAAATTCAAGGCTACGTTGAATTGGAACAATGGTATTACGATGAATATGATGTCCTAGAAAACGAATTTGTGTTTGGAAGAGTTTCATTTTTGGTGCCGAAATGACGAGTCCATTCTTTTTAATGACATATAAAAATGTTTTGAGATGCTTCGTATGTTGATCAATAGAATTGGAGAAGATCAAAACATCATCAATATAAACGATAGAAAACGTGGAGTAAGGATTTAGAATATCGTTCATGATGTGTTGGAATTCGGATGGAGCATTTTTGAGGCCAAAAGGCATGACATTCCATTCATAATGGTCAAAAGGGACGGTGAATGCGGTTTTATATCGATCTTGGGGATCGATCTGGATTTGCCAGAAACCTGATTTCATGTCAAATTTGGAAAAGATTTTGGCAGTACTTAATCGTTTGAGCAAATCACGTTTATTGGGAATAGGATAGCGAATCCATTATAATACTTTATTTAACGGTTTATAATTTATAACTAATCGAGGAGTGCTGCGTTCAATTTCGGCATTTTTCATGACATAGAAGGCTGCGCAACTCCAAGGAGATTCCGAAGGCCGAATTAATTTTTTGTCCAATAAAGTTTGAATTTCGGTTTTGCAGACTTCATGGAGTTCTGCATTCATTTGAATTGGGCGGGCTTTAGTAGGAATATTTTTTTCAGAAAATTCTTTTTCGTAAGGAAGTCGGACAATGTGTTGGTTGCGGTCCCAAAATGCATTGGGTAATTCCGCACAGACTTCCTGTTTGAATAATTCGTTCATATGGTGGACATGGGATTGTGTAGTGGGTAAAGTAAGTTGGTGGTCAATGTGGGCATGAGACAGATCATCCTGGAGGTAAAGGAGCTTGCTACGTTTTTGCTGGATAAGGTTGATATGATGGAAAATGGAATTTTGTTGGAGAAGGTTTAATTGTTTTTTACGTATAGGATGGATAAATTTAAAAAGAACAGTTTGACCCATAATATTAGTACTAATTCCATTATTGGATACTTGAAAAGGATATATTTGAGTGAGGAATGGAGTTCCGAGAATAATATCAGTGTTTAAATTATTAATAACAATAAACTGGTGTTTGAAACAGAAGAGACCATTACAGATAGAGGCTTGGGTAATTTTGCCTTGTATTTGTAACGGAGAATTGTTAGTAGCAATTAAAAGTTCATTAGTGTGGTGATAGTATTTTGTAGGGATGAGGCCGTCGCGGATGCAGCTTTGATCGGCTCCGCTTTCCATCATAGCTACAAAGGTTTGGGAGAAATTATGGATAGAAATGGTAATATGGATTAACCATTTCTGGAATTGGATGCGGTCAATGGTTGAAAGAAATGAGGCATCGGTGGGAGGAGTAGATGAAATGGTAAGAGGTGGTAAGGAAGAGGAGGATGGATCCTGGTCGGGAAGGTTGGTCTGAATAGGAGTTTGAAGTAAGGAAAACTGTGTCTCGTGAGCGAGATGTTTGACATCAAGTGAATGGACCTGTGTTTTTAATAGCTGTAGTTCCTGTTTGAGTTGGTGGATTTCAGTTTGTAATTCTTTTATGACTGGAGTTGGTAGGGTCTTGGAAGTAGAGGTTTGAGGGTATTTGTCGAAGAGTTTAGAAATACTGAAAGGCTGGGCGAGAGAAATAGAAGTGTCGTGTAAGACTAAGGTTTGTAATTTTTCAAAAAGTTCTTTTTGTTTAGTAGGATCAGGAATTTGGGTGATCATGTCGAAAATAAAATCTTTGGTGTTTTGTGGAGTTGTGCGGATCATGTTAATTGTTTTACAATGACAGGTGGAATGAGAGGAGGAACTTGAGTCATAGGAGTTGTGGTCGTCGTCAGCAAGTTGAAGAATATGGAGTTTAGTGTGTATTTTTTTACGGAGATCATCATCTATGTCGGAGAGATCATCGATGATGTGATTGAGACGCCCTTTGCTACGACATTTCGCAGCAATATGACCTTTTTGTCTACATTTATATCACGTAATGTGGGGAGAATGTTGTGGTTGTTTGGACTTAGGTGGTGAGGGTTTATAGAATTTGGGTTCAGTGGTGTGGAAATGAGGTCGTCAAGTGGATCAATAATGTTTGTTTGGAGGGAAAGTCTTACGAGACTTTTGTCGGGCAGTGGATGGGGCAGAAAGGCCAGTGATACCAAAGGCATCACAAAAGGAGCAAAGTTCGCGACGTTTGCTGCCGTATTTGGCTTGAAATTTGAGTTCCTGGCAGGCCGCCAAGGCTTCGCTTTTGACAAAAGCAAATAATTGGCCGTAGGTCATTTGAGTGAAATCAACCTGATCAGTACCCATTTCCTTTTGGAGATTGAGCATGATACGTTGAGAAAAAAGGGAAGGAAGTCCTGTGACGAACTTTTCTTTCTAGAATGAAGCGTTGGAGTCGGGTCGTTTGAGGACCTGAGTAAGAAAGACATCTTTGTACCAACGAAAATCCGAAAGGGTCGGACATCGTAGGTTAGTAAGGAATATTTTGGAAGAAGCTAGTTCTTCACGAGGATTGCCGATGAAATGCATGACAATCGTTATGATGAGATAATCACAAGTGTCAGATTTATTTTTGATGACGCCGTGTTCATCTTCAGTTTCTATGGTATGATTTAAGATGGTAAATTTGTCTTCAAAGGTGAGAGAATTGTCCCACCAATATTTGAGTTGACCAGTAAAACCGGTAACGAGTATACTGGCAGTGTCCTTTTCAGGGCAATGTTTAATTTTGTAGGCCATTTTGGCCATGCCCATTTCTTGAAGTGTGTTGAGAATTTCGTATTCACTTTTGCCATCAATATTCCATTCATAAATGGAACCGCCATCGTAGTGTTTGGTATGGAATTTTGCGCGTTCTTCATATTGAATATCAGGAGGTGTAGGGCGTGGATAGTAATTGCGCGTGTCAGGATTGTTCCAAGACCGGCGTGGTCGGTTTGGAAAATTGGAGCGGGTGTGGTGACGACGAATTTTATTGAGGTGGTTAGGAGTAACGACATCACTATGGAGGTCATGCTCGATGTCGCTGAGGAGGTTTATAATGGGGTTATGGTGGTCGGAATCACTACTGGGAGTAGATGAGTCCATAGGAGGGATGTCATGGTTAATGGTGTTGAGTTTGGAAGTACTGGGAAAATTATTGTTCAGATTGGTGAGGGTTTAATGTAATTTTTGGAGAAGAGAGGCGTCACCAAAAGTGAGGTGTTGCTCTTGAGAAAGAGGAAGACTATGTGGTTGGAAATGGGGGGCAAAGTTGCTTGATGGAAATTTTCTGATGGATACGGGAGTGGATGTGGGGATCGATTTAGGATCAATATGTAAAGATGTTATTTGGGTAGAGATAGTATGAAGTATTTGATTGGAATAATTATTTTGATGATATAATTTGCGAATATCATCGAGTTGCAGAGGAGTGGAGTCAGGACCATCACGACCTTTTTTGAAAGGTGTGGCAATAAGGTCATGAACGTCAGGGGTGGTAAGTTGGATCGTTTGAAGAGGAGGTGTAATGGCAGTAATAACAGTGTTATCTGTTAGTCGCCATTTGGTGTGTAGGGAGGTCTGGACATTAATGGCAGGTTGAGTAAAAGGAGAAGTAATCTGTTGAGTGTGGAAATAGTTTTCTAACCAGACTTCAAAATTAAATTCTAGTTTGGAGCAAATAATATCTAATTTCCATTTTTATATAAATAATCTTTGGTAAGAGTAGTAAAGGATTCAAACCATGCATAGTAAGGAGAATCTTCCTGAAATTCAAGTAATAATTCTTCAAAGTTAGGATTAAAAGGTTTGAGGAGTGTGATAACATTAATACCATGTATGTGCATATGAGTAGAGGTTGGTGAATATGATGTGGACGGCGGATGTACTACATCCGGTAAAGGGGAGGTATAATGGACATGGACTGCGGGAGGATGAGAAAGTGGGTCAGGTTGGTCTACAGAGGAAGTAGAAAAGCGAGAAGGAATATAAGGAGGGATGTGGGAAGTGCGTTTAGTGAATGAGTTAAACCGAATGAGGACAGTGCCATCGCGTTCTTCGATGACATCTTGTATTTCAGTTTGTTCAAGATTTGGAGGAAGTTGGGGACGTTCGATTTTGAAGTGGTCTGGAATGGTGATTTTGTGCCATTTTATTCTTTTAGGGGAAAAGGTTTTGGAGTAAGGAGCATCAATTTGTAGTAAAATAGTTTCATCGGAAATGTTTGGGCCAAGTTTGAGCTTAGGATTTAAACAAGAACTCATTAGTTTAAAATAAATGCGATAAACAATGGCGAATTATTCCGCCAGTTTTTCGAATTCATTTCCTTGTAAATGAATATCAAGAATTAATGGATCCGTAAGAGAGACGGTGAAGTTAGGTATGCTATTAAAATAAATAGGGCCATTGCAGATATTTGTTTGAATCATAGCAAGGATGGAAGATTTATAACGAGCCAGTCGTTTGTCACGAAGGGCCATGTAAATAGGAATATTGACGCCGATATGAACAAGGGGTTTTACGGCTACTTGTATCATGCCGAAGTGGATATAACGAAAGCCGCGGTCAGAATATTTTTTGAGGGCGATATGAGATAATAACGGTGTGGATTGAAATTGCTGTTGAATATTAAAAGTTTCTTCGTGTGTTTTGACACTAAAAGCAGTCTTGAAATCAAAAGTACCGATTTTGTAAATATTATCAATTTGCTCAGTTGGAATCGACCAAGTATGAAAATCAGTATGAATAATATCTTCATTACTTAAAATAGTACGAGAAGAAGAGGAAGTAGAAGGAGAAGGAGATAAAAATCTACGAACGAGGTTGGACATGAGAGTGGTAGAAGAAAGGTTACTACTGAGGTAAAGGGACTAGCGGCCGGGAACACCCATCGCGGGCTTACCAACGGTCTTACAGCTTGACCATCTTTACGGAGGCAGTGGTAATCCCTCTGATACCAATCGGGACTAACCCTTAACGGAGGATCTTTACCAGCTCAAAAGCAGCCAGCATTACCACCAGCCATTATGACAGGCCACTCATCCTCCAAAAGCATATTCCTTTCAATTATTCATGCCAGCTCAGCCGGCACCTAAGCATTCCCCCTATCTATAAATAAGAAGGCACTTCTCCCATCCAAGGCAGAAGCGAGCAGAGGAAGAAGGCCTTCAGAGTTCTTCCGAGCTTTTGTAATATTTCTTTTGTAATATTTCTTTTGTAATATATATATATTACATAAGAAATATTACAAAAGAAATATTACAAAAGCTCGGAAGAACTCTGAAGGCCTTCTTCCTCTGCTCGCTTCTACCTTGGATGGGAGAAGTGCCTTCTTATTTATAGACAGGGGGAATGCTTAGGTGCCGGCGAAGGAGAGAATGAAGGAGGATCCCCTCAAATGAACTATCAGGGGTGCTTATATAGGATTTTCGAGGTGGTTAGGGTGGTTATGGTGGTTAATCATGGATCGGAGGGCCATTGTCGTTCGTAGCGATCGGAGGGCCGTAATGGCCCGCCGAGATCGGACGGTGGAGGGAAGGCCGACCCACGATGGTGGTCGGAGGAGGCGCGCTGGCCGCCCGAGGGAGGGGGCGGCCGGCCACGGACGGCCGACCGCGACCGCCGGCAGCAAGGAGGAGGTCGTCCGAGGTCGCCGGCCGCAAAGGGGGCGGCCGGCCCGGACGGTCGGCCGAGGCCCCTGGCCCGAAAAGGTGGGCGGTCGGCCACGGCTGCCGACCGTAAGTGGGTGGGGGGGGGGGGGGGGGAAGGGGAGGCCGGCCATGGGTGGTCGGCCGCCGGCCGCCCGTAAAGACGGTGGCAGAGGAAGTTGCGATTTGCCGTGTGGCGGTTGCGGGATCCGGCGTGCGGTGGTTGCTCAATCTGGCATGCGGGAGTTGGGATCCGATGTGCGGTAGTTTGGATCCGCCGCGCGGTGGTTTGGGTCCTCCGCGCGGTAATGGGATCCGGCGCGCGGTAGTTAAGATAATCCTCTATAAATTAGGGCATACCCATCATTTGCCCCCCAAAATTCCCTCGTCTTGGAGCGAACGGAAAGCGCGGGAATTTTCTTCTTTGCGACGGGGCTTGGCGGCGATGGTCGGAACGGGTGCAAACACCAAAATAGGTGGCGACGACGACAGTGCTAAGGTGAGACTCTGACAGAGTGAAAGGTCCAGGCACTGGACGACGCTGGAGGGGAGGAGGCCCCTCGCGCCACACTCACGTAGGCGGTGCGTGCGGGCGCGGGGTCCGACCCCTACACTGCGCGCGCGCATATGGTTGGACCCGCGCGAGGAGCCCCCATGCGGGGGGTGCGCAGAGCTGAACCCGCACGCGGGGCTGAACCCGCGCGTGGGACGCGTGGGGTTGAACCCGCGTGCGGGGCTCGTGGGGCTGAACCCGCGCTCGGGGCCCGCGAGGCTGAACCTGCGCGCAGGGCGCGCGTGGTGCGGGCGGTGCAGCCGCTCGCCTGCGCGCTGTCCGGGAGTGCAGGCGCGCGTGCGTGCTCTTGTACGTGTGCGGGAAATTCCCACGCGCGGTGCTTTGTGCATGCAGGTGATACGTGCGCGGGCTAATTTTGTGCGTTCTTTGTGCACGTGTGTGGCTCGAATGCGTGGGCGCAATGTGTGCGTTCTTTGCTGTTCCCACTGGTGCACAATGTTTGTGTGGGCTGGAGCCGTGCGTGGCACGTGTGTGTGACTCGATCCTCGTAGATCGGGCATGCGTTTAGGATTTAATCGTTCTCGAACTTGCTTTACTGACCTTACTTTTCCATTTTTTCAGGTTTCCAAGCGGTGCGCGCAGAGCCATCCTATGCGGCTGCGCTCGAGTCTCTCCCTCGAGCATGTAGCTATTTGGAGGAGGCGCTTCAACTTGCCCCCCGATTTGGAGGTGCGGATCCCTTGTCCTGAAGAGCGGGTGCAAAACCCTCCGTGTGGGTGGATGACCCTCTGTGAGTCGTCTCTTCGGTGCAGCTTTCGCCTTCCGGCTTGCGAGGAAGCTGCCGAGATTCTGAAGTTCTGCGGCGTTCCTGTGTCGCAGTTTACCCCTCTTGGTATGACGTGGATCATGGGTTTGATCACGTTTTTTCGCGAGCACGGATCGAGGTTTTCCTTGGATATTTTCAAGGATTGGTGCGAGGTGTGTGCTGACGGCGGGGACCGCGTGGATGTCTTCAACAACAAGCGGTGGCTGGAGTTCCAAACCCGGGCGGATCGTCGCCAAGGAAATACCTTGTTTGGATATGTTAGGAACCCGGGTGGATTTCCAGAGGTGTGGAGTGTGCTTCTGGACCGTTGCCGGCGTCCTAGAGAACACGAGCGGGAGTTTACTCCCGTCCTTGTTTTTGGGAGCCCCGAGAGCTGGGGAATATCTTTTTCAGCATTTCTACTTTCGTCGATGAGAAGCTCCTGCTGCTATGCGGGATGTCTGTTGCTTCGAGACGTGCTGCCGCCATTCCTCTTTCTCGTGACAGGAAGATGAAGCAAGTGTTTGGAGGTTGTGGAGTTGAGGAGGCGGGTCCTGGCCTTCTTCTTCGACAGGATGTACTTTCAGAGGGAGCTGCCCCTTGCGGCTCTAGAGCGGGAGGCGAGCCGGATGATGCGGATCTTGAGGTCCTGGGGTCCTCTGCCCCCCAGGCTTCCCCAGCGCGGGCTGCGGTGTGGCAGGTGGTGAAAGGAAAGAGGGTCTCCTCTTCCTTAGAGGCGATGAACCATGTGGTACGTATGATCTCAACTTTTGAGTAGTGGCTTTTTAGGAAAGCTCTTCTGACTTGTCCCGTTTCTTTTGCAGATGGAGACTCAGGCGAATATTACGCTTACGTGGAATGATCACTATGTGAGCCTGAAGGACGAGTTTATGGCCCTTCAGGGTGAGCTCCGGGAGGCGAAGAGTGCCCTTTCGGATTTGAAAGGGCGACGAGAGCGCGATATTTCGCGACTTAGGCAGATTGGGTCTGAGCTGCGGTGCGAGCTGGAGGACTCCAGAGCTGCGTACAATGCTGAGAAGACGGCTGCGGAGGAGACTTTGCGTATTCTAGATGAAGTTCGTACAGAGCTGGAGTTATCCAGGGCGGAGGTGATGCGCTTTTCCTCCGCGGATCGGGAGGTTGAGCTGAAGGCGGCTGGTCTGGCAGAGTACCGGGACTCTGTGGATTACATGCTAGACCAGTGTTTGATGTCGGAGGAGGTCCGCGAGGAGGTGTGTACTCAGGAGGAGGAGACATAGATGAAGGACTTGCGGGAAGTCTCTTTCTTCCAGAGGATGGCGAAGACCCTTCGGATGGTGTCCCGGAAACTGGGATGTGACATTGCCGGCCTCGGGCTCGAGGATTTGTCAGAGGAGGAGGACTCCGATGTTGAGGTGGGCGATACCGCTGAGTGACAGCAATATCTCTTTGATGATCTTTATTGATTTGTATGTATGTACTTCTTTACATTTGTGGGCTTGTCTCCGTCGATTCGTACCTTTGTATTTTTTTGATTTGTACTTCTTTGATTTGTTGATATGTTTGTTGAGTGGTTGTCATTACCTTTGCTTCTGACTATTGTGGCCAATTGTTGTCTTAGCCAAGCACCAACTGTGAGGGGCAGGTGATGTAGGCCACTCCCTAAATGGAATTTAGGCACAAAAAGACAAGGGAATTTCCTAAGGGGAATTTAAGCGAACACGTTGTGTGCGAATTAGATCTACGAGTTAGCCGCTTATGCCTCTCCACAATTCAACCCTACACCCGCACAATCGCTCTACGCGACACCACGCAATTAAGTCTATCAATTTGATACTAGCATACGGGTAGCCAATCCGTTTTGGATCCAATAAGGGCTATAAGGCCAATGTCCGACCGAGCTAAAAGGACCAATATTGGGTCCGATCGAGCGATGTTGTACCAAAAGAGATCTACCAAAAAATTCGATTCGGAATGGGTAGATCTCTCCCAACAAAAGTCAAACGAGGTTCACCAAACCTTCCCGAATATAAAACGAAGATGAGGGAAATACAAAGCATGCGAAGAAATCCACGATACAATTTCAAGCTATCTAAAACAAATCCAAAAATAATCCACCGCTAGATCTATTCTAAGAAATGAAAACACACAAGAGGTAGGAGGGATTTTCGTTACCCAATCGGAATGGGTAATTTCGATTACACTCTACTTGGAATGCCTCTCAACGACTCCACCGGAGTTGCGCCGGAAGTAGAAGAAAATCTTGCCCGCCTTCGTCGCTTCACGCCGGAATGGAAAACTCACAAGGGAGGAGCCTTGCTCTTGGCCGAAATCTTCAAGAGGAGGGTGGTGCATTTTTTTATGGATGAAAGGGGTGGTCAGCTATTATGGAGGAGAGGTGGGTCGGTTTTTGAGGGGAGTGAGGGGTAGGCAGCGGCTTGTTGTTGGAGGAGAAGGTGGCTAGGAGGAGGGAGGAGAATAGAAGAGGAAGGAGGGAGAAGGGTGGCCGGCGGCCAAGAAGAGGGGAAGAAGGGGAAGTTCGGCCAAGAGGAAGGGGAGAGGAAAATTTCAAGAGGGGAGATTTTAGGGTTTCAATATTTCTTTCTTCAATAATCAAAATGAAAACACCCTTGCCTATTTATAGGCTACATCAAATGTTTGGCTATTTGCAGCCCATAGTAACTAAATAAAACAACACTCATAAAAATAAAACACAACATGGCATAAACATTGCCAAATAAAAAACATGAAAATGAATTAATTAAGCTATCATTAGTTTGGTTTGCGCTGCGGGCGGATCTTTTGACGTCGCTCCACATGGTCGTCACGACACCGCAAATCTTTACTTGGAGGCGGTGAGATAACTTCCGTAAGCATGCCGTCTCCGTGTTGAACACGTTGAGGGCCGTCGTCTCCATCAATCTTTGACATGTAAGAAGTCACCGTCGCCGATGCCATCATTATCTTCAACTATAGGAGAACGCCATCGCCGTCGCTGTCGTCATCTTCAACAGTAACATATTGGGGGTTGTCGCCATCAGCAGGCCCTGAGCGGTGGAAGAGTGTTTGCTCTGGATGGGGGTGAAGAGTTATAGGAGCTCTGGCCTATTGTCGGTGGGAGGCCATGTTCGTTTGAACCCCTGTGAGTTGTGGTGAACCCGGTGGCATTGGAGGGGCGTGGCCCCGTAGACACTGACGACATCGCAACTTACTACGAGGCGAAGGGGGTCCCCTTGTGCCAGGGTAGAGAAGCTGATACCATCACGCTACGGGCTGCGCATAACTGAGGGAGCTGGCTCCCGATGACGTCGCGACCTGCTTCGTAGGAGAAGGGCGAGCCTTGACACCATGAGAGCTAGGTCGAAGCTGCCGTGCTATAGTCTGCGGGGGACTTAATGTTTGGTCCCTTTGGCGATACCGCAACATGTTGTTAAGCCGAGGATATCACGTTGTCGGCAACGCACAACTGTGGGAGCTGGTCCCCGACGATGTTGCAAACCGCTGGGCGGACGAAGGGTGCACCCCTGAACCGCGATAGAGAGAGTGAAGCCATCGCGACACAATATGGATGTGGTTGGTTAGGTGAGGATTCAGCGGGGCAGAAACCTGATTTAGTTGCGATTGTAGCTTTGTAAGGCACCAGTCGCGAGGGGGGCAGGCCCTGCGAGGGTGGGGCGTAAGTCTTCGGATGCAGGTGAAGAGTCATAATCCTCGGCCTATTGTTGGTAGGAGGACATGGTAGATTCGAACCCCCGCGAGCAACTGATAGAACCTGAGGTTGTAATTACACCGATTGTGGGGCTTTCCAGGGATGGCGGGGCATCGAGCTTCGGATGCAGGTGAAGAGTCATAATCCTCGGCCTATTGTCGGCAGGAGGACATGGTCGATTCGAACCCCCGCGAGCAGCTGATGGACCCTAGTATTTGCTGAGGCGTGGCGCCCCGAAGACCCGGACGACGTCGCAACCTACTACGCAGTAAAGGCCGGGTCCTTGCGCCGGTGGAGTGAGGTCGAGGCTATCGCATTGTGGGCTGCGCACAACTGAGAGAGCTGGTCCCTGACGATGGCGCAACCCGCTCCGTAGGAGAAGAGTGAGCATTTCTGCCATAGGATAAAGGTCGAAGCCACCGTACTACAGTCTGCGTAAGACTTGGTATTCGGTCCCAAGACGACATCGCAACTTGTTGCTAGGCTGAGGCTGTCGCGCTATGGGCCGCGGTCAACCGGGGGTGCCCATTCCCGACGACGTCGCAATCCCCTGGATGGGTGAAGGGAGAACCTTTGAACCGCGACATGGGGATCGAGGCAATCGTGCTACAGTTGCTTGCCGGACCCTAGGGGATGGATTCTAAATCAATCCTGCAAGTTTTAGGAGTTAGTGACATCGCAATCACCGTATATAAATGTAAAGAGATGAGTTGTTTTGTTTTTTCTTTAGCCTGGTCATGCCATTGCACGATGACGGATTCCGAACCGCCAAGCAGGTCGCATGTCGATGGATCCCAGACCGCCTTGAGGAATAGACGATCCTGACCTCAGGAGGGTCTGAGGGATGAGATGTCCTTCTGACGTGTTTGCTGCATGACAAGAGTTAGTATGAAAGCAGAAAATGTAGTAAGCATGATAGTTTGTGCATGAGGGTTTTCCTCGCGACTTTATAGTTGTCCTTAGGTGATTAGATATAAAGGAATGTTTTTGGGAGGCGCGTTCTCCTTGGTTCTGGCTCTTCTCCAGAGCGGCCTTCTAAATGCGGTAGATGCTGGTTCCTGAAACAGCATCCGGCTATGCTTGGTGTAGATAGCATGAGCGTGCCATGTCCTGGATGCCCCTGACGAACCCAACTCTAGCAGGCGTGAAAAACTTCATCGCGAGGTGCGGGATTGACGGAACTGCCTGGAATGCTGTCTGGAGGGGGCGAACAAAGATCGAGTTGTAGGGCGATTCTGTATTGACTGCCACAAACTGTATGTCGTGTGTAACCTGTCTTGGAAATTCTCCTAGTGTCACCGGAAGGGTGAGGGTGCCTACTACGGACACGGGTGCCCCGTTGAAGTCGTAAATGGGGCCTGATGCTGGACAAAGATTCTGCCTTTGGATTCCCATACTGGTTAACGCAGTCATGAATATAACATTTACCGAGCTACCGTTATATACCAGAATTTGCTTTACGCGGAAGCTGGGGTTTCCAATTTCTGCTATAATAACATGTGTGTCCTGGTGCGGTGTGCGGAGGCCCTGGAGGTCCTCCTCACCGAAGCTAATGGTAGGAATGATTCCAGCCGCCTTGTATTCCTAGGGAGCGGCGATGGAGTTGACTGCGGGAAAGGGAAACCGGAGATGACTTCCACAATCCCGACGACCTGCCCTCCCCCCCCCCCCCCCCGCGCTTCTCGACGCGCAGGTGGAGGTTCCCTCCGCGCAGGTGCGCCTCCGCGCTGCTCTTGCACATATCCTTCAAGAAAATTCCCGAGAATCCCCTGTCGAACAAGAAGTTCTATCTCATCTTTCAACTTCACACACTCTTTAGTAGTGTACCCGGTTCCTCGATGGAAGTCGCAGTACTTTGATAGATCAGCCCTTGGGTTGGGCGGGAGCGCCCTTGGCCTCTAGAGTGCTAGATCGTCCTGAATGGCATATAGGACGTTGGTGCGAGTGGTGTTGAGAGGGGTGTAAGTCCGGGGAGGCCCGTAATCCTGGCCTCTCCGGGGCTCCTGATTGCGATGCTCGTTGCGACGGTTCTCTTCGTGCCTCTCTGTTCATCTTCCGGAGGGTTGCTCCTGCTGCTTCCGCCTCTTTTGGCCTCCTTCAAACTGTCTACGGTGGGCCTCAATGGCCTCGTTTGTGACTATCTGAGCTTCCACTCGGTGAACCAGATCTGCATAACTGGGGACAGTATCCCGCATTAGAGCGGAGTAGAATCCGCCTAGTCGGAGTCCCCCGAGGAATACCCCTCGAAGGAGCTCAGGGTCTACCCTGGGGATTTGTCTCGCTTCTGCAGTAAATTGGCAGAAAAACTCTGTTAAGGTCTCAGTTTCATTCTGCCGGATGCCGAAGAGGTGGGATGCATCCTTTGCGATCCTGTAGTTGGCCATGAACTGATCGAGGAATTGTTGGCTCAGCTGGGGAAAGTTTCTGATGGACCCCTCTCGGAGGGGATGGAACCAAGTGCAGGCTTGCCCTTTGAGGGTGGTAGGGAAGACCTGACAAAGCAGTTGATTGGGCGTGTTGTAGAGGTGGAGGATCGTGTAGAAGTGGTTGATGTGCTCCCAAGGTGTTGAAGTTGGTGACCGGGCGGTCTGGCTTGGCTGGTTGATGACCGCGCGGTCTGGCGGTTTCCCTTCAGCGGTTTGGTTGCTGTGTGTTGCTGTCTGTGGTCCAAGCGGTCTAGCAGTTTGTCACTGGCGACTTGGAGACCGGGCGGTCTAGCGGTCTCACATGGTGATCTCTCTCTCTCTGGCTGTTGTAGAGCGGTTAGCCCTTCTGTCTAACCGCGTGGCTTGTGCGGTTTGTGTCTGTACAGTCCGCTTGTGTCATGTAAATTTTTAGTCCCACATCTCTTATTTGTATTCTCTCTTATCTCCTCCATTCTATATAAGGGAGGCCATACCTTTGTAATAGACACCTTTTTCGGATAATAAAGTTACAGTTAAACCACTTCCGGTTTGTTTTAGTTCGTATCTCACATGGTATCAGAGGACTCAATATTTTCCTCCTGATTCTGTGCGCCCTCCCTGTCCACGCGACTTGCTTTGCCTGCTTGTGCCCTATCCGCGCGGTCTCTTTCTCTCCTTGTCATTTCCCTCTGTGTGCACGACCTCTTTATTCCTGTGCTTAGTCGCCGCATTCTTTTCGATGCGACCTGTTGCCCTGTGCGCCGCGACCTGTTGCCCTGTTCGTCGCGACCTGTTGCCCTTTGCCTTGCTTTGCCTTTTGCTTCTGTTCAAGCGGGCTGTCTTCTAGACGCTCGACTTCTATCCCTCTGCTTGATTCTGTGGCTTGGTCGTGGCTTCTCTATCCGCTGGTGTCTGACATCGTGACCACTGCAGATCTTCTTCTTCCTATCCGCGCGGCTTGTTTCCTAACCGTGCGGCTTCCTGTTGTTTGCTCCTATGGCTCTTTCTAAAGCTTCTACCACCACCCCTGTCGCCAATCCGGCTCCGCCTCTTCCTCCTACTCTTTCCGAGAACCTTGGCACCGTTTCCAAGCTAGTCGGCTCCAACTACCCGGATTGGAGCGTCTATTTCACCTTTCTCCTTCGCTCGCAACGCAAACGCCACCATCTCATTGATGACCCTCCTCCTACCACTTCACCTCTCTTTGATGACTGGGATGCGAGTGACACGCTTGTGCGTACTTGGCTCGCTAACAGCCTATCCGATGAGTGCCTTCCCGTCATCCGTCATGATGAGACGGTCAAGGCCGCTTGGCTTCATCTGGCCGCTTTGTACTCCAAAGGGGCTCAGACGTCCCGCATCTATACGTTGTATGCAGACCTATTTGCCCGGCCTACCTTGTCGCCTGCTGATGCCTACCAACAAGTTCAGGCTCTTGGGGCTGAGGTTCTTCAAAATCGCCCCTTTTCTGCGGATTTGGCTCAACAACACCAGCACTTCATGGAGCTTCTGGTTGTCTATTATCTGCTCCGGCTTCTTGATACTTATGACATGATCCGCCAGCAAATTCTGGATGAGGCGGAATCTCCTACCTTAGATGCCACTGCTGCCCGCATCGCCGCTGTCACCTCTCTCCTTCAACGCCCGCTTCTGCCTGCTCCTTCTCCACCAGACAATTATGCTCATCAAACTCAGCGAAGTGGCTCTGGTAGCCACAGTCACCAGTCTGGCGGACATACTTCTTCCCGCTACCTCTGCTCTCACTATGGTCGCACCGGACATACTTCAGACCGCTGCTGGACGAAGCATCCCCATCTTCGCCCCTCTAGTGACTCTTCCGCCTCCTCTTCCAAGTCGTCTGCTTCCGTGGTCACATCATCAGGTAGTGCCCACGTGGTGACTCAAGGTAAATGGCTTATCGACTCTGGTACAACTAATCATATGACGGGCAATCCTTAGTACTTCTCTCTCCTCGAACAACATGATTGGTTTCCCCCGGTCCTCGTTGCAGACGGTTCTCCCTCCCCAGTTAATGGGTCGGGAGTGGTTCATGTTACTCCGTCCCTTTGACTAGCGGACACTCTTTATGTGCCCAAGTTTCCGTGCAATCTATTGTCGGTTACCTCTTTATGCAAGCAGCTTCAGTGTTCCGTGACGTTTACTCTGACTTCTTGTTCTTTTTAGGATCCAAGCTCCCAACGGACGATTGCTACTGGGACTGAGAGCGGCGACCTCTACTTCCTCGACAATGTTTTCGCTTTGTCTGCCTTCTCTTCTTCTTGTACGGATCTTCTCCAATGGCATCTCCGTCTCAGTCATCCTCCACCACGGCTTCTACATCAGCTTCTACCCCACCTCCCTCCCTCCAATACTCCTCTCAACTGTGATGCTTGTCAACTTGGTAAGCATCACCGTTCCTCCTTCCCGCCGAAGCAAGGTTGGGGCTCCACTCGACTGTTTGATCTAATCCACTCCGATGTCTGGGGACCTGCTCCTACCCTCACCATTGGTCGGGGTAGTTCTTATTTTGTAACTTTCATTGATGATTTTTCTAGATGTACTTGGGTGTATCTCTTACGAGATCGCTCTGAACTTTTTTATGTATGACTCTCTTTTTATCATTTAATTAAAAATCAGTTTGGTGTTTCTATTAAAACATTTTGCTCTGACAATGCTAAAGAATACTTGAGTCATACTTTTACCTCTTTTTGTGTGCAACATGATATTATTCATCAGACGAGCTGTGTTTATACATCCCAACAAAATGGGGTGGCGAAACGCAAAAACCGTCACCTCCTCGATGTCGCTCGCACATTGATGACTCAGATGCATGTCCCTCGCTCATATTGGGGCTATGCTGTTCTCCTTGTCTGCTACCTCATCAATCGCATTCCCTCCTCAGTTCTCCACGGGAAAACCCCATTCTCCATACTGTATCCGGGCAAAGAGCCTTTTCCTCTCCCTCTCCGAATCTTTGGGTGCACTACATTTGTGCATGCCCCATCTACCACCCGTGATAAACTCTCCCCTCGCTACACCAAATGTGTCTTTCTGGGGTACTCCACCACTCAGAAAGGCTACTATTGCTTTGACCCTGTTCTTCGTAAGCAGTTTGTCTCCGCTGACGTTACTGATAGTTTTACTTTCAAGATCACCTAAACACCTAAAGGGGGGGGGGTGAATAGGTTCTAATTCTTGATTTAACTTAAGGCAGAATATAACTACAGGTTATAATAAAATTCAGAAAACTCTACAGCTAACACAACACAACAATCACAAACATGTACACATCACAGATTGCACACAGATTTTTAGTGGTTCCCCAAGGTCTGGGTACATCCACTTTCCCCCTTCACCTATCTAGCAGTGTGCTAGATTCGGCCAAACTTCCTCCTTTATCTCAGATCCTCAGATCCTACAACTCAGAACCCTATAAGGTTCCTACAGCTCAAGCTAACCAGCCCTTCCTCAGCCTTGCCACAAGGCCTACAACTCAGAGAACACCTTCTCCTACAACTCAGGAATAAACAGCCCTACCACTCAGAGAATATCTCTCCTACACTCAGGCATAAACAACCCTACCACTCATAGAATACCTCTCCTACACTCAGCCTTTATAAAATAGGCTTACAACTCTGATCTATAAATAGATCCTACAGAATTTGAAAATGAAGTAATATAATATCTTACCCCTGTTGAGAGAGAAGGGATAAGACTGTTCTTGATCAGCTTCTTGAAAAGGCTGATGGATGAAATCAACTGGATCTTAGCTTTCTTCAAAGCTTCTTGAATCTGAACTTAGTTAGAGTTGATTTCCTTTGGAATATACTGCTTCTTAAGAAAACCTGTGATAGCTTCCTTCTTGTCTTCAAATGGCTGGATCTCTCTCAATCCACAACCCTTGATAATACTTCTGAATTCTTGAATGAATTCAACTTAGACTGAATCTGAATGGATGTTCACTTCAGAAAGTCTTCTTAGATCTTCTCTCGAAGATCTTCTTCTGTGCCTTGTACTTTCTTGATTAGAGATCTTATCTCATAACAATGATCAATCAATCAGTTTCTATGTATATGTATGTGTATATTCTTCTTCTGAATCTGTCTATTTATAGACTTCATCCTTGGTAACCAGCTGATCCGGTTTCTAACAAACTTCTGACAAGTCTGACAGCTTCAGTCGACCTGTTATAACTCACAGCTGTCAAGTCTTCAAACAGATCTTGTGCCTTTGTATTTGTCAGCAAATTATCGAGACTGTCTGTTAGAAAGTGTCGAGACCATCTGTTAATATGTGTCGACATAAGTGACTTAGGTGTCGACACAGCCTTTGATGATGTCGACATGTCTGCCTTTATGTCGACTCAGCTTCTTGATACTGCATCTTGTGAATGTGTCGACACTGAGTAGGTGTGTCGACACAAACACTTCATCATACACCAACAACTAACTTAGTCTAGACTTTATTGTGTGTCGACACAAGTCCTGTGTGTCGACACAGTTGATGTAGACTCAGAATATAGTGTGTGTCGACACAGCCTCCAGGTGTCGACACAGTTGTTGTCGACTCTGCCTCTGTGTGTCAACACAGTCTTTTGGTGTCGACACAAATGGTGTCGACTCTTTTTCTCTGAGTCGACACAGCTTTCTTCAAGTGTCGACACAATCTTTCTGAAGTGTCGATACACTTCCTTCTGGTGTCGAAACATGGACTTAGAATATTTTTTCTGCATTCTAGTACATTCTTAACCTGCACATATAAACTCAAAATAACATCAAATACACCTTGATGTATATCATTGAGCTAAGTTAGGCTTCTTCAAATCAGGTACATATTTTTCAATGTACCCAACAATCTCCCCCTATTTGGAGAAGTCATAACCCTTTTAGCTAATGATATACACCATTTATGAAAATTCAATATGATGATGTATAAAAGCATAATATCACAGGGAACTTTATAAACAAAACATTAAACACAGATACATCACAGAATAAAGATGTAAAAGAAACGATTATAGAACAAAGTGTTGTTTATAAATTCAAAAATGTGTGTTACAGCTTATTTATATTGATTGTTTTAACACACTAACAATAACATAGTTCTAGGAAAAAAACTAGTAGAACTAAAACTAAGGCTGGTCAGGCTTCTTGATAACAATTCCTTTTCCTGGTTGAACTTGAGCCATCATAGGAGGTTCTGCATCATCAGCAGGCTTTTTGCCTTTCAAATCAGCTTTCTTCTGAGCCTCAGCCTTGATCCTTTGCCTCTCAAAATAATGAAATGGCTTGGGAAAATACTTGCTAGGCTCCTGAGCATCAGGAGATAGCTTTCCACCCTTAGCCTTTCTTATGAATTGAACTATGGCCTCCTTCCTGGCCTCATACTTTTGCCATTCAAATTCATTATACCATTTGCCTCTTTCATGCACCTAATCCTTCACAGCCTTCCAGGCAGTTAATATAATATTCCTTGAGGTGGGGCTCCATTGTTCAAAATCAGATTTTTGTTCTGCTTGCTCTCTGAATCTCTTCTTTGATAATTGAGCATCTTGGTGAGCCTTCAAATCAGCTTCTAGCTTATCTACTTTTTCTACAATAACATTTGTAACCTCCTTTGGAGGACTGTACATTGCCTGCACTTATTGATGAATCATTTCAAAATCAGCAGGGGGATATATGACTTGGGCAACCTCAGGTTGATTACCTTCAAGTAGACCTTGTTGTATCCCTGACTTAGCAAAGGTATCATCATCACATAATGGTGGATATCCCAATGTGGCTCTGACACAGTTGATCACCCACTTGGCATGTTCTGAGCCAGCATGGATGAGTATCCTCTCCCCCTTTAGGACTTCTCTAGCAACATGATCCCTAAGATCATTCTTCTGAAACCTTATTTGGCAATCAAGAAAATTCACACCCTCTTTAAAGAATGATTTTAATTTTTGAAGCTTCTCAGATATATCTTTCTATGAGGTGGTTATAGCAGTTTGAACTGAATCTAGGGCGGCCTTGAGCTTCTGATCATAATTTTCCATGTCTGTAGCCCTTGCAGCAGTCAGCCTTGTAGCAGTATCTTTGAACTCAGTGAGAATCTCATTGTGATATTCAGTAAGATTGTCATTCATTCTTATCTGATTTTCAAGAACATATCCTTGTTTCAATGCAATGTCATCTACTTTAGTAAGGATAGTTTGCTGTTGGTTAGCTAGATATACTACAACATTACCTCCCTTGTGGAAGCAATCTGTCATCTCCTTTTTATTCTGATTGACCTCAAATCTGATTGACTTTATGTCTTGGGCTAGATCAAACTGAAGTGTCTTATGACTCTCATCTACAAATTTCTCCAAGGCTCTTCTCTGCTCATCCATCTTCACCTGTAGATTTACCATGAACTTATTGTGATCAAACTTAGTAGGAGATTGGTGAGTTGTTGTTTGGAGAGCTGAATTATAGCTATGACTTCTTCTCTTGAAGACCATTAGCTTCCTTTTCTTAGCCTCCCTGGCTACTTCAGTCTCAGATTCTGAAGAACTTTTAATCTGAACCCTTTCTGGAGGAGTTGTAGGAAGTTCTTTCTCAGTTTCATGTTGCACTTCCTCAACATGCACTTTCTCCCCCTCAACAACACCTTGCTCCTTCTCAACTCCTAGGGTGTCATCCTTTTCAGCTGCCTTTCCAAAGTTAGGAAACAACTCTTCTTGAGTGTACTCCTTTTGTGCTTGAGCAGGTGATGAAACATCAATTGCAGCAGTATTCAAATCTTCTGATAAGTTTAGTCTTTCTTTCTCCTGTACTTGTTCAGTAATGAGCTCCCCCTGTAATTGTGCAGGATCAGTAATGTTCTGAGTAGGAGTAAGATCTATCTCCCCCTGCATCTATGCAGGTATAGATTCCTCTTGGACTTGAGTAGACCCAATCTGGTCCTCAGCCTGCTCTCTAACTTGTTCTTCTTGAACTTGTGCATTGCCATGATCATGTTCTGGTGATTTCTCAGCTGTTTCCTGCCTGTCCACATCAGGCAACTCTTTTGACAAAACTCTATCCAATCTTGAAAATAACCTCATGTCCATTTTCCTCATATGATTGATCTTGGACCCAGGAATCTATTGCATTACATCTGGAATGATTCCAGCCAGGTATAGACTCAATATTCTAGCCAAGTTTGGCTTCATGATTCCTTCTTTGATTTTTTTCAAACAGAACTGCTGACCAACTGGTTGGAATTGTAAAGACAATTCTTGTCATCAGGCTGAACATATAGGCTGAGATCCTATCATGTCCACCTGGCTTGCATAAAATCACTTTGCCTACAATTTCAGATAGAAACTTTCCTTGTGGATTCATTCCCTTTCGGTTTATGGCTGCTCCAATCTTTATGGCTGAATACAAACCACACCACTAGAGAACTTCCCTTGTCTTTGAGGCTGGGACCTCTTCTTCATCTTGAATGTTGGGTAGGTGAAGAATCTTTCTTATACTTTTTAGAGTAAGTTTAACCTTAGTCCCATGAACTATAGATTTGATCTTGAGACCAGTGGAGTCCAATGTTGCAGCAGTATAGAACTCGAAAACTTCTTTCTTCCAAATCTTGGTAGGTTCAGAGACAAGGTATTCCAATCCATTGTCTGTAAGAAGAGAAATCACTTGTTTGATTTCTGGCGCAGCATTGTCGAAGGCAGCCCTAACCAACTCATATACCTCATTGATGTTGTCTTCAAACTTTGGCGCCATTGGAATGATGAGAAAGCTTGAGAGGAGAGAAGAGAGATTGTCGACACAGGGTTTTAGTCTCGAAAAAACCTGGTGAGCGAGTCGATAGAATATGTTTTCGACCTATATATATATACCTTTTTAAAACATAGAAGGTCAAGAGACGGATAAAAATTGTCGAAAAGTGTCGACACTATTGACAAGTGTCGACACATACTTCTATAGTCTCGACCACGGCGCAGACTACCATGTGTCGACACCAATTGATGATATGTCGACACAGGAGATACTGAATAGTTCAGCCGAAATAATGTGTTGACTCTTAGTATAAGAGTCGACACAAAATCTGTAAGTATTGACACCATTACTCTGGTTGTGTTGACACTACATTTCTGGATGAGTCGACTCTTTGACCCTTAGGTGTCGACACAGATTCTCATGTGTCAACACATTTTCCCTGACTAGTCGACATGACTACTCTGTGTCGACTCTTTATCACTGAATGTGTCGACACCATTTTACTTAGCCAAATATTTTTTTTCAATAAACTAACATATGGCCAACATTCCTAATTCAATTTTAAATCTATTGAATTTAGTTTCATCCAGAGGCTTAGTAAATACATCTGCAATTTGATAATCAGTTTTAACAAATTCTAATGAGATGTCTTCTTTTTCTACATGTTCTCTAAGAAAATGGTATTTTATCTCTATATGCTTAGTTCTACTATGTGAAACAGGATTGTTTGCAATAAAAATAGCACTCTTAGAATCACACAATAAAGGTGTTCTACTTACTTGAATACCATAGTCCTTTAGCTGATGCTGAATCCACAATAGCTGTGCACAGCAACTTCCTGCTGCCACATATTCAAACTCAGCAGTGGATATTGCCACACTAGTCTGCTTCTTACTGCTCTAGGATATCAATCTTCCTCCCAAAAATTGGCATGTACTTGTAGTACTCTTTCTATCTTCTCTACAGCCTGCAAAATCTGCATCTGAATAACCTATTAGTAGAAAATCTCCATTCCTAGGGTACCAAAGACCTAGATTAGGTGTGCCCTTAAGATATCTCAAAATCCTTTTGACTGCAGTATAATGTGATTCTTTAGGGAAAGCTTGATACCTAGCACAGACACATGTAGCATACATAATGTCTGGTCTACTAGCAGTGAGATATAATAGAGAGCCAATTATTCCTCTATACAAAGACTCATCTACAGGCTTACCTGCATCATCTTTGCATATTGGCATATTTGTTCCCATAGGAGTTCTCATGGTGGAGGATGATTCCATATCATACTTCTTAATTAATTCCTTGGTGAACTTAGACTGGGTTATGGACAAGCCATCTTTAGTCTGTCTTACTTGGAGTCCCAAGAAGAACTTAAGTTCCCCCATACTGCTCATTTCAAACTTCCCTTACATAAGTTTGGCAAACTTTTTGCAAAGGTTGTGTTCTGTAGACCCAAAAATTATGTCATTTACATAGATCTGAACTAAGATTATCTTACCTTTAGATTCCCTTAGGAATAGAGTTTTGTCTATTTTACCTCTTGAGAATTTGTTCTCAATAAGAAAAGTAGACAGAGTTTCATACCAAGCCCTTAGGGCTTGCTTTAACCCATACAATGCTTTCCTAAGTCTATAGACATAACTAGGTTTAAGAGAATCTACAAAACCTGATGGCTGCTCTACATAGACTTCTTCTTTTAGATCACCATTCAGGAATGCTGATTTCACATCCATTTGGTATACTTTGAAGCCTTGAAATGCTGCATAGGCAAGGAATATTCTGATTGCCTCCAGTCTTGCTACTGGGGCAAATGTTTGATCAAAGTCCATTCCTTCTTCCTGTCTGTATCCTTTAGCAACCAATCTTGCTTTGTTCTTCACAATTACTCCACTCTCATCCAACTTGTTCCTAAAGATCCACTTTGTGCCAATGATGTTGTGGTCTTTTGGTTTAGGAACTAACTCCTAGACTTTGCACCTTCTAAATTGATTAAGCTCCTCTTGCATAGCATTAATCCAGTGTTGGTCTTGGATGGCTTCTTCAAATTTCTTAGACTCCAGTTGAGATAGAAAACTTGAGTGCAGGACTGTACTCAGATTTCTGCTTCTAGTCTGCACTCCTTATCTTGGATCACCTATTATTTGATTTGCTGGATGGTCTTTTAGATGTCTTATAGATGGAGGTAGATTTTCTGCAGGTTCAACATCTCCAGTTCCTTCATTATTCTGCACCTCTTGGTTGTCATCAGCTTCTATAGAGTCTTGTACTCCCCGTGGACAGTAGCCATCATTTTCCAATACTTCATCTGTAGTTGTGCCTTCTGCAATGGAAAGCTTGTCCATCCTATTGCTTATACCTGTTGGACTGAATGATCTACAAGGCAACTCACTATTGATTAATCTTGTTTCATCAAATACAACATGTACAGATTCTTCTACCACTTGAGTAGCCAAGTTGTAAATTCTATAAGCCTTACTATTGATGCTGTACCCAACAAATATCCCATCTTGGGATTTGGCAGTAAACTTAGTTAGATAAGACTTTCCATTGTTAAGTATATAGCACTTGCAACCAAAGATCCCAAAATAGGATAGATTTGGTTTTCTACCTTTCATAATTTCATAGGGAGTCTTTTTGTGGATCTTGATGATAGAAGCCCTATTGATCACATGACATGCAGTGTTTACTGCCTCAGCCCAGAAATATTCTGGAAGAGAAGTGTCACTCAATAGAGTTCTACCAGCTTCAATCAATGTCCTATTCTTTCTTTCAGCAATGCCATTTTGCTGTGGTGTTCTAGGTAAGGAGAATTCTTGGAAAATCCCAAATTCTTCACACAATCTTGTCATACTTTCAGATTGAAATTCAGTGCCATGGTCACTTCTAATTTTGACCACTGTACTGTTCAGTTCATTCTGAATTTGTTTAACAAAATTATGTAACACACTTGGGGTTTCTGATTTTTGTCTCAGAAAGAACACCCATGTATATCTAGAATAGTCATCTACAACCACAAAAGTGTAGACCTTCCTACCTAGACTATGAACTAGCATAGGACCAAAAAGATCCATATGTAAGAGGTATAAACACCTCACAGAATCCTTGTTTTCAAGGCTATGAAAGGAGGATTTTGTCTGCTTGCCCTTTTGACAAGCTGAACATATCCCATCCTTTATACACTTAACATGAGGACCATTCCTCACTAATTCTTTACTAAAGAGTTGGCCAATTGTCTTATATTTAAGATAGGCCAACCTCTTGTGCCATTTGACACAATGAGATGCATTATCATCAGCTACACGACAAATAGGAGAAACCTTGTTCTCACATACAAAGTCAAGACAATAAACATTTCTTTTTCTGTATCCAGTCAATATGACCTTTTGATCACTTGACCTCTTGATATGATATCCATTCTTAACAAATGAAATGCCATATCCAAGATCACTCAACTGACTTATGCTTATCAGGTTGTGTTTCAAACCTTTTACATAAGCCACTTGAGTGATGGTAATTTGGTTTGAAGAAATGTTACCAAATCCTTTGATGATTCCTCTTTCAGATCCACCAAAGATTACTTTAGGTCCATTCTTGATAGGTATGTACTCCTTCAGCAGCCCCTTTATTCCAGTCATGTGCCTGAAACAACCACTGTCCAAGTACCATATAGGGGCATGGTAACTTGGACTTTCCTGCAATACAAAATTACTTTCCCTTAGAACCCAAGTAAGTCTTGGGTCCTTGGTTCAGGTTAGCATCATTCATATCAAACCTACCAACAACTCTTCTAATTGGTAGACTGTTGTTCTTCCTGACACTTATGTTATGCCAGCAGTCTAAGGCAAAATGACCTATCTTGCCACAGCACCAGCATTCATACCTATTGTATCTAGGTATAGATACATTTTCGGCAGAAAAATTTCTGTTCTGAGTTGGTGCTGCTGCAGCTATACCCACTGATTTCTTATAACCATGGGGTTTATGAACATGGACTGACTTATTGGCATAAACATTCTTGTTCTTCAGAACATCAGTCTTAATATGACCATGAATATTTTCAAGATCATATTTATTAGAAGGCACTTGTACCTTTCTAAACATAACAGGAGCTTTAAGGTTTAGTGGCTGGACTGGAGCTTTGCCTTTTCTCTTTAATTGGGCAGCCCTGGTGTTACCCTTGAAGCCTAATCCTTCCTTACCCTTTTGAGCCACAAACTCATCTATTAAAGGTAAGACTGATTTTGGCTTAGAGTAACTAGCCACTAAATCTTTCTCTACTCTCAGTCTGGCCTCCAGACTTTTAACTTGATCTTTGTAATATGTGATTGTGCCCATCTGAATAATAGTTATATTTTTCAGTTTGGCAATCTCATTTAAGTTTTTATCCAATACTTTTTCTAACTCAGATGCAGCCACCTTAAGATCTGCAATCTCCTGAGCCTGAGTTTTGGCTAGGTTCTTGCTTTTTTTAAGAGCCTGCAATAAGTCTCCATACTTATCTATCAACTGATGAATATCACCTTCAGATTCAGATCCATCCTCATTACTTGATGCAGATGAATCTGACTCTGAACTTGTAATGTAATCTGAAATTCTAGAATTACTTTGTACCTTATTGGGACCAGACTGATCCTGACACTTGTTGTCTTCTGAATCAACCATCAGTCCCATACACTGATGGTCTTCTTGATCAACGATGGAGTTTAGCAATTGCATAAACTCCTCTTCTTCATTAGCTGTATACAGTCCAATGTAAGCTTCAGTTTCAGATTTTGACTCTGAGGAAGATTGATCTGTAAGACTCTTCTCCTTCTTAGCAACAAAGGATTTCTCCTTCTTGCCCTTTTGTTGAGTCTTCTTTCTGTCTGTTGACTCCTTCCTCTTATCTGGACATTCAGCCACCACATGTCCTGGCCTATTATAGCAATAGCAAACAATCTTTGATGTTGTAGCTTTGCTGGGCTTTGATCTGCTCCTTTCCTTTCTTGATGATTTTCTCTTCTGATAGTAATCATCAACTGGCTGTGATGTGGAGGGCCTTGACTTCCACTGCTTCTTCTTCAAGAACCTCTGAAACTGCCTTGTAAAGGCAGCAAAATCTGCATCTTAATCACTTCTTTTTGAGTTCTGATTGTCTGAATTTTCTGAGTTATCTTCAGCAACTTCCTTAGGAGGTGATGGAGACATTCTCCTGCTCTTTCTAGTGGCTTCAACCTTGAAGACCACTGACTTCTCTCTATGCTCTCCTTTTGTAGTTTTGTCTTCCTCCTTCCTAGCCATTAGTTGCATTTCATATGAGAGCAATTTTCCAAATAAGGTTGGAGGAGAAATGTCTGCTTGTTTGGCCACTTCTCTTATATCACAAATCTTGGTATCCCAATCCTTTGTCAAGGATCATAGAAATTTGTCATTCAGCTCATATGTACTGAAGACCATTCCATAGGACATCAGTTAATTCACTATCCTGTAGAATTTCTTGTAGCATTCAGTTATGCTATCAGAATTCCCTTGTCTGAAACTCTCATATTCTTGATTAAGCATAGATTTTCTGTCTTGTCTAACTTCTTCAGAACCCTCCATGTAGACAATCAAAGTGTCCCACATTTCCTTGGAGGTTTTGCAGTGAATCAAATTTTGGAAAGTAGAATAACCTATGACACTCACTATGATATTCTGAGCTCTCTTATCCATAGTTGCCAATATAATCTCATCCTTAGTCATTTCAGAGAAATCTTTAGGAGTTTTTTCATTTGCATCTAGAGCAGACACATTAATTGGGATATATGGACCTTCTTTTACTGTAATATAGATCCTTGGATCAGAAGCCTCCATAAACAACCTAACCCTTTCTTTCCAGATTCCAAAAATCTCTTTTCTGCAGATGGGTATTTCATTGACCCTAGTTCCTTATGATTCTCTCCAGAACCCATTTTCTTGATTCTTGATTCTGCCTTTAGGGTTCTAATGCTTGATTTAACTTAAGGCAAAATATAACTACAGGTTATAATAAAATTCAGAAAACTCTGCAGCTAACACAACACAGCAATCACAAACATGTACACATCATAGATTGCACACAGATTTATAGTGGTTCCCCAGGTCTGGGTACATCCACTTTCCTCCTTCACCTATCTAGCAGTGTGCTAGATTCGGCCTAACTTCCTCCTTTATCTCAGATCCTCAGATCCTACAACTCAGAACCCTATAAGGTTCCTACAGCTCAGGCTAACCAGCCCTACCTCAGCCTTGCCACAAGGCCTACAACTAAGAGAACACCTTCTCCTACAACTCAGGCATAAATAGCCCTACCACTCAGAGAATACCTCTCCTACACTCAGGCATAAACAGCCCAACCACTCAGAGAATACCTCTCCTACACTCAGCCTTTATAAAATAGGCTTACAACTCTGATCTATAAATAGATCCTACAGAATTTGAAAATGAAGTAATATAATATCTTACCCCTATTGAGAGAGAAGGGATAAGACTGTTCTTGATCAGCTTCTTGAAAAGGCTGATGGATGAAATCAACTGGATCTTAGCTTTCTTCAAAGCTTCTTGAATCTGAACTTAGTTAGAGTTGATTTCCTTTGGAATATACTGTTTCTTAAGAAAACCTGTGATAGCTTCCTTCTTGTCTTCAAATGGCTGGATCTCTCTCAATCCATAACCCTTGATAATACTTCTGAATTCTTGAATGAATTCAACTTAGACTGAATCTGAATGGATGTTCACTTCAGAAAGTCTTCTTAGATCTTCTCTCGAAGATCTTCTTCTGTGCCTTGCACTTTCTTGATTAGAGATCTTATCTCACAACAATGATCAATCAATCAGTTTTTATGTATATGTATGTGTATATTCTTCTTCTAAATCTGTCTATTTATAGACTTCATCCTTCGTAACCGGCTGATCCGGTTTCTAACAAACTTCTGACAAGTCTGACAGCTTCAGTCGACCTGTTGTAACTCACAGCTGTCAAGTCTTCAAATAGATCTTGTGCCTTTGTCTTTGTTAGCAAATTGTCGAGACTGTCTGTTAGAAAGTGTCGAGACCATCTGTCAATATGTGTCGACATAAGTGACTTAGGTGTCGACACAGCCTTTGATGATGTCGACATGTCTGTCTTTATGTCGACTCAGCTTCTTGATACTACATCTTGTGAATGTGTCGACACTGAGTAGTTGTGTCGACATAAACACTTCATCATACACCAGCAACTAACTTAGTCTAGACTTTGCTGTGTGTCGACACAAGTCCTGTGTGTCGACACAGTTGATGTAGACTCAGAATATAGTGTGTGTCGACACAGCCTCCAGGTGTCGACACAGCTGTTGTCGACTCTGCCTCTGTGTGTCAACACAGTCTTCTGGTGTCGACACAAATGGTGTCGACTCTTTTTCTCTGAGTCGACACAGCCTTCTTCAAGTGTCGACACAATCTTTCTGAAGTGTCGACACACTTCCTTCTGGTATCGACACATGGACTTAGAATATTTTTCCTGCATTCTAGTACATTCTTAACCTGCACATATAAACTCAAAATAACATCAAATATACCTTGATGTATATCATTGAGCTAAGTCAGGCTTCTTCAAATTAGGTACACATTTTTCAATGTACCCAACAGTTACCTTCTTCGAGAATGCCTCCTACTTCTCGGATGACTCCTCTTCTCTTCCCCAAGCTTCCTCTTCTCTTCCCCCAGCCTCTGATTCTCCAGTTATTCCCTTCGTTCCCTCGTATCCTACTGTGATATCCACCCCTACTCCATCTCCGTCCACTCTCTCTCCGCCTCCATCTCCCTCATCTCCGCTGCTGTCACTCTCTCCTCCCGGGCCAGCTCTCTCTGCGACGGATACTATGGATGCTAAGGAACCCGCCGACTTGGATCTTCCTGTAGCTCTTCGCAAAGGGGTGCGGACGTGTACCCTACACCCCCTTGTTGTTGTTGTTTCATATGATCGTCTTACCTCTTCTCACAGGGCCTTTGCGCTGGCTATCTCTACCATTGCCACACCTCGTTCCTACCAGGAGGCCCTTGCTATTCCTCACAGGAAGATGGCCATGGATGAGGAAATGACGACCCTAACGGAGCCAGGTACCTGGACTCTTGTTCCTCCTCCCTTCGATACTGATGTTGTTGGCTGTCGCTGGGTCTTTGTGGTCAAATTTTGCCCGGATGGCACTGTGGACCATTATAAGGATCGTCTTATTGCTAAGGGATTTACCCAGACCTATGGGGTTGATTACTTTGACACCTTCTCTCCCGTGGCTCGTCTCAGCACTATACGGGTCCTTCTCTCTGTGGCGGTCAATAAAGATTGGCCAATTTCCCAGCTGGATGTAAAGAATGACTTCCTTTATGGTGATCTTCAAGAGGCCATCTACATGGAGTAACCTCATGGGTATGTTGCTCAGGGGGAGACAAGAGTATGTCGGCATAAGAAGGCAATCTATGGCCTCAAGCAGAGCCCTCGAGCTTGGTTTGACAAGTTCAGTGACATCGTGGCGGCCGTTGGTTTTGCGCGCAGCTCTGCCGATCACTCTCTATTTATTCGCAAAACCTCCTCGGGACTGGTGGTTCTTGCTATGTATGTTGATGATATTCTTCTCACTGGCGATGATCAGGAAGGGGTAGCCTTGACAAAGTGGCATTTTCTTCAACATCTGGTCACGAAAGATATGGGCTCTCTGAAGTACTTTTGTGGGATCGAAATCTCTCGGAAGCCCAACTCCTTAGTCCTCTCACAACGTAAGTATGCCCTTGATCTTCTAAAAGAAGCAGGATTGACTGGAGCCAAACCTGCCCGATGCCCTATGGTTATTGGAGAAGACAAAACCTGGGCAGATGATTCGCCTCTTCTTTCAGATACTATGCGGTACAGGCGTCTAGTTGGTAAGCTCATATATCCCACAGTGACCAGACCCGACATTTCCTATGTTGTGGGCAAGGTGAGTCAATTCATGCAAGCACCCAGGGAGTGCCATCTACAGTCCTCCTTGCGGATCTTGGAGTATGTCAAAGCAGCCCCTGGGAAAGGATTACTCTTTCAGAAGAATGGTCATCTGAGGGTTGAAGCATACTCAGATGCGAGTTATGCTGATGACAAAGGGGATCACAAGTCTACCTCCGGTTTCTGCACCTTTGTTGAGGGAAATCTGGTAAGCTGAAAGAGCAAGAAGCAGTCTGTTGTTTCCAGGTCCGATGCTGAAACAGAGTATCGGAGTATAACATCGACCACTTGTGAGTTAAAATGGCTATGGGCTCTCATGCTGGATTTAGGAGAGGTCTACAACCATCCTCTACCTATGTTCTGTGACAACAAGGCTGCCATATACATCTCCAAAAATCCAATCTTCCATGAAAGAACCAAGCACATTGAGATCGTCTATCATTTCATTCGTGAAGAGATTTTGAAGGAACAAATTTGCACTCCCTTTGTCACTTCTGATAAAGAGCTGGCTGACATCTTCATAAAGCCAGTATCCGCCTCGTTTTCTCATATTTGTGACAAGCTGGGCATGATCGATATATATGCTCCAGCTTGAGGAGGAGTGTTGAAGTTGGTGACCGGGCGGTCTGGCGGTCTGGCTTGGCGGGTTGATGACTGTGCAATCTGGCGGTTTCCCTTCAGCGGTTTGGTTGCTGTGTGTTGCTGTCTGTAGTCCAAGCAATCTAGCGGTCTATCACTGGCTACTTGGAGACCGGGCGGTCTAGCGGTCTCACATGGCGATCTCTCTCTCTGGCTGTTGCCGAGCGGTTAGCCCTTCTATCTAACCGTGCGACTTGTGCGGTTTGTGTCTGTACAGTCCGCTTGTGTCATGTAAATTTTTAGTCTCACATCTCTTATTTGTATTCTCTCTTATCTCCTCCATTCTATATAAGGGAGGCCGTACCTTTGTAATAGATACCTTTTTCAGATAATAAAGTTACAGTTAAACAACTTCCGGTTTGTTTTAGTTCATTTCTCACACAAGGATCGTCCACTCCGTCGTACGTCTCAATGTGGGGGATCTTGAATCCTTGAGGGACGGGTTAGGCCAGTACCTCAGGAGCCAAGGGTGATGCCACCCGAGCGGGGCATCACGCCGTCATTGTTCGTCGGCCGACGGGTCCAAATTCCTCTTCTAACATTTCGCGGAATGCTTCCCGAGTCATTCCTGCGCCTGGCTCCGCTGGGGCCTGCTGCTGCTGATTGCTGCGGAGGGGGGCAATTCCTGCCGCCCTGACGTGGTGAATGGGATGCTCAGTGCTGTCGTGCCTCGATTACTCGGATTCTTCTTCAACGACCCTCTGGCCTTCTGCTGGTGGTACTGGTAGATTCTCCTGAGTTGTGGCTCCTGCGGGCACGTGGGGGCCTGCGAGTCTCCTTAAGAGGGCGAGCATCTAGACCCTGATGTCTGGTGGGGGCGCCGCATTTTCGGGCAGCGCTGCATTAGGCGCTGCGTCGACCTCTTGCAGTGGCGCGTTCGCTAGAGACGTCGACATGGCTTGATCCTCCTATTGATGCCGGATCGACCCCTAGTCATTCGGGTGCTCTTTCCAACCATTCTATCACGCTCTAACAAACTTCTGAGTCTTCTCACGCTTGCTGGGAATGCGTTCCCACAGACGGCACCAAACTGTTGCGGTTCGCTCAATGCCCTCGGTAGACCGGTTCTGGATCGGTCCGTCTTAGCCCCGGGCGATCGAGTACGCACACAGTCAAAGTAGAAAAAAGAGAGATTGTACATGCACAACTTTATCCTGGAAAACCCCGGAAAGGGAAAAAAAATCACGTGGTCGGGTCTATGCCAGTCAATATCCACTATTTGCCTCTGTTACAGTGCTCTTGTAGAGAGAATGCGAGGGCGACAGGCCGCGCCTCGTTACAAATACTAGGGGGTTGAGAGAGCTCTTCTTGGGTGACAAACCACTGCTTAGGAGTTCGCGCACTTTGTCGTGCGTCTTTCTAGAGTGCTTGCTCATCGGGCTTGCGCTCCGCAGAGTGCCTGCACTTTGCGCCTAAGATTGAGGAGGGCTGTCTTAGTCGAAACTTCACTCTTTCTTCTTTGGGCGGCGCTTAGAGGAGAATCTGCCAGATTAGTGAGTGAAAGAGGAGAGGAGGAGCGTAGAGAGAGAAGCTCTGGGGAGAAGCAGAAATGAAGGGAGAGAGAGCGAAGGAGAGAATGAAAGGGGATCCCCTCAAATGAACTATCAGGGGTGCTTATATAGGATTTCCGATGTGGTTAGGGTGGTTATGGTGGTTAATCATGGATCAGAGGGCCGTGGTCATTCGTAGCGATTGGAGGGTCCGTAATGGCCCGCCGCGATCGGATGGTGGAGGGAAGGCTGGCCCACGATGGTGGTCGGAGGAGGCGCGCCGGCCGGCGGCAGCCCGAGGGAGGGGGCGGCCGGCCGGTCCTGGGCGGCTGGCCAAGGCCGCCCGACCGGAGGGGGTCGGCCGGCCGGCCGGGGCCACCGGCCGTAAGGAGGGGGTTGGCCGGCCGGCCGCGGCCACCGGCCACAAGGAGGCGGCCGGCCGAGGCCGCTGGCCGCAAAGGGGGCGGCCGGCCGAGGCCGCTGGCCGCAAAGGGGGCGGCCGGCCGAGGCCGCTGGCCGCAAAGGGGGCGGCCGGCCCCGAGCGGCCGGCCGAGGTCGCCGACTGCGAAAAGGGGGGCGGCCGGCCCCGGGAGGCCGGCCATGGCCGCCGACCGCAAGGGGGGCGGCCGGCCATGGGTGGCCGGCCGCCGGCCGCCGCTCGCCCGTAAAGACGGCAGCGGCGGGGGTTGTGATTTGCCGCGTGGCGGTTGCGGGATCCGGCGCGCAGTGGTTGCTCGATCTGGAGTGTGGGAGTTGGGATCCGATGTGCGGTAGTTTTGATCCGCCGTGCGGTGGTTTGGATCCGGCGCGCGGTAATGGGATCCGACGCGCGGTAGTTAAGATAATCCTCTATAAATTAGGGGGTACCCATCAATATATATATATATATATATATATATATATATATATATATATATATCGGAAAAAATGTAAAAACGTGGAATTCGGATTTAGCTAAATCCGGATTCCGTGCGGCTTTTGAAAATAGGTCTTCTATATGATCTTTTTTGAAAAAGTGATCAACATGAAAGTTATAGATCTTGACGATCTACAACTTTCATGTGATCACTTTTCCTAAAAATGTTATATAGAAGCCCTATTTTCAAATGACGCGTGAAACCCAGATTGGGAGCGGGAACCGGGAGGGAGGAGTGCGTTACGGGCTGTCGAGGCGTGTAGCCCGTCGTTGATGTCGTCAGCGGCGGAGGAGTTTCTCTCCGGAGATCGGGAAAAAGAAGCGGGGGATTGGGAGCGGGAGCCGGGAGGGAGGAATGCGTCGCGGGATTCACACGGGGATTCAACGGGTTAGGGTTTTTTGGTTCATAAAATAGAGGTTTTATAACATCCTTTACTTTAAACGAACGGCTCTTATATTATCATTGTAGATTTGATGGTCCGTATTTTTTCTTTAATATTTGAACTCATACTATTGACAGACCTCACTATTTCTTTTTAATATAGTACAAATATATATATATATATATATATACTTTTATTTTTGCTCTCATATAACAAAGTCTTCTACTTAGAATAAAAAAATATTTTCTCCCTGCTTGTCACTCGTGTGTCTATATATCTATGTAATATATATAAAAAAGTATGAATAATCGTTGCAATTGAAAGATAATATTTTTTAAAACCAGGGGGGAGCGAAGCCCACCGCTGCGAGCTGGGTACAGTCGTGCATGGCACGGAGGCCGTGCACTCTCACTCGTGTGTGTAACATAAGCAGGAGCCAATGAATGTTTCTTCAATCGTCCAATTATCATGTTATCTTCACAGAATATTTCTTGAATCCTCCTATCAGCACCTTATCTTCAGAGATTTTGTCTAAGCATGTGACCATCCGATCGTTGTGAAATATTCAAATTTATTGTCTGTTTACCAAAAGAGTCAATATAGCCGATAGAAAAATTAATTAAGAAAGATCCAAACGTGGGATCGCAAAGATGCCTTGTAGTATTTAGCTATGATTAAAACATCTTAGCATATCTAACTATGTATAGTCCTTTAAATAAATAAAGAAAATTGTTAAAAACATTGTATTTTTTGAGTATGTTCACAATTTTTGTTGACAATTTTTGTTGAAAGCATCACGGAATGATAAAGACATGCAAAAAAAATTATACGCACCGCATAATTTGTCAAAAGCAAACTAACTAGAACAAGATTAATTTATCAATAACCTACAATATGAAATCATCAATGGGGGGGGGGGGGGGGGGGGGGGGGGACGAACAACATGAATATAACTAACAACAAAAAATGACATAAATGAACCACAACGTGATTTCATCTAAAATGATTTAACCAAAAAAATTACTAGTTCTCGTCATTTGTTGTCAAATGTTTCTCCTTGTTGGTCCTTTTGATCTCCATATGTCCTACAAAAAAAGAAAGTAAAATATTTGCATAAGTTATTTAAATAAACAAATATTCACAAATTCTTGATTGCATCTCTTCTTCTTCGATGTTCTTTCTCGATCTCCATTTAACGTTTTGGACTCCCGTCGATCACATCAACTCTCTCCGCAAGGGTTTCGACCAGGCAGAGGTCAATGAAGACGGAAACAGGAGAGGCGCAAGGTGTGTTGTGCGTTAATTTGAGTGAGCCCTAGTATTTTATTAGAGATGAATTTTAGTCCTAAATTTTAAGTAACTTGATGTGCACATAGCTAAAACAAAACAACTTTAACAACTCCCTTAATAAATGAGTTGGACTTTTTTTGAGTATGAAATATGTAAAATCATTACATTGAGAACATTAAGTATCAATGACTACATCATTAAACAACAATCGAGCAAACAACAAACTACAAATAAGTATACAAAGCTCACACCTGGTGAGAATCAAACTAATGACCTCCTTATCATGAGATCTCAGCGTACCCAACTGAGCCTCATTGAGATAAATGAGTTGGATTTAAGCATGTTTGAACTTACATAGATCCTACAAGATCAACTATACTAGTTCTCACCTAAAACTAAGGCGGTGTCATCTCAGTGAGCTAAAAATATAAGTCATGCCAACTCAGTTCCCCCATTGGTCAAATTCAAAAATTGATCAGTTAGAGAAGTAACCACTTACACTCCGACACCTAACAACCGTAACACCATTCTCCCTGCCCTTCTCCCTTCGACAGACACCGGTTCTAGATCACATTGCTTGTGACAGTCATGAACGTTTTAGTCAAAAGGAGGCGAAACTCTTACTCATTGTTTCCTGCAACAACTTGCCAAGGTTGTTGTCGGTGTCAACACCAACGTTTGTGAGCTAAGGCTTGAATAGTGTTTAAGTGTGTTGGAACCTGAGACCGGGCGGTTAGCCTTTCTAGTAGCAGCCGTCTGATTGTTCGGCGGTCTGACGGTTTGGGCCAGCGGCTTGTCTAATTGCTATCCTAGCGGTTTGGTAAGAGTTTGCACTGCGGTTTGGTGCCTATACGCAGTAGCGGCCTGGTGGCTATCCGCAGCAGTAGCCTGGAGGTTAGCCGCATCTGCGATCTGGTCGTTAGCTGCACCAGCAGTTTGGAGGTTTGCCTGCAGCAGCGGTCGGTCGTTAGCCACAGCAGCGGCTGGAGGTTAGCCGTAGTAGCGGTCTGGTCGTTAGCCGCATCAGCGGTATGGTGGATAGTCGCAGCTGCGGTCTTGAGGTTAGCCGCAACAGCGGGCTGGAGGTTAGCCGCAACAGCGGTCTAGAGGTTAGCCACAACATTGGTCTGATGGTTAGCCGCAGCAGCGGTTAGGAGGTTAGCCGCAGAAAGTGTTTAGAGGCTTCCCAGGAGATTGTAAATGTTGTATAGTTTGGCGGTTTGACAAAGTCAAATCGCTCAGCTCGCGCGGCTTGTATTTAGTCCCACATCGCTTATTGTATTCTCTCATCTCCCTCTTTTTCTATAAATAAGGCGGCATACCTATATACTGTTTATCTTTTTGGAGCAATAGAATTTTCCTTTATTTAGCTCTTTTTACATGCCATCAGAGTTAATCGGTTCTTTGCTCCTTTTTTGCTCGCGGTTTGCTTTTCTAACCGCTTCCGATTTTGTTTTGCTCGTGCGGCTTCTTCCCGCCTAGCCCTCCCTTTACTTTTTTTTTCTATTTATGTGGCTTCACTGGTGTTTGCGCGATTTCTTTTTCCTGTGCCCCTGCGGGTTGGTTTTCTTCTCACACGGGTTGTTATCTCTACTCGCGCGGTCTCTCTCTTTTTCTCTTGTTCGCGCGGTTTGTTCGGTTAAACCACGTGGTTTGTTGTTGTTTTCTATAGACACTCCATTTTCTTCTTCCACTTTGTCCGCTCCTCTCTCTCTCTTTCTTCTAATTATACCTCTGGTAATTATTTGGGCACCACTTCCAAGCTTGCAAGTCCAAATTACCCTGATTGGAGTGTGTCTTTTATTTTACTGTTGCCCTATCAGCATAAGCGTCATCATTTGACTGATGATCCCCCTCATTTTGGCGCTTCTTCTTTTGATGATTGATACGTTATTGATGCTTTAGTTCATACGTGGTTGGCCAATAGTTTGTCTGATGAGTGCCTTCCTGTCATTCGACTTGATCAGATGATCAAGGCTGCTTGGAATCATCTTGCTACTTTATACTACAAGGAAGCACAAACTTCACACATTTATACTTTATATACTATTGGATCTCTAGTTTGGATTTGGTCTAAGGTTAACTCTTAGGATGCTTGACTCTCCTTGTATAGCCAGGGTCAAGTTTGTCAGTCCTAGAGTTTAGGCTAGTCATTAGAATCAAATTTCATGGACCAGCCTGCAGTGGAATTCAGGAGACTCAAGACTTAGAAGAATTCAGAGTTCAGATTATTAGTTCGAAGTTCTTCGAACTCAGCTCGACGATCGTCGATCTCAGATCGACGAACTCAGAGTTCTCTCTCTGAGTTGAGCTCGACGATACTCGAGCTCAGGTCGACGAATTCTTCCCTCAAGAAAGATTCTCTGGTCGACAATATTCTACCTCAGCTCGACGAACTTGGAGCTCAGCTTTGACAGTTTCTTTCCAGATTATTTCTTCTCTGAGCTCAGGTCGACGAAGACGATTTCTTAGCTCGACAAACTTTGAGTTCAGGTCAACGAAATTTGTTCTGAGGTCGATGAAATTTTTCAGTTCAGTATTTTCTTCTCTGCAGTTCATTTCAAGATTGACCAAGGATGATTTAATATATTGTTGCCTATATTGCTCTGAGTAATTAAATGCATATATACTTATGAATATAGACATTCAATGGCAGCATTAATTACTGAATTTCATAGAGTAAAATTTCGGCTTAATAACTTGGACAGTTGAGGAATCAAATTAAGGCCCTTCTAGTCGTTTGTCCAAGTTCTAAGAATTCAACTGTCAATCAAGGAGTTAAATTCAAATTCAGAACATATACTTAGAAGAATCATCTGCTATCAAAAAGACAAGATAAAAAAACGAGAAGTCAGAGAATCAACTAAGCGATAGAGGCAGACACAGAAAGGCATTCTGTCTGAAAATTCATTCTGTCTTCATCATCAACAAATCTTCTCCAAGCTTTCAAGAAACATCAAATACAATCAGTCTAAAAAGCATGCTGTAGATCAACATCAATCTAAAGAACTACACCCTATGCAAAGCTTCCAGCATTTCCTGAACTATAATAATCTCAGGGGGAGCTTTGACAACTGCATTCCACTAAGTCTTCTCTGTTGTTTAGAGAAAGAGAAGACAACATAACCTTCTTACCTCACTGTAAAAAGGGTTTATTAACTCCCTTAAAAAGTTCTTGTGTTGGTTTTTGGGCACCTGATCAAAAGCCAAAAGGGTTGTGAGATCTCCTTGCAAATAGATCTTGTCTGAGCAAAAACCTGTGGTAGCAGTCACCTGATCAAAAAACTGTTAGTGGATTCCTACCAGGGTGGTAGAAGAGTGGATGTACCCAGATTTGGGGAACCACTATAAATTCTTGTGTTGTCTGTGTGTTCATTATTCTTTGTTTTGTTGTGCTGTGATTGTGTAGTTTAGCCTAGTTTCTATTTCATTTTATATAACTACTACTATCACTTATTTTACTGGTATAGATTTTAAAAATAACAAAAGTTTTAAATCACTCTATTTACCCGCCTCTAGAGTAAATCAGATCTATCCCCTAACTTTCAATTGATATCAGAGCATTATCAATTGCCTAAGTTGTCTTTCAATTGGTATCAAAGGGTAGTTTATTTGGTTATACAAGGTAACACTTGAACCAACAGATCCTTCTAAGATTTAAATTTCTTTAGCCATTACTTATACCATGGCACAGAACAAGGACTATGCAAGCACCAGACCTCCAGTTTGCAACTTGAACAAGTTTGCTATCTGGAAGAAGGGAATTAAATTATATATGAACTCCATTGATGAAGATATTTTTAATTCTATCTTAACAGGTCCACCAGCTCCAGTGGCTACATCTACTACAACTTTCAGCACTCATGCTATTCCACCACCTGAGTGGACAGATGCACAGAAGAAGGATAAGATAGCTGATGGCAAGGCCATGAACATTCTGGCTCAGACAATGTCATATGACATTTTCCAGAAAGTGGCAGAGTGCACCTCAGCTAAAGCCATCTGGGATTCCCTGATGGTTGCTGGATCTGCAGATGAGAAAAAAGACAGGAGATCAAATCTCATCTCCCAATATGAGAATTTCAAGAAAGAAGAGTCAGTGTTAGTGAGTGATATGTATAATAGACTCAGCTCAATCATCAATGAGCTGAAAACTCTTGATAAGGACATAACCCTCACTGAGGTCAATGATAGAATTTTCATGTGCTTCCCCAACTCATGGGATTCTAGAATCTAGCCAATCAAAGAGGCCAGTAGTCTGAATGAGATTTCCACTGAATCTCTACTAGGAAAGCTCAAATCCTATGAGCAGTTAATAAAGACTAGAGAAGCTGCTGAGCAGAAGTTTCCCTCATCATCTAGAAAGGAGCAAAACATAGCATTCAAAGCATCTAAAGAAATAGAAGCTTCATTAGCTAGTGAAGAACTTCTGAGTCTCCTAGCCAAAAGATTCTACAAAATGAGCAAGAAGGATTTCAGAAGGAAGTCATCTAGATAAGATGACAAGTCAAGGTATGATAAAACCCCAACTAAAGAAATTGTCTTCTTTGTTTGCAGGAAGCCAGGACACTTCATATCAGAGTGTCCAGAGAATCAAAAGAAAGAGAGAAGAAGAGAAAAGGAGCCTAGGAAGCAGCATTACAACAAGCCCTCCTCCAGCAAGCATAAGAGGAAGGAGAAAGGCTTTGTTGCTGAAACCTAGAGTGAAACTAAATATGAATCTTCATCCTCCAGCTCTAGTGAAGATGATGAAGAGACTAAAGCAAAGGATGTTTGCTTGATGGCTATTGGTGCATCAGGCAGCCTCTCAGCAGCTGAGCAGTCAGATAGTGAAGAACCTTAATCTGAAGAAGATCAGGAACTGTCCTCTTTTGATTTCAATTCAGATGGTTTTAGAACTGAATTTAAATCATTATGTATTGATTTAATAAACTCTGAGAAGAAAATCAAACTCCTTAGAGAAAAACTAACTGAACAAGATAATCTCCTTTCTGAAAACATTAAATTGAAAGATGAATTAACTTTAGCAAATGAACTAATCATCTCTCTAAAAACTGAATTAGCTGATGCAAGGTAACTTGAAGAATCCCTAAATGGGATAAGCATCAAGTTGATAAACATCACAAGCACAGTAAATGCCAGACTTAATGGCAAGCTGAGCTTAGGTGCTTCATCAAGCCAACCCCCATTCATTCAGAAAAACATACTGTCAACTCCAATAAAATTTGTTTCTGAAAAAGGCAAAGAAAAGGTAGATGATCATAGTATTAAGCAAATAGAATTAAAACAGAAAAATAGGAAAAAGAGAAAGAATAAGAAAAATCCTAACTATAACAATTTTCAGTAGATTTCGTCGAACTCAGATCGATGAAATGTGTACAGTTCGTCGAACTCAAGTCGACGAACTCCGAACGAAGATTTTTATTATAATTATTCTTTGAACTGCGATCGACGAAACCAGTATGGTTCTTCGAGTCGAGATCGATGATATTGGGGCACATAGAATGAATATTTTCATTCTCTAAGCGGAGTTCGACGAACTCATCCCCGTTCGTCGACCGCAGATCGACGAACTCACCGGAATTCGTCGAACCCAGTTCAATATAACAGAAAATTTAATTCTTCCAAAACCTTTAATCAACCTAGGGAATATCTCAATCCTCACCCAGTGGATAATACCACCAAGAAAATATCACCCCTAGGGTATAAAAATCAACCTGAATGTTCTTTTATTTCCAGTTATAAGTATGAAAAGCAACAAGGACCCAAGGTAATCTGGGTCAAGAACATCTAATATATTCTTATGCAAGTGAACTCCTATCCTACCACAGAGGAACAATGGTACTTGGATAGTGGCTGCTCAAGGCATATGACTGGCAGCAAGAAAAATCTAACCAACTATAAGTCTAAGCTAGGTCCAAAAGTGATCTTTAGTGACTCCAACTGTGGCCAGACTAAAGGCTATGGGAAAGTAAATATTGGAGCTGTCACCTTCAAAAAGGTGGCTTATGTAAGTGGACTGAAGCACAACCTAATCTCCATAAGTCAATTATGTGATGAAGGTTTTCAAATATCATTTAATAACTCTGCATGTATTATCACTTCTGTAGAAAATAAAGTAGTTTTAACTTGAACTAGAATAGGAAATATTTACATAGTAAACTTTAAGTCTACTAAGTCAGAAATATGTCTGTTTAATCAAACAAGCAACAACAATGAACTATAACATACGAGATTAGGACATGTTAATTTGAAAAACATTGCTAAATTATCTAGGGACAACCTTATAAGAGGATTTCCTTCTTACCCCTACAAGAAGAAAAGCCTGTGCAGGGCTTGTCATTTAGGCAAGCAAAATAAAAAATATTTTAAAGCCATTAATAAGAGTGATTCACCTAGGATTCTGTATTTGCTCCACATGGATCTTTTTGGACCCATTGCTGTATAGAGCCTAGGAGGGAAATCTTATACCTTAGTGATTATAGATGAATTCTGAAGGTTCACTTGGGTGTTCTTCTTGAGGAACAAGTCTGATAACTTTAAAGTTCTTACAGACTTTCTTAAGTGCATAAGGATTGAGTACTCTACTTTAGTTACATTGATTAGAAGTGATCATGATACTGAGTTTGAGTCTCTTCCCATGCATGAATTCTGTGAGATGGAAGGTATTAGGCATTGTTTCTCTGCTCCTAGAACTCCTCAACAAAATGGGGTAGCTGAAAGGAAAAATAGGACCCTGATTGAAGCTGCAGGCACATTACTTGCAGATGCTTACTTGCCATTATCCTTTTGGGCAGAGGCTGTAAGCATAACAGATTATGTACTGAATAGGAGTCTGATACATAAGCTTAAGGGCAAGATTCTCTATGAATTACTTAAGGGAAGAAATCTAAAGTAGATTACTTTAGGATTTTTGGTTGTTTATGCTACATTCATAACAATGATAAGAAATATCTTAGAAAGTTTGAAGCCAATGCTGCAATGAGAATTTTTCTAGACTATTCCCAAATCAGTAAGACATAGAGGGTATATAATAAATCTACTATGAAAATGGAAGAGACTGTACATATATCATTTGATGAAACTAACATGTCTTATAAGGAGAAGAATCCTTCTACCAGTGAAACTTTGCAGGTACCAAACTTGTGTGAGAAGTTGGATGAGTTGACCCTCACAAATGAGATTGTTGCACATCCCTCTCCACATATAAATGAAGACAGTGAAGATGAATCCACTGAAGTGGATATTGAACCAACAATAGCTCCCATAATTCCATAAGAGGAATTAATTCCCCAAGCTGTTGCTGAACCAACTCCACCTACTGAGTTTGTCACACTTAGAGATCATCATGTATCTCAGGTGATTGGAGACATGTCAGTAGGTGTGCAGAACATGCATCAACTCAACTAAGACTTGATGCATGCCTGCTTCATATCTCAAATTGAGTCCCAATCCATTAAAGATGTTGAGCAAGATCCACACTGGATTATTGCAATGTAAGAGGAGCTCAACTAGTCTGAGAGATGTAGAGTTTGGGTAGTGTGTTTGAATGTATGGTCTTCTTTTTCTTAGTTCCAAGACTCAAAGACTACCCAATCATTGAAACTAAATGAGTATTCAGAAATAAACTAGATGCCCATGGTATTATCATCAGGAACAAGGCAAGGCTAGTTGCTCAAGGCTATAGATAAGAGAAAGGCATTGACTATTACTAGACATTTACACCTATTGTAAGGCTGGAAGCAATCAGAATCTTCCTTGCTTATGATGCCTACAAGAAGTTCAAAGTATATCAAATGGATGTCAAAAGTGCATTTTTAAATGGTGAACTTAAAGAAGAGGTTAATGTGGAGCAACCACCAGGTTTTATTTCTCCAACCCATCCTTCTTATGTCTTTAAATTGCATAAGGTCTCTCTATGGTCTATAGCAAGCTCCAAGAGCTTGGTATGAAACCTTAGCTAGCTTTCTTATAGAGTATAAATTCTCTAGGGGCATAACAGATAGGACATTATTCACTAGACATCATAAGGATCAAATCTTATTAGTAAAAATTTATGTAGATGATATTATTTTTGGCTCTACTGATTCCAAACTATGGAAGAGGTTCTCTGACGTAATGCATTCCAAGTTTGAAATGAGTAGCATGGGTGAACTTTCGTACTTCCTTGGCCTCCAAGTGAAGCAACTACCTAATGGCATCTTCATATCCTAGTCCAAGTATGCTAAGGAGCTAATCAAAAAGTTTGGGATGTCAGATGCCTCAGCAAAGAAAACACCTATGGCTTCTAATGCTGTGATTGACTCTGATGAACATGGCAAGCCTGTTGATCAGAAACTATATAGGGGCATTGTTGGGTCCCTGTTATATCTCATAGCAAGTAGGCCAGACATAGTGTTTGCTACATGCCTTTTTGCTAGGTTCCAGGTGAACCCTAAAGAATCCCACCTTATTTTTCTAAGAAGGATTTTAAGATATATAAAGGGTTGTCCTAGTCTAGGATTTTGCTATCCAACTGAGTCAGAGTTTGAGTTGACTGGATACTCAGATGCAAACTTTGCTGGATGTAAAGTAAACAGAAAAAGCACATCAGGGACATGCCAGTTCCTTGGTGCTAGACTAGTGTCCTGGTTTTGCAAAAAAGCAGACATCTGTGTCTACTTTAACTGTAGAAGCTGAATACATATCAGCTGGCATTTGTTGTTCCTAGATACTGTGGATTCAGAACCAACTCCTAGATTATGGTTTCAACTTAATTAATTCAACCTTACTATGTGATAATAAAAGTGAAATTTCCATTGCACAAAATCCAGTGCATCATAGTAGAACTAAGCATATAGAAATAAGACATCATTTCATTAGAGATTGTGTGGACAAAAATAAAATTAAGCTTGTCCATATCTACACTGATTTGCAAAGAGCAGACATCTTCACCAAACTCTTGGATGAGAGAAACCATCTGTTCTTTATGAATCAGCTAGGAATGATAAATGTAGAAGCTTTAATTAAATTTCTGTCTGTGGTCAAAGAATTTATCAAAGTTCGTCGAATAGAGATCGACGAGCTAATAAATCTTCTTAAGACTTTTCGTCGACCTAAGATCGATGATATATCTGCGTGAAGTAATTTTCGTAGACCTGAGATCGACGAACCTGCTTCAGAGAATATTTCGTCAACCTAAGATCGATGAACTATTTTCCATTCTCTTCAAATTGAGATCGATGAACTTTCAGCATTCGTCGACCTGAGATCGAAGAATTTTTATTTTCGCAGGACAGAGCTCGTCGCTTCATATTCTAAAAACCTTATAATAGGGTTTTTCTTCGAGCTAGATCACGCACTTTTAGATTTCTCTTACACTTGATCTTTCTCGTTTTTGCAGGCAAGCCAGGGCGATTCAAGCGATTTCTCTTTCAGGAATGAAGTACGATACCAGATTCGATATTGACTTCGACTCCTTCTGCCATTCTGATAAGATCTTCACCGACGTACTGCAACTGTTTGAAGAAGAGTAGTTAAAGAAGTTCATGACCATAAGGATGAAGTTGTGAGCGGCTGAAATAAAGGAATGGGTATATACTTCAACCACACCTGATGCTGAGACAATGACAGGAACAATAACAGGACAACAGGTTATTCTTACTCCTGCCATTCTATCTGAAATTTTCGGTTTTAATAATGTAGAAGAATATATAGAAATAGACAGTTCAGAGTATATGATATGCTGCTAAAAATGGGTCACTCCGAGGGAAACCCTAACAAATTATTAAAGAAAAAATTATCTGTTGAGTATAAGTTTTTGGCTGATGTTGTGGGAAAAGTCTTGCTGTGCAAGCATACTGCTCATGACTATATTAATAGGCACCAGTTCTTGTTGATGTATACTTTATTAAATAAGAAGCAGGTAAATTGGGGAAAGGTTTTCTTTGAATTGATTAAAAGGAAAAACAGCAAGAAAGAGGTGTGCCTTGCGGGGATTCTGGGGATCTTCCTGTAGGAAAAGGCTCATGAACTACTTGTTACCCCAGCAGTGTTCATCAATGCCTCTAAGAGGTTGACTTGTGCCTTATTTGGCAGATGGGAGAGGACCATAACTAAGCCACCCAGGGCTTCTTCCTCTTCCCCAACTTCTGAGAGCACCAGGGCTGTACAAGCCACTCCCCAACCTATAGAAAAAGTTCCCATTCCTCCTTCTCCAGCTCCTTGAACAACACTTCTTCCAACAATACCTCCTCAATCACCACCTCCTCAATCTCCTCAACCACCTCATCTTACTGACATACATCCTCATACATTCATGTCATCCCCATCATTTGATTTTCTAACCTCCATACAATATACACAAAATTCTCCTCAACATGAAATCTCAAATCATATTCCATCTCCTCCTGCATCACCTTCTTAGGATGCCATCATGCAAGATGTTATTCCATCAGATGTCATTCCTCCCTTTCCTCCATCAATATCAACTCAGATCCCACCCGAGTCTATACATTTGGATATTCCCTCCATCTCCATCCATCCATCTGTATCCACTCAGACTCCTCCCGAGTTTATGGATTCTCCTTCCATTACCACCATCCTAGAGCACATCACTCCAGTCATCAAGCAACTCATTTCAGAGGCAATCACACCTCTTGCTAATTCCATCTCCTCCCTCTCTGCTTTTCTTGTTGCTGCCCCCTTTGTCCCTTCTTCTTCTAGGGGTCTGGATTCAGTTTCCACTAAAACCAGGCAGGAGGAGATGCTCTATGAAGAAGCAGCTCCAGCAGCAGCAGTTCCAACAATTGAATATGAAACCCCAGTAGTAGTTACAGTAGCTTCAGTAATACCAGCAGATGTATATATGGATATAGTAGTTACATAAAGTGTAAATATAGATATAGAGCTATTAGATTTTCTTGAGGTAGATCCTTTAGAATTTGATATTGAGCTCACTGATGTTGAGATTGCAGAACCTTTGGCAACTGCACCATTCTTTTACCTAGTCCCTTCTGTGGACTTAGCTGATTTATTAAGAGTTTTTGACACTCTTTATCATTCTCTTCCTCTTCCTTAGCAAGTTTTCTCCAAAGCCATTGTATGCTAGTATTCTCCAATAAGTCCAACAGTTATGGACCAAATAAGAGCAAGTTTTGTGGCCCCAGTTCTTTCAGATATTTCAGTTGCTGAGAATGTTTTTGAACCAACTTCTGTTCCTGAGCAAAAGGCTATCTCTCCTCCAACTTACAAAATGGATGAAAGTCCTATACCATCCTTGGATGATATTATGATTGCAGATATAGCAGAAGAAGAAAAATAAAATCAGAGTGTTGCTGAAAAGCAGATCTCTAAGGAAGCTTTGAAAGAAATTGTTGACTTATATGATAATCCTCCTGGATCTTCTGATGACAATGATGATGATGATGATTTTGATGAATCAAAATCTAAGAAGAGCAAAGCTAAGAAAATGAAAGCAGCTCCCAAGGCCATTCCTAAACCAAACCCTAATACAGATACTCCTTACTATATTCTAAACAACATAACTCCATATAAAGTGATGCCTAACTGGATGTGGTTGTCAAAGAATGAGCAAAAAATAATGAAGAAGAGCAGAAGGCACTCTCCTCCTGCTCCTCCTTCTAAAAGGAACTGGAGAGGTCCTCCTCCTCATCCTCCAGCAGCAGGTGCTTCAGGAAATGTATCCCAATCTCAGATATCAAGTTCTACTCAGTCATAGAGACCAGAACCCTCTTCTACTCATTTCTAGAGGCATGCATTATCTCATAGACCTGCTGGTAAATACAGTAGATGTGGACCTCCCAAGTCATATTCTCACGACAAGCAAACATCAAATCAGACAAACTTTCTACAACAATCAATTATTTTCAGAAATACTCAAAAGTCTGCTCAGGATGCTTCTAAAACTGATCCAGAGAGACCTCTCTCTCCAGCTTATGAACCTAAGTTAGATCCCAATTTCAGGATGGCTAGGTTTCATGAATTAATTGGTTTATCCCAGATCAATAAAGCCAGAAAAGAAGGACAAGATATTTCTCAATTTACAACCATGTATTCTTACAGAGAGAAAGAGCTTGATAGTATGCAAGTAAGTAAAAAGGTTTTCAATTCTACTGACTACATGCATTTGCATCAAGAAGCAGTAGTTCCTAGGGCAGTCTCTCAAAAAATTCTTGGTGATCAAGACCTGAAGATGTCCAAAAGTGAAGGAGAAGATCCCACCAAAAAGATTGTGTTTTCCAAACCATCTTATGCTCCTCCTTTCTCTGATTCTTAATATTTTTTACTGTTTTATATCTAAACTATTTGTATTAACATAGCTCTATCATATCTGCAAGACAAATTTCACTTCTGTCAAATATTTATATAGCTTTGTTTTCTTTTGATTTCTCTATTTATCATAGTGACCTCACCCAAATAGGGTGAGTTTGTTGGATCCCTAGTTTGGATTCAGGCTAAGGTTCACTATTAGGTTGTTTGACCCTCCTTTTATAGCCATGGTACGATTTGTCAGTCCTAGAGTTTAGGCTAGTCATTAGAAGCAAATTTCATGGACCAGCCTGTAATGGAATTCAGGAGACTCAAGACTTAGAAGAATTCAGAGTTCAAATTATTAGTTCGAAGTTCTTCGAACTCAGCTCGACGATCATCGATCTCAGATCGTCAAACTCATAGTTCTTTCTCTGAGTTGAGCTCGACGATACTCGAGCTCAGGTCGACAAATTCTTCCCTCAAGATAGATTCTTTGATCGACGATATTCTACCTCAGCTCGACGAACTTGGAGCTCAGCTTTGACAGTTTCTTTCCAGATTATTTCTTCTCTGAGCTCAGATCGACGAAGATGATTTCTCAGCTCGACGAACTTTGAGTTCAGGTCGACAAAATCTATTCTGAGGTCGACAAAATCTGCCAGTTCAGTATTTCCTTCTCTGTAGTTCATTTCCAGATTGACCAAGGCTGATTTAATATATTGTTCCCTATATTGCTCTGAGTAATTAAATGCATATATTCTTATGAATATAGCTGTTCATTGGCAACATTAATTACTAGATTTCATAGAGTAAAAATTCGGCTTAATAACTGGGACAGTTGAGGAATCAAATTAATGCCCTTCTAGCCGTTAGTCCAAGTTCCAAGAATTCAGCAGTCAATCAAGGAGTAAAATTCAAATTAAGAACATATACAGATAAGAATCATCTGCTATCAAAAAGATAAGATAAAGAAAACGAGAAGTCAGAGAATCAACTAAGCGATAGAGGCAGACACAGAAAGACATTATGTCTGAAAATTCATTCTGTCTTCATCATCAACAAATCTTCTCCAAGCTTTCAAGAGACATCAAATACAATCAGTCTAAAAATCTTGTTGGAGATCAACATCAATCTGAAGACCTATACCCTGTACAAAGCTTCCAACATTTCCTGAACTATAATCATCTTAGGGGGAGCTTTGACAACTGCAATCCACAAAGTCTTCTCTGTTATTTAGAGAAAGAGAATACAACATCACCTTCTAACCTCACTGTAAAAAGGGTTTATTAACTCCCTTCAAAAGTTCTTGTGTTGGGTTTTGGTAACCTGATCAAAAGCCTAAAGGGTTGTGAGATCTCCCTGTAAATAGATCTTGTGGTGACAGGGCACCTGAGCAAAAACTTGTGGTGGCAGTCACCTGATCAAAAAACTGTTAGTGGATTCCTACCAGGGTGGTAGAAGAGTGGAAGTACCCAGATTTGAGGAACCACTATAAATTCTTATGTTGTCTGAGTGTTCATTCTTCTTTGTTTTGCTGTGATGTGATTGTGTAGTTTTGCCTAGTTTTTATTTCATTTCATATAACTACTACTATCACTTATTTTACTGGTATAGATTTTAAAAATAACAAAAGTTTTAAATCACTCTGTTCACCCCTCTCTAGAGTAAATCTGATCTATCCCCTAACTTTCAATTGATATCAGAGCATTATCAATTGCCTAAGTTGTCTTTCATATGCGGATCTTTTTGCTTGACCCATCCTGACTCCTACTGCTTATCAGGAGGTTCAAACTCTTGGTGCTAAACTTCTTCAGCATCGACCTTTTTCTGCTGATCTCGCTGATCAACATAAACACTTTCTGGAGCTTCTTATTGTCTGTTACTTACTTCATCTACCTGACTCGTATGATATGATTCAATAACAAATTCTTGGAGAGGTAGATACTCTTACTTTGGATGCTACTGCTGCACGTATTTCCGCTATTACAACTCTTCTTCGGTCGTACTGGTGGCCGTGGTTACTCTAAATTTCTTTTCTCTCATTGTGGAAAGTTGGTCAATTGGTTGATCGTTGTTGGGCCAAACATCCTCACCTTCATCCTACTTCTACTGATTTCTCTAAGAAGTCTACTTCTTCTCTTGCTACTTCTGGTGCTGCTTAGTTGGCTCCTATGGGTAGGTAACTCATTGATTCTGGTACTACTAATCATATGACAGGGAATTCTTGTCTTTTCTCTTATATTGACAAGAGTAACTGGTTACCTCCGGTTCTTATTACTGATAGTTCTCCATCTCCGGTTTGTGAGTCTGGCATGTGTATGTTACTCATTCTCTTCAGTTTTAGGACACTCTTTATGTCCCGAATTTTCCGTGCAATCTTCTTTCTGTGACTGCTCTTTGAAAACAGTTGAATTGTGAAGCTATTTTTAGTGTATCTACTTGTACTTTACAGTTTCCTCTATCCAAGGAGATGATAGCTACTGGGACTGAAAGTTGCGACTTGTTCTACCTTGATACTTCTTCTGCTTTTTCTACCTCCTCTTCTTTACTTCAGTGGCATCTTTGGCTTGGGCATCCTCCTCCTCAGATTCTTTATCTGCTTCCGCCTGATTTACCTTGAGGTGAATCTTCTCTCAATTGTGAGGCTTGTCAATTTGGCAAACATCACATGTATATTTTTCTTACTAAGAATGGACGTAGTTCTTCTTATCCCTTTGAACTTATTTATTCCGATATATGGGGTCCTGTTCCCCTTTAGACTGTTGGTATGATTAGTTTGTTTTGTTTACCTTTATTGATGACTTCTCTCGGTGTACTTGGTTATATTTGTAACAAGAGCGCTCCGAAATATTTTCTATTTTTACTGCATTTTATAATGAAATTCGTACACAGTGTGATACCTCTATTAAATTTTTTGGTACTGATAATGCCAAGGAGTATCTTAGTCATAAATTCACATCATTTTGTCTACATCATTAAATTTTCCATAAAACTACTTGTCCTTACATGTCTCAATAGAATGGCATTGCTAAACGTAAGAATCATCATCTTTTAAATATGGCTCATAGTCTTCTTACTCATATGCATGTTCTCAAGTCTTATTGGGGTCATGCTATTCTTCTCTCTTATTTTATCATTAATCGAGTTCCGTCTTCAGTTCATAATAGCAAGACACCCTTTGCTATCCGGTATCCTGATGCGACTCCGTTTGCTTTACCTCCTCGTGTCTTTGGATGCACGACATTTGTCCACTCCCCTCCTTTTGGTCGTGACAAACTCTCTCCTCGTTCTGTTAAATGCATCTTTCTAGGTTATTGTCCGATGTAGAAAGGATATAAGTGTTATGATCCAGTTCTCTAGAGATAGTATGTTTCTACAGATGTCACTTTCTTTGAGGATGCTTTATTATTTTCTCCATCCTCTATTCTCCCTTCTTCTAATGATTCTGGTTTTTCTCTTATGTCGGGACATCTTCCAGAGCCTTCACTTCCTGCTTCTCCTTCTATTTCTGATTCTCCTATAGTTCCTAATTATTCTACTAAGCCGCAGCCAACAGCTCCTGGGCTAGTAATCTCTCCTTCGGATGGAACTGATATAGTAGACAGGACAAAATTTGAGCTTCTGATTGCTCTTTAGAAAGGTGTTCGTTCATACACACAACATCCTCTTTGGGATGTGGTCTCTTATGCACAGCTGTCTCCTCTATCTAAGAGCTTTGCTCTTGCTCTATCGACGAATGTTCTTCCCACCTCCTATAGTGATGCTCTGGTTATTCCTCATTAGAAAGCTGCGAATCTTGTTCCTACCCCTCCAGGAGCTGATGTAGTTGGCTACTACTGAGTCTTTGTCATCAAATTTCTCCCTTATGGTTCTATTGATTGGTACAAAGCTCGGCTTGTTGCCAAAGGGTTTACGCAAACCTATGGTGTGGATTTCTTGTACATGTTCTCTCCTGTTGCTCGGATTACTACAATCCGTGTTCTTTTCTCTGTGCCAGTAAACAAGGGTTGGGAGATATCTTAGTTGGATGTAAAGAATGCTTTTCTTTATGGTGATTTGCATGAGATGGTCTATATGAAGCAACCTCTTGGGTATGTTGCTCAGGGGGAGTCTCAGGTGTGTAAATTGAGGAAGGCTATCTATGACCTTAAGCAAAGCCTGAGGGCCTGGTTTGATAAATTCAACGAAGTTATTTCTATAATTGAATTTGTTCGGAGCATTACAGATCACTCTTTGTTCATTCACAAAACCTTGGCTGGCCTTGTTGTTCTTGCAGTGTATGTGGATGATATTTTTCTTATAGGGGATGATAGTAAAGGTATTGACATGACAAAGAAGCATCTTCTTCATCATTTTGTTACCGAGGATATTGGGTTTCCTAAATACTTTCTGGGGATTGAGATATCTCAGAAACCAGGTTCTATTATTCTTTCACAGCGGAAGTATGCCTTGGATCTCTTGAAAGAGGCAAGTCTTCTTGGAGCTAAACCTGCTCGGTCTCTTATGGCTATTGGAGATGACAACTGCTGGAGTGATACTTCTCCTCTTCTTGAAGATGTCACCAGAAATAGACGTCTTGTCGGTAAACTCATTTATCTAACAGTCACACGACCAGATATTTGTTATGCAGTAAGGAGAGTGAGCCAATTTATGCAAGCCCCAGAGAGTGTCATCTACAGTCAGCTCTAAAGATCCTAGAGTATGTAAAAGGTGCTCCAGGAAAAGAGCTCTTGTTTCAGAGAAGGGGACATTTGAAGGTTGAGGATTATTCTGATGCTAGCTATGCAGATGATAGTCAAGATAGGAAGTCCACATCTGGTTTATGTACCTTCTTTGGAGGTAATCTGGTGAGTTGGAAGAGCAAGAAACAGCCTGTAGTTGCCCGGTCAAGTGCAAAAGCTGAATATAGAAGCATGAAGTTGACTACTTGCGAGCTGAAGTGGCTACGGACACTCTTGCTGGATCTGGGAGAGGTTTATAATAATTCCCTACCAATGTTCTGTGACAATAAGGCGGCTATATATATTTCGAGAAATCCAGTCTTTCATGAGAGAATGAAGCATATTGAAGTGGATTGCCATTTTATCAGAGGAGATATATTGAAGAATCAAATCTGTACTCTGTTTGTAACTTCTGATAAAGAGCTGGCTGATTTCCTTACAAAGGTAGTTACCTCGTTCTCGATAGTTTGTAGTAAGCTGGGCATGGTTGACAAACATGCTCCAGCTTGAGGGGAAGTATTAGAACTTGAGACCGGGCGGTTAGCCTTTCTAGTAGCAACGGTCTGATTGTTCGGCGGTCTGGCTGTTTGGTCCAACGGCTTGTCTGATTGCTATCCTAGCGGTTTGGTAAGAGTCTGTAGTAGCGGCCTGGTGGCTATCCGCACTACGGTCTAGTGATTATCCGCAGCAGCAGCCTGATGACTATCCACAACAGTGGTCTGGTGGCTACCACACTGTAGTCTGGTAGCTATCCGTAGTAGAGGCCTGGTGGCTATCCGCAGCAGCGGCCTGGAGGTTAGTTGCAGTTGCGGTCTGGTGGTTAGCTGCATCAGTGGTCTGGAGGTTTGTCGCAGCAGCGGCCTGGTCGTTAGCATCAGTAGCGGTCTGGAGGTTAGCCGCAACAACGATCTGGTCATCAGTCGTAGCAGCCATCTGGTCGTTAGTCGCAGCAACGGTCTGGATGTTAGCCACAGTAGTGGTTTGGAGGTTAGCCGCAATAGCGGTCTAATGGTTAGTCACAGCAGCGGTCAGGAGGTTAGCCACAACAAGTGTTCAGAGGCTTCCTAGGGGATTGTATATGTTGTATAGTTTGGCAGTTTGACAAAGTCAAACTGCTCAGCCCACGCGGCTTGTATTTAGTCCCACATCGCTTGTTGTATTCTATCCTCTCTCCCTTTTTCTATAAATAAGGGGGGATACCTATGTATTGTTTATCTTTTTGGAGCAATAAAATTTTCCTTTATTTAGCTCTTTTTACAAAGTGGAATTTTTTTTCACATGGGATAGTATGATAGAGCGTGTTTATCTTGCGATGAAGGGAAATTGAGTACCATATGGAGAATGTCCACTCATATGTGTTTCTGCGAAATAGAGTGGATAACCTTGGTGGAGGATTTATATGTAGTTATTGTAGATGATATTAGTGTGGTCGTATATCGGTGGGGCTGTTGTCACGAATTCTGGTTAACGAGCCGATGATTATGTTGGAGGTAAATATGTGGCTTAAGCGCTAAGATGACATACAATGCAATATATTATTCTACATGCAAAGTAGTATATGGTATTTCTACTAATAGTTCAACTGGGCCATGTTACTAAAGGTCGTATAACATTGAGGTTGGATACATCATGTAAGGAGGCGACATTATCACATATGAAGTTGGAGTTAATGATAATCGTAGAGGTAGTGGTGTTAATGGACATTATCAAAAGATACGGTTAAGGGGGATCCATAATGGTGATGTTAAGACTGAGATAGTGTGTAATTGACCAGAGATAATAGTGGATGCTAGTAGATGACAACATCTTGGTAGTGCATATTGTTGGGAATTTCTTTTGATTTTTTTTGAAGAAATCACGTTTAAAAAAACCATTGAAGAATAAAAGAAGTTTAGGAAAAAAACTACATGAAGACTATAAAGGCAGAGCCAAGGAAGGTAAAGCTAAAGAGGAAGAGCCAAAGACACAAAGCTAAAGAGGAAGAGCCAAAGAGGTAGTGCCAAGGAAGGCAGATCCAATAGGTAAGGTTAAAAAGATGCCAGTGATCAATGATCTTTGACTAGGGGTTGCTGGACAAAGGTCCATCACATAATGAGCCAACACCTTTATCCCAACCACTTAGCGCTCATTAAGCAAGGATGCAACAATGAATAAAGACTAAATTTGCACTCAGAGATCAAAGACGCATTAGTCAACGACTAAATACTGAACCTTAGATTAATGTTCAACGACTAAAGTAAACCGCGGCTCAACACTCATCGACCAACAATAATGAATACCATTAAAGAACAGAGCCATTATGGATTCAGAAATAATAAGTTCCAAGACATCAATCCTTTTAGAACTTGTTATGGAAAGAATTCAAGCCCAAATTAGAAAGTAAGAGATTATTTACACTCCTTCTTTGAAGAAGAAAGTCAACAACACATTTCAAAAAATTGATAGCTTATTCTCTATATCCCTCTCCATCTTTATCTCTTCTCTATGTAATTGATCACTTCTCTCTTCAAGGATTTAAGAATCACCATTCTTTTTGTCTGATTAATCTACTTGATCTAACAATTTCATTTGTAAAGGGTTTCTGAACTCTCCCATCAAAAGAGATTGTTATTTTTTGATCACTCAAACCAAGATCCATCATGGTATAGCTATTGGATCACCTAAATGTTATCCAAAATCCTGAAACAATCTCCAACATCAATCGGTGCCAGTCACAGAGGAGCTAGGTGGGCACTCAGAGGTATTCCCAGGTACTCTCCATGAGTCTACATATTCCCCCAGCAAGGGCGTGCCAACTACTCTTAGCACAGTTTGCATGGTCTCTCAGATGTTTCTTCAACTTCCCTATAGAGAAGCCACCTTGGGTACTTTTAGAGCAAACACAGATCCTTCTCCCCTTCAATAATAGTATGTGTGGTCACCACACAGTTTCTTCTCTCACCCCTCCAACTGACTCTTCATGTACCATGGGTGGCTGCGTATTTAAAGTTACATTAAATGCCCACAATGGTCTGGCCAACCTACCCTCAAGTATAAATAAGAGGGCCAAAGATGCTTAAGGGACAGAGGACTTGGGGCAGAATCTACCCAATTATAGGTGCATTTACAAGTTTAATATATTGATTGACTCTTCTTTTCTAGCACATACCCTTGTACTGGCCTGTAATAATTCCTCGTGCAATAATATTGCCTGCAGTAAGTGGTATTAGCCGCAACTGGTAAGTCCGGTGTCTGTCGCTACTTGAGGCATTCTCTTTTTTGTTTTCTATTTGCCAAACCTTTGCGGGTTAGTAACCAGTTGATTGCAGTCTCGGATCTCTTCACTGAACTCCCCCATCCAATCGTAAAGTGTGGAAGGTTGGGTGACAATATTTCCCGATAGTTTGAACATGTGACCTTCATATTATTTCAACCCACAAACTCACCCGATGGCTGGTGGGCACACTGGATAGTCTCTATATTTGACTGTCCCCCTAGAGGAGCATTTAGTTACCCACAACATGTTCAATTAGCTACTTGCTCTGGTTACTCAACTAGTAGGGAAAGGGAAGTGTGCCAAAGCCGCCAAGCTTGGTTAGGAGATCATAACCCTTGATGTGTTACCCCCACCACCAGTGAGCCCGCCTCTGCATCAATCATGTGCTGAGCATACATGTATCTGCTAACAGTCCTTTCAGGAGGCCTCCACCGCATACGTTGGCAGAATGCTGAATTTTGAAGGACCAAACTACGATGAGGGAATATAGAGCAATTCACCGTTCACCAATGTCATCGTGGAGGAAATTTCTCCTCACGGGTTCAGAGAACTACGACTCTAGTACTTCTCAGGAAAAGAGGATCCCGCTTATTATTTACAGGTATTTGATGCAATCATATCTATTTAGTCCCTCTTAAAGGGGCCCACTACAAGCTACTATCCACTGCATTCAATGGAAAGATGATAGAGTGATTTTATATCATCTTGCCCAACTCAATAGGTTCTTTCAAAAAATAGAGAAAGGACTTTATACAAAGGTTTGATACTTCCAAGAGATAGAAGATTGATATGAATGCTCGGTTTTTGATTCAACTGGGCCCGAGGGATACCTTGGATCAATATGTGCATTGCTTCTAGGGACTAATCATGGTGGTCCCCGACATGGATCCCCGAGTTAAACATGTCACCTTCACCAATAACCTGAGACTTAGACTCTTTAAATTTCCTATCAGTGAAAGACAAAGACCTATAGCAAGCTCATAGAGCGAGCAAATCTATTTATCAATGGGGAACTCAATAATGAAGAGTTTATGGAAAACCTCTCTAACCTGGGATTAAAGCGTCTCCATAACTCCTCTAGCCGCCCCTATCATCTCTCAACAAAACGATATTATCCTCCAAGATTTCAGACCCCAAATCTGTGAGGTAAGAATTTCTAGCAATAGGACAACCAATACCCTTTAAACTTCTAGTAGATGATGCTCGTGCATCTCTAGCAGCAACAAGACAACAATCACCCCCATTCCAACTAGCGACCTCCCCTAAGTAATAGGGGAATGAGCAAGAAGAATACACAAACATTGGTATTCCCATGGATGAAGTTGTCGAGATCCTCCAGTGGCAACATACTTCAAGCCTCCTAAGCCTATGAAGGGGAGGGGGGTACATGAGTAAAAAAATAAAATCTCTATTATAAGTTCCATCATGTCATCATTCATAACCTAGATAATTGTCCAGTCCTCCATATCCTTGTGGAAAAACTATTGACGAAAGGAAAGCTGAAGCATCTGATTGCTAGCAGTGCCAAGAGAGCCCCCACTTCGAACGTTAAGGAGTAAGTAGATGTAGGACCAAGCACATAGAGGTGTGATAACATCAACCAAGGCAACGATGTTATCCAGAGTATTGATGAAGATGACTGTGTGGAGATCAAGGGTGTTGGCCTGTTAGGATACGTCCATTACATCCATGGTAGATCAGGTATGAATTCTATAAGGAAAGGTAGTCTGAAGCACATCTGAGAGAGAGAGATGCAACTAATTCTTCATTGGCCCCCTTCTTTAGGGAGCGATTACTTTCAAAAAGTAAGACCTTACTCGAAACACCAATCATTTTTATAATGTAGTGGTAATCAAGAAACTTCTGGGTGAATTCACTGTAGCTCTGATCCTCATTGATACGGGCGGCTCCACCAATGTCATGTTCAAGCCAGCCTTTGATGCCATGAAGAATATTGAGAAAAAAACCTTGATTTAACTTAACAAATTATTTATAAGTGATTTTGTTTTCCTAGGTTAATTACCCGTATTGTTTATAGATGGTAATTTGGTCATTAAATGTCTTAGGAAGTCAGTCTAGTCAAAGACATAAGAAAGGCGGGCTAAAAATAAGAAGAGAATCAGTTAGGGCAAACTTGCGTAGATTGAAAATCGACGCAACATTGAATAGAAATTAATGTATCTTTGATTGGATCTTAATGCACCTCCTTAAGCAAATTCAAAGCAAGTTCTGAGTAGAAGTCGATGCATGCTTTGATAGGTTATCTATGTAACGTTCAGTATTTAGTCAAGTTAACAAATTCTTACTCTAAGGCAGAGGCTGATTATCTTTTAGTTAGTAATCGACATAACATCAACACTCATATAGAAAGGAAATTCATAAGATCTCTTTCAAGAATATTTGAAGATTATACATATGGAATTTATTCAAAATTGAAGAGATATTAGAATAAGTCTCAAAGAAAAAATTCTTTACAAAATTTCTGAAAGACATATTTAGAAGAAGATTGATGAGAATTGATGGGATTTTCTAAAGATAAGTTTGGAAAGATATTATCTCATTCCTTTTGAAGACAATCAACAAGTAGGAAGAATTCAAAATTCTATAGGGATTGATATACTCAGGTTTCAAGAAGAAGAAATGAATTAAGGGAACGCGATATAGAATATAACATCATTATGTGAGAAATTTTCAGTTTCTTCTTCCTCTTCCCTATCTGCCATAGAAAATCTAAGACAAGTGAATCGAAGTTTATAATCCTTCTTCCCTTCAAGGATTAATCATATACAAAGATACATTCCACCAAAGTGCCAAGAATCCTCAAATAAACTATTGATGGAGGATTCAAATCAAACATTTTTCTTTTTTTCACGTCTTCTTTCTCTCTCATTTTCTATTCCCATGAAAAGAGATTTTAGAATCCCTCTCCAAAAGTTTCAGTCTAGTACAAGATCTTCTTATCCAAGATTTGATTGTCTGGTTCAAGATCTCCTTATCAAAATATCTAGTTGTATTTGTTCTAAGAATCTTCTTTTTAAAAGACCCAGTCACTAGTTCTAAGAGTCTCCTTATCTAAAGACACAGTTATTGGTTCTGAGAGTCTCTAATTAAAAGAATCATACACTGCGATGGTGGATTTTTACATAAGTGGTTGAAGAGTAGATGTGACCAAATTTTGGGGAACTGCTATAGTCTTGGAATTCTCTGTGTTGTGTTTTTTGTGCTCTTTCTATTTTTATTTCAACTATGCTAACTTAGGTGTAGTGGTGCGTGATTGTGGATGTTAATATGAAAATATTTTATTCTAGTTTATATTTTGGGTAAATAATTTCTAAATCTCTATTCACTCTCCTCTAGAGAATTCTTAGAGCTATAATCATTCCCCTTTCAATTGATATCTGAGGGAGGTTGATAAAAAATAAATAACACATTTATCAAAAGATCTGAACAATTAATAAATTTACAACTACTAGTATACAAATTTATTTTTCAAAATTGAATTCAAATAACTTCAAGGGATTTTCATCCACAAGATCTTCAGTGTGTAACTTGGAAAAGTTTACACTCTAAAAATCCATAATTAAGTTTTACATGAATTCTATTAATGAAACTATTTTTAAGTTTATTCTTACAAGGCCACCAATACTAAACAATAAAGACTCCAGTGGAAGCATGCTACAAGAATTTTCTATCACAACCCACATTTTCTCAACATTTAATAATGTATCAGAGAAAGAGAAAACACACGTCGTGATGCCACGCCGTGCAGGGGACAACTGCAGACGCTCAGGCAAGAACTTACTCCTAAGAATTTTCAGGAAATTCTCAAGTTTATTATGATGAAGATACAGTTGAGTTTAAGTTTTAAGGGTCGTGTCCCTCGGCTCAGTGGATCAACTAGTTCATGGGTGAAAATATACATATACATAGCAGAAAATACTTGGTTTATTTCATTATTATCCTATTTGAGTATGACAATACAATAGGACAATTCATAATATGCTAACCTCTAGATTTAATGCAAGTATTAAAAGAGCTTTTATGTTCGTTAAAGTAGAGTAACATTTGATTTAAAGACATGCTATGAGTATGAGATAATAATTTTGATCCTTTTATACTTTAAAAATAACTAACATGCAACCTAGCATAAATCCTTCCCAAAGAGCAAGTGGGTACGACAAATAACAAGAAAATTAGCATAGCAGCTAGCAAATAGTCTATCATCAACAATAATCCACTGTGGGCCTCAACAACCTGACACGAACCCACCGAATAAAGTGTATGTCTGAACTAAAGAAAGAGAAAAACAAAACTACCTCACAGAGGTGAGGGAAGAACCATTGCTACTACTGTAGAACACCTGAGACCACCGACTCTAGCTGCTTAGACCGCTACTGCTCCGAGCCCGAAGCATTCAAAAGAAAAGAATGCCTCAGCAAAAGATATACAAAATGACAATAAAGATCAAAAATCAAATAGTTAGACCTGTTAAGAGGGTTACCAACCCAACCAGATTAGCTGTCAAACCACAACACCTAAACCAAAACACAGTAAGAAATGAAGAATTTGAAAGGTTAATTATGTAAAGTTGCACCAAGTGCGACAAAGAGCTATGCTTTAAAAATATCTGCAAGAGTATGCTTATAAGCATATGTATATATAAGAAAAGACTGATCAAATAAATACGCGAATAATTAACACCAGTTAAATAAACTCGGTAATGAGGCGGTGATCACTTGTCCAACACAAACCATCAGACCAAACAATCTCAAAAGGCACTATGGTGGTGGCCACATTGTCAAACACGACCCAACAGTCCATAAGAAGAGAAAAGAATAAACACCCACCAGGCGTAATGATTCACATACCGACACTTAGGTGGCGGTCCTGTATCCCCTGCCAACCAAAGGCTACAAATAAACTTCCAAAATTACTGATAACAAAAGAAAACCCAAAACTCAGAATCGGATTCCCACAACGACGCAAAGGGAAGAAAAAAAAATCTCCTAAGGTATACTCAACGAATTGGAGTTCATTCGGCGAAAAAAATTCTAAGTACACACAGATTTGTCAAGAACACTCGACGACGAATCGCTGCTTACCCGACGAATTCGACTCGACTTCACATCTATACACGACGGATTCAACTTGACATCACACCGATACTCGATGAATAGGAAGGTCACTCATCAGAAAAAACCATTTGTTGATAACATTTGATGAATTGACGCGACGAATTAGAAGGTCAGACTCGACGAAAAATTCTAAGTCCACGAAAATTCGTCGAAAACACTCGACGAATTCATGGTCCACTCGACGAAAAAGACTTAGATCAACAGATATACTCGATGAATTGGACTTGGTTCCATGGATATTCTCAATGAATTGGACTTGGTTCCACAGATATACTCGATGAATTGGACTTGGTTAGTACAACTAAAACCCAAGGTTAATCGACAAATTCGTCGAGAATACCCGATGAAAAAGACTCAGCCTCTCATAAACACTCGACGAATTCTGCTTCACTTGACTCCTAACTGAAATCACTCGACGCAAAGGCTTCACTCGACGAATTCTGCTTCACTATATGAATTTTACTTGGACTGATTCCTACCCTACACCAAAATCAACAAACCCTAATCCATACCCTGATCCTAGGTTCTATGCAGGGAATAAAGAGATAACCGAGATATAGGAACAAGCAAGAGGGGAGGAACCCCCACTTTCCTCAAAATCTCCCAAAAAATAACCTATCCAATGCTCTGCTTCAAGGATTGGCCGCAAGAAATCCTTGACTACGATCTCTGAAACTTTTCGGGTAAGATATGGGTTATGGTCAAATACAATAACGTCAAAATCCATGAAACAGGAAAATCTTACTGTGCATGCAAAGATCTCGACAAGAGCTTTCTGGATCTATGCTCCGTCGAAGGTTTCTTGCATTGGAGCTCCGAAGGGCGGCGACCGAAAGGCTTAGCGATGTACGAGTCATCCCTTCTCTCCGCTCTTCAGACCAACAACTTGGGTAAGACGATGAATAGGGTTTCTTAAGTACGTACATATATAATATTATTAATATAATAATTAGAAAAAATCAAACGATGAGAAATACCAAATCACCTCGGATCTTGATGAAATTCACATCAAGGCTAAATGTCGGTACTACGAATACATTGACAAAGTCAAAATCTGAATCCGACAAACCAAACTCGGGCTGAAATTCCCTGAAGTTAAAACAACAACCATCCTAAAAAAACACTGAGATCCCAATTAAGCCTGGATCGCAACGAAACTCCACAAACACGCTTAAAATTTATTACTTTATCCAAGTGAACAATCGAATTCTAATGAGTCTAACAACTACCACTAAAGGGATTAACATAACACCAAAGAACAAAATCACGCACCAACGGCAACACCCTATTAACTACGCATTAGCATAACACACTTACGTCATTAATACGACACTAAGGAGATCGAAAAAATTATCCAAAATTCAGGGGCGTTATAGCCACTCCCCTTATAAGAAAGTTTCGTCTCAAAACTTGATATGCAAATCGAATTTGAAACTGAAAGGAAGTAACCCAAAGGTTACCGGATAGAAATACTTACCAAGGGAAACAAGGAGAAAAGGTGAGGATGAACTTCTCTCATAGCTGACTCCAACTCCCATGTCGCGCTTTTGACATCTTGGTTTCTCCAAAGAACCTTGACCATGAGTATTGTCTTTCTCCGCAACACCCGATCTTGAGTCTCCAAAATACGAATAGGCTCCTCAACATAGGAAAGATTAGGCTGTAACTGGAGCACTGAGTCAAGTACATGTCAGTCACTAAGAACGTATTTCCGCAGTTGGCTCACATGAAACACATCATTCACACTAGGGAAAGAAGCGGGCAAATCCAGCCTATAAGATGATACTCCGACACACTCAATAATCTGGAAAGGTTCCACATACCTGGGATCCAACTTGTGGTTCCTTCCAAACCTCTTAACACCTGGCATTGGAGAAACCTTCAGAAAAACCATGTCCCCAAATGCGAACTCCAGATCAACTCTTTCTCGATTAGCATACTTCTCATAACGCTCCTAAGCTATATGAAGATTTTCACGAATATGCATTACAGAAGTACTCATTTATTCCAAGGTGAACTCCAGATCAACTCTTCGTCGATTAACATACTTCTCATAACGATCCAAAGCTATACGAAGCTTTTCACGAATATGCATTACAGAAGTACTCATTTCTTCCAAGGCTTCCGGACCTAATGGTCTCTCACCAACCTCAGCTCAAAACAAAGGAGTTCGACAACGTCTCCCATACAAGACCTCAAAGGGGTCCATTTGCAAACTCTCTTGATAACTATTATTATAGGCAAATTCCATCAGTCTAAGATGCTGGTATCATGCTCGACCATGATCTAAAATATAACATCTGATCATATCTTCCAAAATCTGGTTAACTCTTTTCGTTGGACCATTGGTTTGTGGATGGTAAGCAGTTGAATATCTGAGGTCAATGCTCAACCATTCATGAAAACTTTTCAAGAAATGCGGGGTAGATCTGGAGTCTCAATCAGACACAATACTTACCGGCACTCCATGCAGTCTGATGACTTCATCCAAATACAATTCCGCTATCTTATTCATGGAATAACCAATCTTAAAAGGCACAATGTGAGTACATTTCATAAATCTATCCACTATGACCCACACAGAATCATGCCCATGGAGAGACCTCGACAAACCGGTAATAAAGTCCATAGAAATGCTCTCCCACTTCCAAATTGGGATATCCAAATGCGTTAGCTTGCCACTAGGCCTTCCATGATCTGCCTTAATGTGCTTGCATGTGAAACAATCAGACACGAACTTAGCTATACCGTTCTTCATCTCATACCACCAAATGATCTGCTTCAGATCTCTATACATCATTGAAGAGCCAGGGTGGTAGGAAACACTAGAACCACACACTTCATTACATATCTTTGTTCGGATATCCTCAATAGCAGGAATACAATATCTGCCACTGTACTTCAAGGTCCCCACATCATCAATCAAAAAGTATGGTAATTCTCCTTTTTCAGTTCTACCTGGATATGTTCCAAATTCGGATCATACTCTTGATGAAGCCTTGTAAGCTTAATCCATGAAGGCTCTGCCACTTCTAATCAACTCGGCGAGTCCCTACTCCCAACAGTTATGTTCATTAATAAGAACTCCTCCACCAAGGTTTGCACAGAAAGGTTAAAGATTTGCGCGGTCTTTCTACTCAAGGCGTCGGCTACCACGTTAGCTTTGCCGGTGATAAAGGATATCGACCTTATAATTTGCAACATACTCCAACCGTCTACACTGGCACAAATTCAGCTCCTTCTGAGTGAAGATGTGTAACACCCCAAAAAGACTCAAAAATGGTTTTGAGGTGCAGGTCATTTTACACGGCCTGGGACACGGGCGTGTCCCAGGGCGTGTCGGGGGTACACGCCCTGGGACACGGGCGTGTCCCAGGGCGTGTCACTCAAATAAAATGCGTTCTGAGTCAGAAGGTTACACGGCCTAGAACCAAGCCTTGAACACGGGCGTGTCAGGTTGGACACGGGCGTGTCCGATGCCATGTGCCTACCCGTGTACTGCTTGCAGCGATGAGGCAGGGGTGATATGGGCGTGTCTCAGGAATGACACGGGAGTATCAGGATCGACATGGGCGTGTCGATGCTCGTGTTCTGGTAAAGATCAGTCGGTACGAATACCGCGTGTGCCGCTTAAGGGTACACGGCCTATGACACGGGCGTGTCACAGGCCGTGTCAGCCAAAAAAGTGTGATTTTGGGAAATCGTGGCCGTTCATTTTTCTCTCTTTGGATCCAAGGGCTCAGGTGATTCCTGGCTGGTTTAAATCAGCAGAAGCTTGAGTCATTCTTCACTTGGTAAATTGAAGAGAGAAAGAGAGAGGAGGAAGAAGGAGGAGGAGATCAAGCCACCGGCGGAGCTCCCGTGGTCCGATTCGTGATCCGAGGCCAGCGTTGTGACGGCAAAGCTGCTGCGGTTCTTTCTCACCGGCTAGTTTTCGATGGCTCCCAAGAGATCAACAAGGGTAACGATCTCCCTTCTTGGACATGTGAAGTCCTTCTTTTCTGCATTGCATAGGGAAAACCCTTCCCCGCGAGTGTGCGGTGGGTTGTGGTGCCCCTTGGGGTAGATATGTGAAGTCCCCCTTATTAGAGTCCGGAATTGGAGTACGGATCTAGGCATGCTGTGTGAAGCCCATCTGGACATGCTAGTCTGGATTGGTGATGCTTGTTTGCATATCGGAGAAGGCTCCGTGATTATGGCTTGTGTTGCCTTGTGCCTACCTGTTGCTTGGTGCAGCAGGAAGTACTGGATGATGTCCAGGAAATGAAGAGGGTTGGATGCAACTCTTGTGGTAGTGCGTTGCCACTTTGTGTGCGGTTGAGCCGTTGGGCTGCAACTCGATGAAAGGCAGATTGCCGAACAGGAAAGGTGAAACCGACCTGCGCCTATAAATTGCCATGGATACTTCCGTATTCGAGGTGGCACGACGACTTGAGCAACGGGGGGTGGCTGATCCGTACCTGCGTTAGGTCCGTCCGACTTGGAAGCCTGGTTATAGGTTTTGTTGGAGCGCCTAATGAGAGTCTTAGGCCCGCGCGCCGGAAAGACTAGAATGCTCAAATACCGTGTAGACGGTGGTGTTGACCCTGGTATTCTGGTACACCAAGAATGTGCCCTGAGTGCACGGACTGTCGGGCCGTGTGGCCGATAGTTGTGATGGCTTGAATGTGCCTGCGCGCACATAGTTGCTATATGATGATGCCATGCTATGCAGGGAAAGAATGCTAATGCCCCGAGAAAGGGGTAGGATTGTTATAATTGGGTCAGCTGAATGCTGACCGTTGCATTGTTTGCCACCGTTTGGGTGGATTGTCCCTATGCAGGTGCTGGAGAGCCAAGTAGTAAATGAAGGGCTGAAGCCCTACTGCTGTTGCTGCTGCTGCTGCGGCTAGCCCTTGAAGGCTAAGCGAATGTTTTTGCTTGTTTTCTTTTACTCATGTATGGCCGGCCTGCGCGCTGAGGTTTGTAAACCGTACGGTGTGGAAAGAGGAACTGTAAGGCCTTAAGGCCAAACTCTATGTATTTGTTGTACATTCCGTGGCTATATATAAAGGTGGTTTATATATTGGACATTCCTGGTTAGAGTTCAAATTTACAACTTAAAGCTTCCGCTAGAATGCTCTGAGTTAGGATTCGTGTATGGTTTGGTATTATCCTGTGACCTCACCGTCTGTTTGTGGCATATAGTGTGGGGCCCCGGCCGGACCTTCTACTATACGTCATTTAACGGATGGGGACGTTACAAGATGTACTTCAAGCTCTTGTGGTATGTATAAATCTTGCACAATGCACCATATAATAAATGTCTCCAAAGCATCAAGGCATAAATTACCTCCGCAAACTCCAAATCATGCATATGATAATTCTTTTCGTGAACCTTCAATTGCCTCGACCCATACACAATCACTTTTCCTTCTTGCATCAAGACACATCCAATCCCGACATGCGATGCATCCATATAAACAGTATACTCCACTCCTTCGGTAGGTAAAGTCAACACTGGAGCAATGCACAATCTCTTTTTCAATTCCTGAAAGGCTCCTTCGCACTCATCGCTCCACACAAACACAATATTCTTCTACGTAAGCTTAGTCAGAGGTACAGACAATACAGAGAATCTTTCCACAAACCTTCTATAATAGCCTTCCAACCCTAAGAAGCTTCTTATCTCCTTAGGTGTTGCAGGTCTTTTCCAATCCATCACAACAGCTATCTTTTCTGGGTCAACAAAAATTCCATCCTTATTCACAATATGACCCAAAAAGGACATTTGAGAAATCCAAAACTCACACTTACTCAACTTCGCAAAAAACTTATGCTCTCTTAGAGTAGATAGAACTTGGCGTAATTACTGAGCATGCTCCTCAACACTTTGGGAATATAACAGAACATCACCAATGAAAACGACCACAAAATGATCTAAGAAATCCTTAAATACTCTATTCATCATATCCATAAAAGTAGAGGGTCCATTAGTTAATCCAAAGGGCATCACCAAGAACTCAAAATGTCCATGCCGGGAACGAAAAAAGTCCGCGGAAAATCCGACTCTCGAATCCTCAACTGATTGTAGCCTGATCAAAGATCAATCTTCGAGAACACCGTACTACCACACAACTGATCAAACAAATCATCTATATGTGATAAGGGATACCTGTTCTTGATGATTACCTTATTCAATTCCCTATAATCGATGCATAACCTCATGGAACCATCCTTCTTTTCACACATAAGACAGGAGAACCCCAAGGAGAAGAACTTGTCCTAATAAATCCACATTTCAGCAATTCAACAAGCTGGGTACGCAACTCTTCCAGCTCACAAGGGGTCATACGATATAGTGACTTAGTAATAGGGCGAGTACCCGGCTCGAGATCAATAACAAATTCCATATCCCTCTTAGGCAGAAGACCAAGAAGACTAACTGGGAAAACATCGGGGAACTCTCGCACTACAGTAATATCATTGATGAATGAAAAATAACTAACAGTTTTCAAAATAGAAAAAGGTAAGCAAAACAGTTATAATCTAGGAGTTTCCGAGAACATACCTCAAAAATAATCGGGGAATCCTGGCGCGGAAAACCATACACACTCATGGGGTGGTCGTTGTCCATCTTGAAGTCCAAATGCTTAACCTTGCATTGGATAACAACATCATATATGGACAACCAATCCATGCCCAAAATCACATCGAAGTCCTTCTAGGTCTAGCACCTTCAAATCGGGAAAGGCTAGGAAGTCACCTAAAAGGATAGGACAACTCCGGACACCTTGGTCCGACACCACCGAGTCACTAATGGGAAACTTAACGCAAAACACATCTTCAACTTGATTGAGAGCCAGACGGTGACGTACTATAAAAGTCCTAGCCACGAATGAGTGGGTAGCACCATAATCAAAAAGGACATGTGCCCAACGGTTATTTAGCTAAAACTTCCGAATAAAATTATATACGTAACTAGCCGAACAACATCGAAACTAAAGCTGAAAGCTAAGAACTAGTTTAGAATCTAACCTAATATCACTTGGGTGGAAGTCTACGCTTCTTCCATGGTTAACACTTCAAAGTCTTTGTTTTCAAGAGTAGCTAAACACCTAGAGGGGGGCGAATAGGTTTTTATGTCTTTATGACTATCTTTTAGCTTTAGTGTATTGTGACTTAATTTTAAGTTATCTTTCAAGAATACACAATAACACACAAGTGTTTATAGTGGTTCCCCAAGGTATGGGTACATCCATTGTCCCTCCCACCATTCTAATAGAGTGTTAGACAAGGACAACTTCTCCAATCTCGGCTCCAAGTGCTTACAATATAGATCCCTTAGGATCTCTCAGACTCCTCCAAGTCTAACCTCAGGCCCAAGTCCCTACCACTCAGAGCAAATGATGCTCCTACTACTCAGTGATCCACATATCACCTGTCTCAGACTTTAATCAAAGTATTGCAACTCAAGATAGGAGGATAGCCCTACACTCAGATCCACCATAGGATCATACTTCAGAGAATGAATCTCCTACAGCTCAAGCATACAGGCCCTACCTCAGATCCATAGAAGGATCCTACTCTTAGATCCACAGAAGGATCGTACACTCAGATCCATAGAAGGATCCTACACTCAGATCAACTGTAGGATCCTACCTCAGCCTTTATAATTCATTCTTATAACTAAGATCAGGAATGATCTTACAGAGAGAATAAGTTTGTTGGTAATGAATGATTCCAGAGAAGTTATCTCTGAGTCAGCCTCTTTCTGAACTGAGAAGACTCAGTTCTATCTTCTTCACAACACCAAGTAAAGATCTTCAAGGTTGGTTCTACCTATGCTGAGAAGTAACTGCAGAGGTTGCTTCTTCTTACTCAGAAATAAATCTTCCTGACCTTGCTGTTGCGAGTTGATTAGATCTTCAGAAAGAAATTCCTTCAACAGCAAACTCTATCTGTGATTCACTGACTAACTTTCTAGTAAGTTCTTCGAGTGCTTCAACTCAATCCCGAGGAAGAAGATGACTTGTTCCTTTTTCTCCAAAAACTCTTTTTAATTTCTCGGAACTACCCTTTATATCCCACCACTCAACGACTCTATACGCAGTATGGGCTGGTCGGAAATGGCAACTGCTCCATCACTTTTGCATTTACAGTTGTACTAAAGGCATATAATGCCTATTATCTTCTAACATACAAATCCCGTAATATTTGAATCTCTGCTGGCATCAGCATGACTTAAAACTTCTGGACTTAGTAAATTCCAAATTGACTTCTTAAGCATTGAGTGAAGCCTTGTCACTCAACACAAAAGTACTTAGCAGAATTTTGCATCTTTAGGCATTGAGTGAGCCTTCCACACTTAACGCATATAGACTTTTATAGTCTAACAGCTTAGGCGTCGAGTGAGCCTTCACCACTCGACGCTTCTGAACTTAGTTTGATTTCTCTGAATGAAGGCATTGAGTGCATCTTCTTCACTCAATGCTTTCTTCCTTTGCCTAGCTTCTTAATGAGGCGTTGAGTGGTCTGTCTTCACTCAACACTTATGTACTTGTTGAATTGTCTATTGAGTAGGAATTGAGAGAACTTCCTTCACTCAATGCTTATGGATTTAGATAGATTTCTTGACAGCAACACTATGACTTTGATTGCATATAGTTCTGCCGACGCTTTTGGTTCTTGACGGTTAGTGAACTACCTTCACTTAATACTTCTGGACTTAGACAGATTTTTTGACAACAACACTACGGTTTTGACTTATTGTAGTTCTACCAATGCTTTTGGTTTTCGGCATTGAGTGAACTATCTTCACTCAACTTATGGACTTAACTAGATTTCTGCTTTGGCAAAATTGAGGCTTTGATTGCCTGAGCATCACTCGACGCTTTTAGTCTCTTGGCATTGAGTGAATTGCCTTCACTCAACGCTTCTAGATATAGCATGATTTTTTCTTTGCTAGCATCCTGTCATGAGTCCATCTATCTTTGTGACTCATACTACCTGTCAAATCAGTTCAATAGTGAACAACCTGCATATATTGAACTTAGAGCATGCATCAAATATATTCATGTGTATACCATTGACTTGTGAGCCTTCTTATAATCTAGGACATTGTGATCAATGGACACAATAATCTCCCGCTATTTTAAGAAGTTTGAACCCTAGTCAATGATATATACTACTTTATTTAGCAGATAAACATCGTAGTAAAAAAGAGCAGCAATTTATATACACAAAAAAATATGATTTTCATTAAAGAAAGAAATCATAATTATATAGTGTGCATAAAACAAAATCATCACTCTCCTATAGTCCTTAAGGAAAATAAGAACATTTCAATTTTTCAGGTTCCCTTATAACTATGCCCCTGCTTTGTTTCTTGGCAGCCTTTTCTTGATCTTCAGATTTCTTCTCCTTCTGCCTTTCAAGGTAAATGTATGGCTTAGGAAAGTACTTACTGGGCTCAACAATATCTTGTGGTAGTGCACCTGACTTTTTGTCCCTTCTGAATTTTCTTCTTAGTTCCTCATTTCTTTCAAGCTTGGCCCATTCTAGGGAGCAATAGAGCTTTCCCCTGTCAGTTTTGTGGTCTTTAATTTGATCCCAGGTAAACAAGATGATGGTTCTTAATTGAGGACTCCACTTCTCAAAGTTTGGCCTAGTCTCCATCTCTTTTTATATCTTTTCTTGCTAAACCTTATCTCTTCTTCTTCTTCAGCAATAGACTTTCCTATTGCACTAGCAATCTGGTCAGCAGTGGGGATGAATGAGGGAATTTCTGCAGCAGTTGAAGGTTCAACCCACTGAGCAACACTTTGATCATCATATTGACCCTGGTCACCATACTGTACTTCATACAGTCCTTTTGAAATAGCAGAAATATTGTCATATGTATGTTGCTCAAGTCCCACTGAACCTATGATTATATTGGTAACCTAGACAACATTTTTCAGTGTTAGCCTCGATCATTGCCTTCTCCCCCTTTATGAATTCTTCACATAAAGTTGTAGTCTGGGAGTTCTTGTCTACATAGAGTCTTTCATCCAGAAAGTTAACTCCCTTAATAACATGGATCTTAACTTCTAGCACGTGGTCTTCTAGAATTTGAGTACAGGCATCCATCCTCCTTTCCAGAGTTGATGTAGGCCTCTACCGTAGACACAATATGGGCTATGGGAATAAAGCGGACGCCTCTCTAATTCGACTATTACACTCGCACAAGTTTTAACTGCAGCGCACTCGCAAGCGAATTATCACAGTTCACCAACGTACGGTAGCTACACCGCTGAATGATCGAACGAACGGCTATTGGTCGATGTTCTCCCAAGCAAAAAGGACCCACCCAGTCCGGACAAGCATGGTTGTACCAAAATAGGTCTACCCAAAATGTGATCGAAAAATGGTAGATCTCTCCCAACAAAAATTACGGGGCTCGCCAAACCCTTTTGGAAATAACACGTTTAAGATAGATGCAAATCAAAAGGAAAACCACGAAGAATCTAACGATTCAAATCCAACGCAAAAATCTTTCCGACCACTAGACTATCAAGAGAGAATCACACTTGAGTGGAGAGGATCGTTACCCAAGTCGGAATAGATGATTCCGACTACCTTCGAAGGATCACTCTTCCATGATTCCGCTGGAGTTACGCCAAATGGAGAGATAGATCTTTCGCCTTGGACGCTTCACACCGATGTCTAGATTCCTCATCGTAGAAGGAGACCTTTCTCGGATAAAACTCCAAGTGAAGATGGGTGGCCGGTTTTCTTCAAAGGGGTGCTCGGGTGGTGGAGGTTGGTGGTCGGCCGGCTATGGGTAGAGGTGTTCGGGTTTATGTAGGTGGAGAGGAGTTGGCGGCTATGGAATAGGAAGGAGAGGGGAGGCCGGATTTGGGGAAGAAGAGGAAGGGGGTTGCGGTTTGGAAGAGGAAGATGAGGGAGAGGGTTGGCCGAATGCTTTAGAGAGAGAGAGAGAGGGTGGAGACTAGGAGAGGAAGAGAGAGAGAGAGAGAGGAAGATTAGTAAGTAAGGAATGTTTTAGGGTTTTTTTCATTTCAACTTAACTTAAACAAAACACTACATGCCTATATATAGGCTTAACACCAAGTCTTGGCTATATGTAGCCCAAATAAAAATAACACACTCAATTACTACATACAGCCCAAATAAAATAACATACTCCAAATGTTTAAATAAAGCATGCTAAAAATATAAATGCACTCAAGCTAATAATAGAAGAAGTTCAACTAGTTATTTGTCTTGCACCGAGGGCGGAGATTGTAGCGCCGCTCCATACGAACGCCATGGCGACGCGAGTCCTTTGTTGGAGATGAAGGAGGGTCGTCCGTTAGCGTCCCGTCATCAACAACTTGGGGGCCGTCGTCTCAACCAAGAGTTGTCTTGTATGCTTGCATCATATTCTGCTATATATTGTGAACTACTTCCGAATTGCTTGCTGTTCTGTTCTGATTTTCCAAGATATCATTCTGAGTTTGTCTTATTTCAGCCAGCTTACTTTCAGTAAAGGTTACAGCAGGAGCAGCCCTTATGAAGAATGCAACTGTGTTAGCTTTGAGCAAGCTGACTTCAAACCTGATTGATTTGATCTCAATGGAAAGATCATGTTTCACTACCTTGATTGAGTCATCATTGTAGTGTTCCAGTTGTCTTCTCTAATCATCTAGTAAAACTTTTAGTTTGGCTAGGAAGGATGATGACATTTGATCAAGTTTAGCAGATGTGTCTTGGTCACAAACCTCCTCATCCCTATCCCTGGCAGGAAACCTGTCTTCTGAATAAACCATCATATATTCTGAAGAATGTACATTAGCTTGTACATCAGCAACAACAATATCCTTGTCAGATTCAGAAGAGACAATGTCATACACTATATCTTAAGCAGGGAGTTCAGAGTGAATCTCCACCTCAGCTGCAAAATTATCCTTAAATACAATCTGATCTCCTACTATAGTGTCCTGAACATCTTCTGTTACTATTGCAGTTGTTTGTGCATCCTCAATAGGAGTATGGGGAATCTGCCATATAGGCTCAGTTGGAATCAGGTCTATCTGCTTTGTAGATTATCTAGGAAGGAGTCAAGCTTGTCCTGAATATCAGACTGAACTTGTTGCCCCTCAATTGGAGCATCTTCCCTGACAATCTCTCCCTCAATATTTGCACAGATATTTTCTACTAGCTAGCAAGACAGTATGTCCATGGATTCAACTTGGATTTCTTTAGACTGTGTTCCAGCCAATTGGCTCTTTACAGTATGTTCAGAAGAGATTGATACCTGAACACTCATATCCCTTCTAGTCCTTTCAGTAGCTCAGACAACTATGGATCATGAGGCTCTTCCTCACTTTTCTCAGAAGAGCTGCTGTCTGTGATATCTTCAGTAGCTAAGACTGCTTTCTTTTTCTTCTTTTCAATAGTTTGTTGATGTGGCAATAGAATTATGTCCCACTTATCAAGCATCTTTGAGTCCATCCTCCTCATGTGATGGATTTTTGTTCCTAGCCTTATGTTTAGGATCCCTGGAATAGTGTTGTGTAGATACAGAGATAGAATCCTTCCAAAGTTTGGCTCCGAGATGCATTCTACTATTCTTTCAAAAAGTAACTTTCCCCAGTCAGTTTTCTTAGAAAGAATTATTCTTGTCATCAACCTGAACATCTTCTTGGATATCTTATCATGAGATCCAGTCTTGCATAACAGAGCCTTCCTAATAACATTTGCTAGAAATTTTCCTTTTAGGTTCAGCTCTTTTCTCAAAATTGATCCAGTGGAGTGTTTTGACAGTCCACACCACTTTAGGGCAGATCTGACATCAGTTTGGTCCAGTTCTTCTTCTTCATCTGACGGACTGAACTTGGGCAGTTTTAGTGCCTTGCTAAATCGTTTGGGGGGTAATCATGACCTTATTTTCGTTAATAGATGACCTGATTTTAATGGAGGATGAGCCAACCTTAGCCTTTTAGTATAACTCAAGCACTTCCCTCTTCCATAACAGACTCAGCTTTGAAAGAACATGTTCTAGGTCAGTGACCTGTAGGAGGTGGATAACGAGCTGAACTTCATCTGGTGCATCCTTGAACCCATTTCTCACTAACTCTGATCCCTTAAATAAGAAATACAATCCTCTCGGTGCCATTGCTTCTGTGAATTTCTATAGATTTTATGAGCTTTCTTCATTTTGTCGTAGGGGGTAGAGAAGGGCGAGGAATAATGTATTTTGTTCTAAGTACACACTATTCTATTTATATTTACCTCTAATTTGAGAATATGGAGAGGTGCGTACCAGTTGCGATGATCATGAGGAGATCAATGACAGAGATTAATCCATTAGATAGCCTCAAAATGAAGTTCCTGGGAGAATGTGTTAAGTGGACTTGACACACTCGATGCTTGAAGTTATCTCGACGCACTCGACGCTTGGACATTTAGTCTATAATCCTTTGTTGTCCAACAAGAAATCATACTTCCTGCTACTAAAGTACATGAAGAGCAACTGAAGCTGTACTAAGTTCATCATACCTAATTCAAATTTTAAGGATTTGAACTTGGCTTCATCTAGTGGATTAGTGAAGATATCAGTCACCTACTTGTCTGTGGGGACAAACTCAAGGGCGATGTCCTCATATTCCACATGCTCTCTAATTAAATGATACCTAATCTCTGTATGCTTAGTCCTGCTATGAGATACATGATTCCTAGAAATAGAGATGACACTAGTAGAATCACAAAACCTGAGAGTTCTACTTAGCTTGACGCTGTAGTCCTGGAGCTAATGCTAGATCTGTAATAACTGAGCACAACAACTTCCAATATATATGTATTCTGATTCAGCTATTGATATTGCAACACTTATTTTTTTCTTGTTGCTCCAAGATACAAGCCTCCTTCCTAGAAATTGACAGGAACTAGAGGTGCTTTTGCTGTCTTCTCTACAGCCTATAAAGTCTGCATCTAAATACCCAGTTTGTTCAAAATCATTATTCCTAGGGTACCATATGTATGACCCCCCAAACCTTTGCCTGGGTCAGGTCAGAGGGGATCTTACTTGCCCAAGGCGTCCACCCAGTGCTCCTTAAGAGTGTCAACCCACACTATTAAGCACTAGTTGGTCGCCTTGCTTGGCTTGAATCACAACATTCACATCATATCACAAAGTTTAGCGAAAGCATTATCAGGAAGCCACCGCAAATATATATCAATATATATTTAACAGAAAACGCAAAAGGCCGTAGTTACTATTTTAACATGAAGCTCGTAGGCTATAATAGTACTAAAACTAGAAACTCCTCTCTCTCTCAACTCTGATCGCTAGTACTCACGTCTCAAAACTCTAGAGATGACGGGGGTGCCTCTGCTTGGGTAGTCCTATTATCTCACGTATCGTCCTGCAATAGCTGGTCACTACGGTGCTCCATCTCCTGTGAATGGTTATTAAGATAACTGTTAGTCACAGAGCTAAGTGGAATTAAATATCCTCCCCGGATATATATCCTGGGGATGAGCGAACACACCCAACAAAATAAGATAGCTGAAGAAAGAGAGGGTTAGCACAACATTTCATAAATGAGCTAGGAGCAATAAAAAATTATAGCATGATATAACTGGACTAGCAGTAGTAATATTCATCATTTATATTATAGGCTCTACTAGCATAGCAGCGCAATAGGTATTCAAACCTGAACTAACTTCGCAGGCCTTCAAGCCATGCACATATTGCAGGTACTCACAGCCGCGCACACACCGCAGGAATTCACAGCTACGCACACATCACAGTCATTCACAGTCGCGCACACATTATAGGCATTCACAACTGCGCACAAAATCCTATGTCAACATAGAATGGACAGCTTCTTTTAAAGTAGAGTAGAGAGCCCCGCGGCCACACTGATATGGCTGTCGGTGATAGTGGCCAGTACTGACACTTCTTGGGGTGATAATACTGCACAGCCCAGGCCCTTACATACATCTCTGTGTACTATTGGATGTGAGCGACATCCGACGATTCAACATTTTGGTCGACCAGCGGAGGAAACCCAACGAGGAAGAAAAAATAATGGCCGGTCACCCGTGGTACTCATCTCCCTATCGCCTTGAGTCGTCAAACTTCCCGCACTAGTACGAACGGTCTATGGAAGTGACTGACCCGCCACAATTTACTACAAGCAATTTACATGCAATCAAAATAATCAATTTCACTAGCACGCACCGGGTTGGTAGCGGCTTGCCCTACTATGCTTTAAATAATTCGGGCAAACGACACATGACTCGACTTTTGACAAGGATCATGGGAGCGCTTTATTTGGGGATAAGTTAGAAGGAAAACCTCAACTACTATTACCCCCAACTAAGGCTCAACCTATCAAATCACTGCCCATCAGGGCAGGACCCATGCTTAGAATCATAAACTGCAGAACAAAGTGCGGTAATAAAAACTGTTGTTAGTATAAGCTGCAGAACTGAAATGCTATAAAGAAATAGAACAAGTAGGGCTGGAGTAATATTGAACTGAAAGTTAGTATTGAAAGGAACTAGACCAGTACGAGACTGGAATAATACTTAAAAGAAATGAACTTAACTGGAAGCAGGAACTGGATCGAGCATGTCTGCTCGTATTTTCAAGAGTCTTATTTCAGTTCCATCTCTGTTTTCAAGAGGCTTAGTTTAGTTCCATCTCCGTTCTCAGGAGGCTTAGTTTGGGTTTCACCCATTATTTAGGTCTGATAATAGTTCTATTGCATCCTTTATTGTTGTGGGTTAATCAGACTAGAGAATTTAAGGGTTCCACCCTTTTTTATTCGTCGAACATGTCTGCTCGTATTTTCATTTTCCATATTTGTCTGAGTTACTTGAGAGCTTTATAACGGATAAAGACAAGGCGCTCAGTATTTCTACGAAACCTCGGAATACTCAGAGCTTGGTACTTGCCTCGATCACTCTCGTTGGTAAAATAATTTGGACTTATTATTGGACTAAAAGATGGTCGCGCGCTCTAATTTTCATTTTGAGACAATCAGACACATTGATTTTTGAGCGCAATCCTAGGCTTCAATTAAATTGGAAAGACTCCAATTTTTCACCCAAGTTTCCCAAATTTTAATACAATCTTTAAGAGGACCTAAAAAGAGCCTAGCATTTTTAACAAAATTTTACGAGTAATTTTGGGCCTCTAAATTGGCCAAATAAAATTTATTTGGACTTTAAAAATACAAAATAAATTCCAAAAATTCCCAAAATTTTTGTGGAAAAAGACTTTATTGAGGGGAACAACTTTCATGTTCAAAACGTTTTCCCTAGGAGCCTATATTTTTTATAAAAATTCCCAAAGTTTTTGGCTACAAATTGGTCTGCATATAGCAGATCAAACATGATCCTGTGGCCAGGATTGCGCTAGACAGGAGAAATCGCCAACCTTTCCCAATAGTTGATTGGCCACAAATCTGAAGTGGGGGCACAAAAGAGGAGGCGGGGGAGGGATTTAAGGCAATCACTATCGTCCATTTCATCACCGAGAATGGTCGGCAGTGATCCTTCCCCATCGATAATAAGGCGGTGGCCTTATTCCACCGCCAACCAGCCACCGCTAGATGTCGAAGCCACCCCCGATCAGTTCGCTAGAGGCCGGCGAGTCTTTGGGTGGTACAGCGACCTGCTGTCATCTGAAATCATAAACCCGAGAGCAGGGTGCCGGTGGCTCTACTCCCAGCGCCACTGCATCACCTTGCCTCTCTGGAATTTAACCTGGCCGCAAAACCACACCCGACCAGTGTTTTGGGGACAGGGCTTCTCTCTTTTGGTGGCCCGATGACCAGCCACCACCGGCTACAGCCGGAGCAGAAACAAATAATTTTTTTGCTCTTCGGGTATCGCCAGAACAACATTTTCCAGCAGCACCTTGACTGTCCACCACCAGGGAAAGTCATTCCCTTTGGTTAACCCTTTACCGGAGCCACTGCCGGCGCTGGGATGGGCTAACCTCCTCCAGCCACCACCCAACCTAGAGCTTGGCTCCGGGGGTGCCGACGGCACTTCGGTAGCCGGGAGGTGCATGCAGTACGTCAAAAGGATGAGGGAGTAGGAGGGGAAGAGATTCCACCTATGGTTGGGGGTTTGGGATGATCCCGACTGATCTGCCATTAGAGGTGGCGGGGAATAAGTTTTGGGTCGGCTTTCTCGGCGAGCTAGGGCTCTAGCTAAGTGGGGGAAAATGTTTTTGAGCTGGTGAGGAGAAATGAAGGGGGTATGACCTTTTATAGGCTTGGGAGGGTAGCCATCCCTCCTTTAGCCAATGTGGGATTAATATCATGAGGGGAGGAGATCCTCTCCTCCCCTCAACTTGCCTTGGGCATGTTGCTGCCATCAAGGGTTACAAACAGGTGGCAGCAATCAAGAGAGAGGGGAAAAAGTTGGTGGGCTTGGGATGGAGTGAGGAAGAGGGGAGGGAAAGACAAGTTGGGCCTTACTTAACCCATAGCCCATCCCTTATCATGTGGCTTGTTTTTGGTGGCCCAAGGGGTGAGAGGGGGTAAGGCTATAATCAATTATGGAGAGGAGGTGGGCTCCTCCATGAGGAAATTTTTAAAATTGATTTTTAGATGGGGGTTGACCAAAGTCAACCCTAGGGTGGGTCCCCCATACTGGTCAAAGTCAAAGTGGGTCCAATACATCGAGAGTTCGGTCAAAGAAGGGGAATCGTGTCAGAATTTATGTGTGCACGCTTTTTGGTGCATAATTATGCTTGACTTGACCACGAGTTGACCATAAGTATTTGAAATTGGTCGGGACAAACTCAATTGACTTCGTATTGACCACACGAGTCCAATATTGCGGGGTCGAATCAGAGTTCATTTGCTAATTATCCAAAATCTGTGCGTCGTGGTGCACTAAAACGGTCAAATTGTTGATATTCGTCGTTAGACTTCGGATTTTGACGCAACAAGTTCCAATGGGTTCGTATTGACTATACGAAACCATACGAACTGATAGAATTGAAATCAGAGTTCTCTAGGCTAATATCCAAAAATCTCGTTTTCAATGCATTCGTATACCATATGACATATGACATCGGAGTCTAGCGCAACGAGTTTCAATGCATTCGTATCGCTTACATGAAGCCATATGAACCAACAGAACTCCAATTAGAGTTTTCTAGCCCTATATACCCTTCTTAGGGTTGCCTCCTACCCGAGTGTGGGCCATGGTTTGAGGTTCGAGTTACTTAATTGGGCCCACTAGGGTTCTGGTGGCCCAATAAAAGTCGGGATATTACACCATAGGCCAAGATCAAGTGTGCCCTTGAGATATCTCAATATTTTTTTAGCTACAGAATAATGAGACTCTCTTTAGGGCAAGCCTGGTATCTAGCACAAACACATGTAGCATACATGATGTCTGGCCTAATAGCAGTAAGGTAGAGGAGGGAGCCAGTTATGCCTCTGTACAAGGTTTCATCAACAGGTTTCCCAGTCTCATGCTTACCTAATGACACATTTGACCCCATAGGAGTTTTCATTGTGGAGGCACTCTCCATTCCAAACTTTTAAATTAACTCCTTGGTGAACTTAGACTATGAGATTGATAATCCAATCTCAGAATGTCTTACTTAGATACCCAAGAAGTACTTGAGTTCACCCATATTGCTCATCACAAATTTCCCTTGCATAAGTTTACAAAACTTTCTGCATAGGTCATCATCAGTAGACCCAAAAATTATGTCATCTACATAAATTGGAACAAGGATGATCTTACCCTTGACTTCCCTTAGAAATAATGTCGTATCTATCTTTCCTCTTGAGAATTTTTTCTCAATGAGAAAGCTAGACAGGGTTTCATACCATCTCCTAGGGGCTTGCTTCAACCCATACAAAGCTTTTCTAAGCTTAAATACAAAATCTGGAGAGTTAAGATTAACAAAACCTGAGGTTTGCTCAACATAGACCTCTTCTTTTAGGTCACCATTTAGGAAAGATGACTTGACATCCATTTGGTAAACCTTGAATCCTTTATCTGCAACATATGCAAGGAACAGTCTTATAGATTCATATCTTGCCACTGGTGCAAAGGTCTGATCAAAGTTAATACCTTCTTCTTATTTGTATCCCTTGGCAACCAGTCTGGTTTTGTTCGTGATTATAACACCATTTTCAAGTTTGTTCCTATATATTCACTTGGTTCCAATGATGTTATGTCCTTGTGGTCTGGGAACTAGCTTCTAGACATAGCAAAGCATATAGAGTTTGCATACACCATCATCAAGTTTGCAACTCACAGAATCCTTAGCCCCAATGCTCTTAATGGATGCTTTGGTCTCCTTACCCTTTTGACATGCAGAGCAAATGCCCTCCTTGGTGCATTTTATATTGGGTCCATTTCTAACCAGCCCTTCACTGAAGATATTTCTAATGGTCTTGTAGTTCAAGTGGGTAAGCCTCTTGTGCCACTGTACACAGTAAGAGACTTTCTCATTAGCAAGTAGATACATTAGAGTGTTAGAACTTAAACATAAAAAGTTTAAACAGTAAATATTCCCACTCCTAGTGCCTATCAAAATGACCTCTTGGTCACTTGACCTTTTGATCAAACACTCATCCTTATGGAAGATAATGACATAGCCAAGATCACATAATTAGCTTATGCTTATCAGGTTGTGTTGCAAACCTTCCGCATAAACCATTTTTGTGATTGAGACTATGCTATTGGTGATCATACCATAGCCCTTAGTAACTCCTCTATCTGAAACTCCAAAGATCACCTCAGGTCCATTCTTCACTAGAGTGTATTCCTTTAGATAGCTCCTTGTTCCAATCATATGCCTGGAACATCCACTGTCCAAGTACCATATTGGTGCATGGGTACTTTGACTAACCTACAAACACAGTTTAGTTTACCTTAGGAACCCAAAAGGGATTGGGTATGTTGGATCCCTAGTTTGGATTTGGGCTAGGTTCACTAATCTAGGCTAAGTCAGACCCATATTGTATAGCCAGGGTCTAGTCTAGTGTTTTAGTTGTTAGTCAGATCAACAACTCAGTGAGACAAGACCAAGATATCAGAGACTTAGAAGTCAACAGAGAGTGAACAAGATAGAAATTTTTCTAAGTAAAAAGTCGTTCGACGATCTCTAAAGAGAGCTCGATGATCTTCGTTCTGCGCTCGACGATCTCAGAGTTAAATATCTAAATGCTGAGATCGACGATTGCTGAACTCAGGTCGACGATCTTTGATCTACTTTCAGGATTGAGATCGACGTTCTACCATCTCAGTTCGACGATCTTGAAGCCCAGTTTGGCAAGCAGATTTTCAGGTCAACGATCACAGGGCTCAACTCGACGATAGAGGATGTTTGAGCTCGACGATATCAGGACTAGATCGACGATTTCTGCCAGATCAATATTTTATTCCCTGCAGTAATTATTTTCCTTATTGACTGTTTATTCTTTTGCTTATATGACTCTGAGTGATTAATGCATATATTCTCATAATATAGCCGTTCCTTAGCAAGCATTAATTGTTGGTTTTCACAGAGTTATTATACAGCTTTTCTTGGGACAGTTAAGGAAATATGTTAATTCTCTTATAGCCGTTGCACAAGTTCCCGTAATTCCGGCAGTCAATCAATGTGGATGATTTCAAATTCTGTTTGGAATTATTCAAAGAAAAGAGACTCAGAGAATAACAGACCCAGAGAATAATTATTCAGTACTTCTTGATGCAGTTGACAGACTTTTGAAAGAAATCACAAGGCTGCAAGAAAAAAAGAAGAACAGATCTAAGTTCCAAAAACAAGAGTTCATTCAGGAAGCTTGTGGAGACAATCATCTTCAATCAGTCTCAGCTTTTTGGATTTCAGGTCCTACACCCTGTACAAGGCTCTGATCTCCTAAACCATTCAAATCACAGGACAAGCCTTGACTCCATTAGGATCACTCTCAAGTCTTCTCTCATTTGCTTGAGAAAAGAGAAGACAACTCAACTTTTTTCCTTCCCCCCTCTATGTAAAGGGTTTTTACTCCCTTCAAAAGTAATTCCTGGTTGTGAGGTCACCTGATCAAAAGAATTCGAGTTGGTTTTCTGGCACCTGATCAAAAGCCAGAAGGGTTGCAATATCTCCCTTGAAATAGATATTATTTGGTGGCAGTCACCTGATCAAAAACCTGAGAGTGATTCCTACGAGGGTGGTAGAAGAGTGGATGTACCCAGATTTGGGGAATCATAATAATTTCTTATATCTTCTGGTTGTACCTTTTCTTATTGCTCTTGCTAGTTCCTGTGATATTTAGAATAGTTCTCTAGTTTTCCTTCTGCTTATATATTTATTGGTATCACTTATTTAGTACTCTGATAGAATAGTTTTAAATAGCTAAAAGTTTTTTAAACACTTTATTCACCCCCCTCTAGAGTAGATCTGAATAAATCCCTCCTTTAAATCGGTATCAGAGGATTGTGGTTCTTTAGTTGTATAAGCTAACACTTGAATCAAGGTCCCTGCTTATTTAGATTTTCTTTTCCTTAGCTATTCATTTATCACATGACACAAAACAAGGATTATGCAAGCACAAGACCTCCAGTCTGTAACTTAAATAAGTTTAGTATCTAGAAGGGAAGAATAAGACTTTACATGAACTCAATTGATGAAGATATTTTTAACTCAATTTTGACAGGTCCCACTCAACCAACTGAAGCTACTTCTACATCTACTGACACTCATGCAGTACCACCACCAACTTGGACTGATGCTAAAAAGAAAGAAAAAATTGCAGATGCCAAGGCCATGGACATACTGGCCCAGACTATGTCAGATGACATTTTCCAAAAGGTTGCTGACTGTACATCAGCAAAGGCCATCTGGGATTATTTGAACCAAATGGTGGCAGGTTCAGTGGAAGAAAGAAAAGACAGAAGATCCCTTCTTATTTCTAAGTATGAGAACTTCAGAAAGGAAGATGCTGAATCAGTTGAAGAGATGTATGGTAGACTGAGTACCATCATCAGTGAACTAAGAATATTGGACAAGGACATTTCACTGACAGAGATCAATGATAAAATATTGATGTGTTTTCCTAGTTCTTAGGACACAAGAATCCGACTTATCAAATATGTCAGAAGTATTTCAGAAATTTCTACAGAAACACTTCTGGGAAAGCTCAAATCCTTTGAGCACTTGACAAAGACTAGGGAGGAAGAGCAGAAGGTCTCTACTCCAGTCAGGAAAGAGCAGAACATTGCTTTTAAGGCTACAGAAGAAACAACAACTCCTGCTGTTAATGAAGAGTTCTTGAGTCTCTTAGCAAAGAGATTCTACAAGATGGGAAAAAGAGACTTCAGGAAGAAGTCATCCAGACAAGAAGTTAAACCCAGGTATGACAAAACACCAACTAAAGAGGTTGTTTGTTTTGGTTGTAGGAAACCTGGACACAACATCTCTGAGTGTCCAGAGAATCAAAAGAAGGAGAAAAGAAAGGACAAGGACTCAAGAAGACAGAAATATAGTAAGCCTTCCTCAAGCAAGCATAAGAGGAAAGAGAAAGGCTTTGTAGCAGAAACCTGGAGTGATACTGAAGAGGATTCCTCATCCTATAGCTCCAATGATGAAGATGAGGAGGAAGCAAAGGCAAAGTAAGTTTACCTAATGGCAATTGGTGCTTCCAACACTCATTCTGGATAAGATTCATCAAATGATGAACAACCACTTTCAGAAGTGGATTAGTTACTCTCTTCTTTTGACTTTAATTTAGAAGATTTTGTACATGAATTCAAAACTATGTGCATGGAACTAATTAGTTCAGAAAAGGAAACTAAACAACTTAGAGAGTGATTGAATGATCAAAGTAGTTTAGTTGCAGAAAACCATAAATTAAAAGATGAAATTACTCTTGCAAATGAACAGATATTTAAACTGAAAATTGAACTAGCTGAGGCAAGGCAACTTGAAGAATCCCTTAATGGGAGAAGCCTCAAGCTGATGGACATTACAAGCACTATTAATGCCAGACTCACTGGAAAACTGGGCTTGGGTGCTTCATCAAGCCAACCCCCACTGGTCCAGAAAAATGCACTAAGGACCCAAGTGAAATTCATCTCTGAAAAAGGTAAAGAACTAATCTATGAGAAACCCTCAACTGCAAATAAGAACAAACCTAACAAACAGAAAAATAGAAACAGACAAAATCAAAACAAAAATAATGTTTAGCAGTTTTCGTCGAACTCAGATCGGCAAAATGTGAACAAATCATTGAACCCAGGTCGACGATCTTTGAACAAAAATGTCTACTATAATCAATCGTCTTACTGCGATCGACGATTTCTGTATGGATCATTGAGTAGAGATCGACGAACTTGGGGCACGAGAATGAATATTATCCTTCTCTGGGCAGAGATCGACGATCTCAACCCATGTCATCGAACTCAGATCAACGATCTCACTTCCAATCGTCGGACCCAGTGAGAATTAATAAAACCTTTAACTGTAACAAAAACCCCAATCAGAAAAGACAAACAATCCATCCTTTCATCCTTTGGGAAATTCCAGCTAGGAGATACCTTCCACTAGGCTATAAATCTCAGCCAACCAGGTCTTTTATCTCAAGTTTTTCTTATCAAGAAAACAAAGGACCCAAGGTAACATAGGTCAAGAACAATTAATCTTTTGATTATTGAAGGTAAAGAACTGTCCACCATACAACCAGCAATGGTATCTGGATAGTGGGTGCTCAAAGCACATAATAGGATAGAAGGACAACTTATCCAACTATAAGTCAAAGCTAGTACCTAAGGTTATTTTTAGTGAATCCAAATTTGGCCAGACTGAAGGCTATGGAGAAATCAGGATAGGTGTTGTCACATTCAGGAAGGTTGCATATGTAAGTGGATTGAAACATAACTTGATCTCCATTAGTCAGCTCTATGATGAAGGATTTCAGGTAACTTTTAATCAGTCCTCTTGTATTATTTCTTCAGCTGACAGCATAGTAGTTTTATCAGGTTCTTGAGTAGGTAACATTAATATTGTTAACTTCAATTCAGCTATAAATGAAATTTGTTTATTTAACCAATCATGTAATCAAAATGAATTATGGCATAAGAGACTAGGACATGTAAATCTAAAATATATTGCTAGGCTATCTAAGGACAACCTTGTAAGAGGATTGCCTTCTTACCCCTATAAGAAGGAAAGCCTATGCAGGGCTTGTCAACTAGGCAAGCAAACTAAAAATACTTTCAAATCCATTAATAAGAGTGACTCACCTAGGATTTTGTATTTGCTTCACATGGATCTTTTTGGACCCATTGTTGTACAAAGCCTAGGAGGGAAGTCTTACACCTTAGTTATTGTAGATGACTTCTCTAGGTTCACTTGGGTGTTCTTCTTGAAAAATAAGTCAGATAACTTCAAGGTTCTTACAGATTTTCTCAAGTGCATACAAAGTGAGTTTTCTACTCAAGTTGTATTAATCAAAACTAATCATGGTACTGAGTTTGAGTCTCTTCTTATGCAAGAGTTCTGTGAGAAGGAAGGTATCAGGCATTGTTTTTCTTCTCCTAGAACTCCTCAACAAAATGGGGTAGCTGAAAGGAAAAATAGAACCCTGATTGAAGCTGCAGGTACATTACTTGCTGATGCATACTTGCCCCTTTCTTTTTGGGCAGAGGCAGTGAGCACAACTAACCATGTCCTGAATAGAAGTTTAATACATAATCTAAAGGCTAAGAACCCCTATGAGCTACTCAAAGGGAAGAAACCTAAAGTAGGCTATTTTAGAGTATTTGGTTGTGTTTGTTACATTCATATTAACAACAGAAAATACACTAGAAAGTTTGAAGCCAAGTTTGAAATGAGAATTTTTCTAGCATATTCCTAAGTAAGCAAGGCATATAAGGTCTATAATAAATCTACCTTGAAAATTGAAGAGTCTGTACATGTATTCTTTGATGAAACTAACATGTTTTATAAGGAGAAGAATACTTCTACCAGTCAGAAATTGCAGGTACCTACTCTGTGTGAGAATTTGAATGCTGTAACACTCTCTCCTGAGGTTGTTACGCCATCATCTCCACAAATAGCTGAAGGCAGTGATGAAGATATCAGTGAGCCAACTATTAGTGTCCCAACAACTAAAATAATTCCACAAGAGGAATTAACTCCACCAGCTGTTGAGCAACCAACTCCTCCTGCTGATTTAGTCACACTTAGAGATCATCCTGTATCTCAAGTGATTGGAGACATATCAGTAGGTGTGCAAACTAGACATCAGCTCCACCAAGATTTGGTGCATGCCTTGCTTCATTTCTCAAGTTGAACCTCAATCCATTCAAGATGCCGAGCAAGATCCCCACTGGATCCTTGTAATGCAAGAGGAGCTCAACCAATTTCAGAGGTGTAGAGTTTGGGAATTAGTCCCAAGACAAGAGAACTACCCAGTAATTGGAACAAAATGGGTGTTCAAAAATAAGATGGATGCACAAGGAGCAATAATAAGGAACAAGGCTAGGCTTGTTGCTCAAGGGTATAGACAGGAAGAAGACATTGATTATGATCAGACCTTTACTCCAGTGGAAAGGTTAGAGGCAATCAGGATCTTCTTGGCCTATGCTGCTTCTTAAAAATTTAAAGTCTATCAAATGGATGTTAAAAGTGCTTTTCTGAATGGAGAATTGAAAGAAGAAGTCTATGTTGAACAACCACCAGGTTTTATCTCTCCAACTCAACCTTCTTTTGTTTATAGGTTGCATAAAGCTCTTTTTGGTCTTAAGCAAGCTCCAAGAGCTTGGTATGATACCCTAGTTAGCTTCTTTTAAGAACATAGATTATCTAGAGGCATAGTAGATAGGACTTTATTTGTTAAACATCATCATGATAAAATATTGTTAGTACAAATATATGTAGATGATATTATATTTGGTTCTACTGATCCCAAACTATGCAAAAGGTTTTCCAACCTTATGCATTCAAAGTTTGAGATGAGCAGTATGGGTGAGCTCTCATACTTCCTTGGTCTCCAAGTCAAGCAGGCACCTGATGGCATTTTCCTATCCCAATCCAAGTATGCTAATGAGCTGATCAAAAGGTTTGGGATGGCTAGTGCCTCAGCTAAGAAAACACCCATGGCTTCAAATGCAGTGATTGATTCTTATGAGCATGGGAAACCTGTTGATCAGAAATTATATAGGGCCATTGTTGGGCCCCTATTATATCTTACAACAAGTAGGCCAGATATAATGTTTGCCATATGTCTTTGTGCTAGGTTCCAGGTGAATCCTAAAGAATCCCACCTTATTTTATTAAAAATGATTTTGAGATATATAAAGAGTTGTACAAATCTAGTACTCTGGTATCCTGCTGAGTCAGAATTTGAGTTGACTGGATACTCAGATGCTGACTTTGCTGGATGTAGAGTAGACAGGAAAAGTACCTCTGGAACACGCCAGTTGCTGGGTGCTAGGCTTGTCTCTTGACTTTGTAAAAAGCAAACATTTATGTCTACATCAACTGTAGAAGCATAGTACATAGCAGCTGATAGTTGCTGTTCTCAGATGCTATATATACAAAATCATCTACTAGACTATGGATACAACTTAAATAATTCAACTATATTTTGTGATAGTACTAGTGCTATTTCTATAACACAGAATCCAGTCCATCATTCTAGGACTAAGCATATAAATGTAAGGCATCATTTTATTAGGGAGTGGGTAGACAAAAAGAAAATCAATCTCACCTTCATCCCTACTGATTTGCAAAGGGCAGATATTTTCACCAAACCCTTGGATGAAAAGAAACATCTATTCTTCATGAATCACCTAGGTATGATTAATGGAGATGAGAATATTTGACTTTCTGTCTGAGCTCGACGATTTGTTGACAGATCATCGAACGGTGATCGACGATCTGTTAGCATCTCGTGAAGTTGAACGTCGAATGGAGATCGACGATCACTTTTTAGTGAAACAATTGTCGTCGAACAGAGATCGATGATTTTTAGTTCAGAGAATTTATTATCGAACTGAGATCGACGATTTATTCCTTCTCTTCGATCTGAGGTTACCAAACTCATTTTATATTAAAATACTTCGCCAACCTTGGTTTTGAAGTAATTTTTAGTAGTTAATACGCTTGGCTAATCCCGTCTCTTCATTTTCTTAAACCTTATAAACTAGGGTTTAGACGGAAATAGTCCCGCGCTTTCCATTTCCCTTCTGCACTTGATCTTTGTTTTCTCTACAGGAACTCTCCAATGGCAATTCCAACGGCGATTGTGTCCTACATGAAGTTCGATTCAGGTTTTGATATTTATCTGGATTCATTCAAGCATAGTTATCAGATGTTTTAGGACGTGTTGAAGCTATTTGATGCACCGAAGTTACAGAAGTTTCTGACGACTAGGATGAAGTTACCAGTATCAGAAATTAAAGAATGGGCTTATACCTCTTCTTCAAATGGATAGACGATGATAGGAACTATTTCTTGACAGGAGGTACATCTAACCCCTGTTGTTCTTACATAAATTTTCGGTTTTATTAATGGAGAAGACGATATTGATTTGGATAAAGAGGAATTTGCTGCTATGCTTGCCAAAATGGGTCATACTGAGGCAAACCCTATCAAGCTTTTGAAAAATAACTTGTCTCCTCAATACAAGTTCTTGGCAGATATTATGGGAAAAGTGCTGCTTGGGAAGCACACTGCCCATGATAATATATCCAGGCACCAGTTTCTTTTGATGAGTGCCTTAGTTAATCAGAAATCAGTGAATTAGGCTGAAGTTTTGTTTGAGTTGATCAGCAAGAAAGCAAATAAGAGAGAGGTCTCTCTTGGTAGAATTTTAGGGATTTTTCTCATTGAAAAATGCCATGAGTTGTTGACATCCCCAACAACATTCATCAATGCTTCCAAGAGGCTGACCCCAACTCTCTTTGGTAAGTGGGAGAGGACTATCTCAAATCCCTCCAGGGCTCCCTCCACCCACAGGGTTTCTGAGGACACAAGGACTGCTCCAGTCACTCCTCACCTTATAGAAGATGAGCTAGAGATTCCTCTTTCCCTAGCTAGACCAACTTCCCCTTTGCCACATCAACCAACTCCACCTCAAAGCCCTCCTCTACGAACTCCTACTCCTTTGTCTCCTCTACCACATTATCTATAAGAGATCCCCTCCACCAACATCTCAATCAAAACCTCACAAACTTTTGATCTTCATTTCTCTTCACAAACTCCTTCACCAACTCACTTACCTTCTCATGAACCCTCACCTCATGTTTCACCCCATCTAGAACAAGTTTCTATCCCTGAATCCACCACTAAACCTACCATCTCCAACATCTGCACAGCTTGTGGTCATTCCACTTCCTCTCTTCCATCTACATCATCCTCTCCATCTGCTCTCATTGCCCTCCTCACCCCTACCATCAAAGCAATTGTGGAGGATGCCATTGCACCTCTACTAGTTTCTTTTAATTCTTTTGTTGCCTCTTTTTCTAGCCCTTCTTCATCTAGGGGCCCGAAAACAGACATTACTGCTACTAGGCAGGGGGATATGTCCAGTGAAGAAGTCCCTCCTCCTCTAGCAGTTGCAACAGCAAAGGCAGACACAGTTTTGGCAGAGGCAGACACAGGTTTGACAGTTGTAGATATAGTTTTGGCAGATACAGAGAATGTAGATATTGATATACCTGATGCAGAAGTTATTGCATTTTTTGAAGATAACATTGAAATCCCTGAAGAACCCTTGGACATTCTTCATGGAGATTGTTTCATCTCTCCAGCTTTTGAACTGACTTCAGTTCTAATCTCTTTTGATCTTTTGTATAGAGATTGTCTTCCCCCTACTACTTTTCAATCTTGTTCAGATATAGTATGTTATACTGCTCCTGTGAGCAAATATCTTTTACTTTAGCTTATTTAGAGTTTTGCTGCTTCAGTGCTTGAGCTCTTGACAGCTCCTGAGCCTGAGCCTTCTACATCTCCTTCTGCAGTTCCAGTGCCTGAGCTCTTGGCAGCTCCTGATCCTGAGCCTTCTGCAGCTCCATCTGCAGTTCCAGTGCCTGAGCTGATCAGTATGCCAGAGGTTGAGATTTCAGAGCCCAAGACTTTCTCTCCTCCAACCTATGTCTGTTCTACTTCTCCAATCCCAGACTTGGATGAAATTATGGCTGCTGATGCAACTGAAGAACTTTCAGTTATCAAAGAGATTGATGATTTGTATGATAATACACCAGGCTCATCTGATAATGATTCAGATTGAGATTCAGATTTAGATCCAGATGTCAGCAAGAAGAAGAAAGTGACAAAGAAAAGAAAAGCTCTAGTAAGGAAGTGCCTAAGTCTAATCCTCAAGATGACATTCCTTACTTCATCAAGCAAAATATTACTCTTACATCAACTACTCCTCACTGGATTAGATTTTCCAAGAATGAGATGAAGGCTCAAAAGAAAAGGAGAAAGACTGGCTCCTCTCCTGTCAAAGCTTTCAGGAAGGATCCACCTCCTCCTCCTCCTCCTTCAGCAGGTACTAGTGGGAATGTTGCTTCTAGGGCTGCTACCTCCTCCCATCAGCAGACTTCTTATGCTCCTTACTCTCACAGCAGACCATCCAGGTCTTATTCAAGGGGCTATTCAAGAAGGAGAGGTAGACAGAATAATCAGGCTGACAGAGAAGATATTTCAAATTCTAGCAGGAGACTCAGAATTCCTGAAAAATTCAGCCAAGTCAGACCTCCTCCAAACCTTCATGACAGTCATTCTCAACATACAACAATAGAAACAAAATTCCAAGAACAATCTATCAAGCACATGAAGCTTCAGAAAACTTCTCATGACTCTAAAGAAGAATCATCTCAGTATTAACCTGAGCTTGATCCTAACTTCAGGATGGCTAGGTTTCATGAATTTATTGCTCTCTCTCAAATAAACAAAGCTAGAAAAGAAGGAACTGATCCTTCTCAATTCTCTACTATGTTTAAGTATAAGGAGAAAGAGCTGGAACAATTTGATATTGATAAGAATATCTTTGATGCTAATTCCTATATGCAGGTACATCCTAAGGCAGTTGTTCCAAGAGCAGCTACAATTAAAGTTCTTGGTGAAGCAGACTAGAAAATGACAAGACAGTAAGCAGTAGATCCAAAAAGAAGAATTGAATTTACTAAGCCAGCTTCAGACAAGTCTTAGAAACAATTTTCTTTTTGTGTCTATATTTATCATTATAAATATCTGTTGAACTTTTCTTATATCTCATGACAGATATATTTATTTAGTTTTTCTGTTGTTTTATTTTATTATTGTTTAGTGACCTCACCCAAATAGGGGGAGATTGTTGGATCCCTAGTTTGGATTTGGGCTAGGTTCACTAATCTAGGCTAAGTCAGACCCACATTGTATAACTAGGGTCTAGTCTAGTGTTTTAGGTGTCAGTCAGGTCAACAACTCAGTGAGATAAGACCAAGACATAAGATACTTAGAAGACAGCAGAGAGGGAAAGAGGCAGAAATTTTTCTAAGTAAAAAGTCGTTCGACGATCTCTGAAGAGAGCTCGACGATCTTCGTTATGCGCTCGACGATCTCAGAGTTAAATCTCTAAATACTGAGATTGACGATTGCTGAACTCAGGTCGACGATCTCTGATCTACTTTAAGGATTGAGATCGACTTTCAACCATCTCAGTTCGACGATCTTGAAGCCCAGTTTGGAAAGCAGATTTTCAGGTCAACGATCACAGGGCTCAGCTCGACGATAGAGGATGTTTGAGCTCGACGATCTCAGGACCAGATCGATGATTTCTGCCAGATCAACATTTTATTCTCTGCAGTTATTATTTTCCTTATTAACTGTTTATTCTTTTGCTTATATGAATCTGAGTGATTAATGCATATATTCTCTGAATATAGCCATTCCTTGGCAAGCATTAATTGCTGGTTTTCACAGAGTTATTATACAGCTTTTCTCAGGACAGTTAAGAAAATGAGTTAATTCTCTTATAGCCGTTGCACAAGTTCCCGTGATTCTGGCAGTCAATCAATGTGGACGATTTCAAATTCAGTTTGGAATTATTCAAAGAAAAGGGACTCAGAGAATAAAAGACCCAGAGAATTATTATTCAGTACTTCTTGATGAAGTCGACGGATTTTGAAAGAAATCACAAGGATGCAAGAAAAAGAAGAAGAACAGATCTCAATTCCAAAAACAAGAGTTCATTCAGGAAGCTTGTGGAGACAATCATCTTCAATCAGTCTCATATTTTTGGATTTCAAGTCCTACACCCTGTACAAGCCTCTGATCTCCTAAACCATTCAAATCACAAGAAAAGCCTTGACTCCATCAGGATCACTCTTAAGTCTACTCTTATTTGCTTGAGAAAAGATAAGACAACTCAACTTTTTTCCTTCCCCCTCTGTGTAAGGGGTTTTTACTCCCTTCAAAAGTAATTCCTGGTTGTGAGGTCACCTGATCAAAAGACTTCAAGTTGGTTTTCCTGCACCTGATCAAAAGCCAGAAGGGTTGCAATATCTCCCTTGAAATAGATATTATTTTGTAACGCACCGAAACTGAAAAGGGTGATGGGTGGCGTTTTTAGCCAAATTTGAGTTTTGGTAGTGGTGACACAGCCTGGGACATGGGCGTGTCCCAGGGCGTGTCGTGCTCGGGTTCGGCGTTGGTCGCATGGTCGATGATTTTGGAGTCAACGATCGTCTGGGGGGTGGGGGTGGGGGGGGGGGGGGGGGGGGGGTGGGGTGGGGGTGAACACGGCCTGGGACACCGGCGTGTCCCAGAGCGTGTCAGTCACTCAAAGCCTTACACTCAACGATCGTTGAGTGAGGGGCGCACGGCCTGAGCCCAGGCGTTTTCGGGTCCGACAAGGGCATGTGTAATTTGACACGGGCGTGTCGAATGCCCATGTCCTCCTCGGGTCGTTCAACATTTTGTGCTAAGGCAGTTATACGGCCTGGGACACAGGCATGTCCCAGGGCGTGTCTAGCACACGACATGTGACACAGGCATGTCAAATGGCCGTGTTGTGCTCGGATTATTTTGGACCTGTTTCATTGGGGGAACACACCCAACGATACGAGCGTGTACTGGCTGACACGGGCGTGTCAGGTTCCCGTGTTCTTTTTGGGGCGCGTCGGTTTCGACGGCGAATTGGTGACACGGCCCTGAACACCACCGTGTTGCAACCCGTGTTCGGCCCAGGATTTCTAATTTTGGGCTGAATCGTGGCCGTCCGTTTCCTTAGTTTGGGATCCGACGGCTGGGGGCTGTTCCTGTTTGGGATCCATTTGAGTTTTCTCTTTCTAAAAGCTAGAGAGAAGGGAGATCAAGGAGTAAGAAGAAGGAGGTCAACTCCGGCCGCCGGTGAAGCTTCAGAGCTCCGATTCTCGATCCGAGTCCAAATCTGCGAAGGTGAGGCCGATACGGTACTTTCCATCCGACTGGATTGTCATGGAGCCGAGGAGAAATGCTAGGGTAACGATTTTCATCTTGAGCATGTGATGCTCTTCTTCTTTTGCATAGGAAAACCCTATCCCGCGAGTGTGCAGTGAGTTTGCGGTATTCCTTGGGGTAGATATGTAAAGTCCCCCTTGTTAGAGTCCAGAATCGTAGTACGGACATAGGCATGATGTGTGAAGCCTACCCGGACATGTTGGTCTGGATCGGTGATGTTTTGCTATGCATGGTTGGCTGGAGAAGACTCCGTGCCTTTGTGTTATTTTCGGGCTTCTACGTGGTAGATTGCAATAGGGAGTCTTAGGGATTAACCCCAGGGTGCAATTGGAAATCAGGGCAGAAGCGAATTTCTGCCATATCGGTGGCCTGGGAGCCAACCGGGTACATAGCGGGGCTATGTACCGTGTTTGAACGATAGTTGGGACTGGGGAAGCTTAGCCCGCATCCAAGGCCAAATGACAACGGCGGGATGAGCAACGAGCTGGTAGACCCCTACCCGCTCAACCTGCTCGGTTAAAGTGACCTAAAGTTTTACGTGGGACTTGCCAAGGATTGGAGATCGAGTCTAGGCAACGGCTGAAATGACTAAATGCTCATGAGATTGCTGCCCTGGGGGTGGTGGTGGGGTCGAGGACCAGACTGGGTTCGGACTGGCTTCGCCAAGTAAGTGCCCTGAGAGCATGAGGTGTACGGCCGTGTGAGCGTGCACCTGTGATGTTATGCTTATTCGCTATGTTGCTTGCTTTGCTAACAAGTGCAGGGAAGAAGCTTTGCCTCCCCGGTTTGGGGGCGAAATCATTATAATTTGGTCAGCTTTAGCTGACCGTTATTCTTGTTTGCCACTATTGCGGTGATTTGTGCTTGCAGGTGCTGCGGAGCCGAGCGGCAAATAGCGGGCCAAAGCCCAAGTTGCTTAGCCGGCCCTCGAAGGCCTTGTTTGTTTACTTATTTAAAACATATGTGGCTGGCCTGCGAGCCGAAGTTTGTAAGACACTGTTTAATTATTGTAAACTCTTGTAAGGCCATAAGGCCAGTACTGGTGTATTAAATATTCCTATTTGTTTGAGTAGTGGACATTCATGCTTGGCAGGATTCTTTATTCTTTGCAACCTTAATAAATTGCTTCCACTAGATGCTCTGTGTAGGACGTTTTGATTGGTTGGATTGCATCAATAAGTAACCAACCGATCTGTCCGTGGTACATGGCGTCGGGCCCCGGCCAGACCTACTGATATATGCTATGCGATGGATAGGGGTGTTATAATTTGGTATCAGAGTACCAGTTTCGGTCAGGCTTAAATGAATTCGTGGACGAATTCACTTTAAGGGGTTGTGAGCACATGTGTGTGCGTCATCGTTATAAAATGAAAAGAACCCATGAATGTCCACTTAGGAATGAAAATACACATGTTTGAGGAACCTGCGTGTTCCTATAATTGCATTTTGCAATGTTGTTTGGTCTCTTATCGGTGTTTTGTATGACTATAGGTGTCCGGGAGTGGCGCGTGGCAGCCTGAACGCACATTTTCTTTGCAAAGTACTACACATAGCGATGTGCCTGAGACCCCTACTTCTTTGGAAACCATAAGAAGGGTGGTTGAAGCGGTGTTCGCTGTGATCAACGCACAACATGGAAGAAATTTGCAACCCACTGTCCCTGAAATGGCCCCAACACCGGGCGGTATGTTGGAGCAAAGTGCATTTGGAGGTCCTTTAGGGCAGCAGATGAGCATGATTATGGTGAAGGGAGCGCACTCAGTTGACGAATACTTGTAGACGTTTCTTATGTTAAGGCGCTACCCAAGCTTTGAATGGGAAAGAGAGAAATCTATAGTTGATAAATTTTATAATGGTCTGCACAGCGAGTTGTGTATCCTTCTGCTAGGACCAAAGCTATTGGGATTCCGAGCTTTGGTGGAGTCGGCCAGAGCTTTGGAAGTGGAGTTGGGGAAAACCCACCAAATACCAGTGAATAGGGTACCAAACCCTGCAGATCCTATAAGGACTGCCTACCAAAAAATGCTGAGGAAAGAGGCTAGATCATCTACTAGCCAAGTCACTTATAATTGTTATTCTTGTGGTAAGAAAGGGCACTTTTCCAGAGATTGTTGGGAGGGTTCTCAGAAGACAATGAAACTTATGGTAGGAGCAGTTGAAGACTCTAGTGCAAAGGAGACGGTGTTCAAAATACCAACCTCAAAATATGGGTATCGTAGGTGGTTCAAGAAGGCTAGGAGGTCGGGTCTAGTCCCTTCCTTTAGCACATCCGGAGCGACTACAGCCCAAACCCCGGATATATGCTTTGTCTGTGGAAAGCCGGGACACTATGCCCGGGATTGTCGAGGTGGACACCCAATGTCCGAAAAGAAGCCGGGGGCAATATCTGAGGAGAAGGGAAAGGCGGTGGCATCCACCGCATCACTGTTTACTCCGGCCCAATCAGGAGTGGACATCCTTGGCCAGCAGGAGGCCATGTGGCCGACCGTCGGGATGTCAGGTATGGTTTTCTTGTTAGCAAACTAGCTTCTTTTACCGGATACCTTATGCGTGTTAGCTTAGGACTGGAGGTTCTAGGCTTTGTTTGGATTGTTGGTAATCCAGCGAGCGCATTGTTCGATACGGGAGCTTCACACTCCTTTTGTCCGAAGGATTTATATCATGCGTCGGAGTACCTCCTTCGATGGTAAAGGACAAATTGGATGTGTAGTTGCCTAGTGGTTGTTCAATGCACGCGAAGAGAGAGTCTGTGGCGTAAAGGTACGGGTTGGGTGTCAGGAGTTTGACTTGCAAGCATCGTTACCGCCACCATGGGAGGCTTCGAATCCTAAGCCTACAATGGTTAGTTTATCGGGTGTATCAAAATATCCTGATGTGTTTCCTTGATGGTCTCCCTGGAGCCCCACCGTAGCGAGAGATCGATTTCACGTTTGAGCTAGTGCCAAGTGCCAAGCCTGTGCCACGCTCTCCTTATCGGCTAACGCCTAAGGAGAAGTAGGAGCTAAAGGCTCAACTGGAAGAGTTGATGGAGCAAGGTTTTGCGCGCCCAAGTTCGTCGCCTTGGAGCGCACCGGTCCTCGTTGTTAAGAAGAAGGACGGAAGGTTGCGACTCGGTATCGATTATGGAAAACTGAACAAGTTAATAAAAAAGAGCAAGTATGGGATCCCAAGGGTGGATGACCTTTTGATCAGTTGGTCGGGTCATCGGTATACTTAAAAGTTGACCTTAAGTCCAGTTACCATCAGCTGAGGTTAAGGTAAAGAGATGTCCCAAAGACAGCATTCGGCGTAAGGTATGGACATTTCAAGTTTACCGTCATACCGTTCGGGCCGACTAATACGCCGTCAGTGTTCATGGATTTGATGAACAGATCGTTCAGGGAGTACCTAGACCATTTTGTGGTCGTCTTCATTGACAACGTATTGGTGTGCTCGCAGAGCTAGAGGATCACTTCAAGCATTTGCTTTCGGTGGTGGGAACGCTAAAGAGGAACCAACTCTATGCCTAGTTCTCCAAATGCGAGATTTGGGGTTATCTTAGGTAGCGTCCCTCGGTCGTAAAGTTTGTAGAGTGGGTGTTGCGGTGGATCTAGCGAAGGTAGTTATGATACGCGAGTGGCCTGTGTTGCGTTCGGAAGCGGAAGACCAGAGTTCTCTGGGGATGACCGGCTACTACAGGCGCTTCATAGAGAACTTCTCGCGGATGGCGCTACCTCTCACGAAGTTTACAAGGAAGGATTAGAAGTTCTTATGGATGCAGGAGTGCGTGCAAGCGTTTGAGGAGTTGAAGAATCGGTTGACCATGGCGCCAGTGCTAAGTTTACCAAGTGGGACCAAGGGCTTCGAGCCTTATAGTGATGCCTCAGGTAGTGGTTTGGGCTGTGTGCTGCTGCAGCATGGAAGGGCAATGCAGTTGCAGATGCGTTGAGTCGCAGGGCTCCCGCCCAAGCCAAGTGGTTGTTGGTTCATGATGAGAGGCTAGTTCAGGAGTTGGAGGCGTTGGAGATCTGTTGTGTGGACAAACAAACTGGTGCTAAAGCATTTTTAAACTTGACGGAAGTCTAGTATGACCTGGCTGATCGCGTTCGGCAGGCATTGGAGTTGGATGGTAGCATGAAGGAGCTTATGGATGTAGTGGTTGATGGGTCAAATTCCCAGTTTTCAGTTGAGGATGGGCTATTAAGGAAGGACCATAATTTGTGCGCCCCAAGCGGGGGAAATCTACGGGCGGAGTTAATGTACGAGGTTCATAATACCAAGTACTCAATCCACCCAGGGAGCACAAAGATGTACCGGGACCTAAAGAAGCTGTTTTGGTGGCCAGGGCTCAAGAAGGATGTGGCACTATTTGTGGCTAAGTGTCAAACATGAGCCTTGGTAAAGGCGGAGTGCCAAAAGCCTGGAGGATTCTTGAAATCCTTTCCTATTCTGGAATGGAAGTTCGACGGCATACCGATGGACTTTGTGCATGGCTTGCCAAGGTCGCAGTAGGGAAACGACGCCATGTAGGTGATCGTGGTTTGGTTACCAAAAGTGTCGCACTTCATTCCGTATAGGAAGGATGATCCGGTGGAGTAACTGGCAAAGTTGTTTTATGGATAACATAGTTAGACTGCACGGTGTTCCCCGCAACATCGTGAGTGATCGAGATGGGCGTTTTACGTCTAATAATTGGAAGTTGGTGCAACAAATGCTGGGGACTAAGTGTAGTTTAGTACAATCTTTCATCCGCAAACGGATGGGCAGACCGAGAGGGTCAACAGGATGTTTGAGGACATGCTTCGCATGTGCGTTCTGGACTTCGGGAAGCAGTGGGAAGGCCATCTATTTTTGGTGGAGTTTGCGTACAACAATAGCTACCAAGCGAGTATACAAATCGCGCCCTTCGCGGCCCTATATGGTAGAAAGTGTCGCACACCATTGTCATGGCTAGAAATGGGTGAGGCAAGGTTGTACAAAAGCAGGAGGTGGAGAGTACCACTTTGTTGGTACGAACCATTCGAGAGCGGTTGCTTATCGCTCAAGATAGACAAGCTAAATACTTTAACGCCATGCATCGGAGTGTGGAGTTTGTAGTTGGCGTATTGGGAACTATAGCCGTTCAAGGATGTCTCACAGGAGCGACGTTTAAAGAAGCTGAGACCGAGATACCTTGGACCATTTGATATTATGGAGCGGATCGGTGAAGAAGCATATCGCCTAAGGCTATAAGTGGAGTTGAGTAGTCTACTCGATGCATTCCACACAGTAGTGTTTTGGAAGGCGGTGCAAGAGCCTTCGAACTTGATCACGGGTGATCAAGTACCGGTGGACGAAGGGTTGACGACAAGAGTCATGCCAATTCGTATTTAAGATTTCGAGATTAAGCGACTCCGTAGCAAGGAGATCAGGATGGTCAAGGTCCGTTGGGACAATTGCGCTCGTGAGGAGACCTCTTGGGAACAGGAGCAAACCATGCTGGAGGAGTACCCAGAGTTATTTCACTCAGGTAACGCTTTTGGTTTTGCTTATCTTTTACTTTGGTAATTTCGTGGACGAAATTCTTTTAAGAGGGAGAGAGTTGTAATGCCCCGAAACTCAAAAGGGTGACGGGTAGCATTTTGAGCCAAATCTGAGTTTTGGTAGTGGTGACACGGCCTGGGACACGGGCGTGTCCCAGGGCGTGTCGTGCTCGGGTTCAGCGTTGGTCGCGTGGTCGACGATTTTGGAGTCAACGATTGTCGGGGGGGGGGGGGGATGAACATGGCCTGGGACACGGGCGTGTCCCAGGGCATGTCAGTCACTCAGAGCCTTACACTCAACGATCGTTGAGTGAGGGGCGCACGGACTGAGCTCAAGCGTGTTCGAGTCCGACACGGGCGTGTGCAATTCGACACGGGCGTGTCGAATGCCCGTGTCCTCCTCGGGTCATTCGGCATTTTGTGCTAAGGCAGTTACACGGCCTGGGACACAGGCGTGTCCCAGGGCATGTCTAACATATGGCATGTGACACGGGCGTTTCAAATGGCTGTATTGTGCTCGGATTGTTTTGGACTTGTGTCATTGGGGGAACATGCCCAACGACACGGGCGTATACTGGCAGACACAGGCATGTCAATCCTGATATGGGCGTGTCAGGTGCCCGTGTTCTTTTCGGGGCGCGTCGGTTTCAACGGCAAATGGGTGACACGGCCCTGAACACGGTCGTGTTGCAACCCGTGTTCGGCTCAGGATTTCTAATTTTGGGTTGAATCGTGCCCGTCTGTTTCCTTAGTTTGGGATCCGACGGCTGGGGGCTGTTCCTGGTGGGTTATATTCGGGAATAGGGCTTGGAAACCCTCATTCCATTTGAGTTTTCTCTTTCTAAATGCTAGAGAGAAGGGAGAGCAAGGAGGAAGAAGAAGAAGGTCAACTCCGGCTGCCGGTGGAGCTTCGGAGCTCCGATTCTCGATCCGAGTCCAGATCTGCGAAGGCGAGGCCGATACGGTGCTTTCCATCCGGCTGGATCTTCATGGCACCGAGGAGAAATGTTAGGGTAACGATTCTCATCTTGAGCATGTGAAGCTCTTCTTCTTTTGCATGGGAAAACCCTCACCCGCGAGTGTGCAGTGAGTTTGCGGTATTCCTTGGGGTAGATATCTAAAGTCCCCCTTATTAGAGTCCGGAATTATAGTACGGACATACATGATGTGTGAAGCCTACCCAGATATATTGGTCTGGATCGGTGATGTTTTGCTATGCATGGTTGGCCGGAGAAGACTCCGTGTCTTTGTGTTATTTTCGGGCTTCTAAGTGGTAAATTGCAACAGGGAGTCTTGGGGATTAATCCCAGGGTGCACCCGAAAATCTGGGCGGAAGCAAATTTCTGCTATATCGGTGGCCTGGGTGCCAACCGGGGCTATGCACCGTTTTTGAACGATAGTTGGGACTAAGGTAGCTTTGTCTGCGTCAAAGGACAACTGGCAACGACGGGGTGAGCAACGGGCTGGTGGACCCCTACCCGCTCTATATGCTCAGTTAAAGTGACCAAAAGTTTTACGTTGGACTTACCGAGGTTTGGAGATCGAGTAGTCTAGGCTACGACTGAAAGGACTAAATGCTCACGAGATTGCCGCCCTGGGGGTGGTTGTGGGGTCAAGGACTGGACTGGGTTCGGACTGGCTTCACCGAGTAAGTGCCCTGAGAGCACGGGGTGTACGGCCGTGTGAGCGTGCACCTGTGATGTGATGCTTATTTGCTATGTTGCTTGCTTTGCTAACAAGTGCAGGGAAGAAGCTTTGCCGCCCCGGTTTGGGGGAGGAATCGTTATAATTTGGTCAGCTTTAGCTGACTGTTATTATTGTTTGCCACCGTTGCGGTGATTTGTGCTTGCAGGTACTACGGAGCTGAGCGACAATAGCGGGCCAAAGCCCAAGTTGCTGAGCCTGGCCCTTGAAGGCCTTGTTTGTTTACTTATTTAAAACATGTGTGGCCGACCTGCGAGCCGAAGTTTGTAAGACACTGTTTTATTATTATAAACTCTTGTAAGGCCATAAGGCCAGTACTGGTGTATTAAACATTCCTATTTGTTTGAGTAGTGGACATTCATGTTTGGCAGGGTTCTTTATTCTTTGCAACCTTAATAAATTGCTTCCGCTAGATGCTCTGTGTAGGACGTTTTGATTGGTTGAATGACATCAATAAGTAACCAACCGGTCTGTCCGTGGTATATGGCGTCGGGCCCCGACCGGACCTACTGCTATATGCTATGCGACGGATAGGGGTGTTACATATTTGGTGGCAGTCACCTGATCAAAAACCTTAGAGTGATTCCTACCAGGGTGGTAGAAGAGTGGATGTACACAGATTTGGTGTACCACTATAATTTCTTGTGTCGTCTGGTTGCACCTTTTCTTATTGCTCTTGCTAGTTCCTGTGATATTTAGAATAGTTCTCTAGTTTTCCTTCTGCTTATATATTTATTTGTATCACTTATTTAGTACTCTGATAGAATAGTTTAAAACAGCCAAAAGTTTTTTAAACACTCTATTCACCCTCTCTAGAGTAGATTTGAATAACTCCCTCCTTTAAGGGTCCTTGGTTCTTATTAGCTTGAAACTAAACATGTCTACCTGTTGCACTCCTGATAGGGAGACTTACCCTTGCCCTTGGAACACTAGGGTTGTGCCAAATATCTTTGGCAAAGTGTCACACTTTACCATAACACCAACATTCATGGATGTTGTATCTCCTTTTCTGAAAAACCCTTGTAGATTGTAAGCTGTCAACAACTAACTGTTCAGAAGGGAGAACAACAACCTTTTTCTTGTTTCTGTCAACAACAATCTGACTGAAGGTGAGTCTGCTAGTAAAGGTACTTAGATTACTATGAGTTCCACCAATAGTGGTCTTCTTTGCAGTAGACATGATGTTAATGGCCTCAGGGATGGCCAAGTTAAGCTTACTGGTTGACTTCCATTTGGTCTCAGTTGTTGCTGGAAGAGCCTGAGAATAGGCCACTGCCTTATCCTTGAGTGTGGGGGCTTGAGCACAAAACACAAATAGTCCATGATTTTCCATCTGGATTTCCTCACGGGGAACCTTCAGTGTATTCACACCCATATCCTTTCTCCCTCCATTGTAAGATACCCTTGTATTCTTATAAGAAGAGTTCCCAATTTTCTAGTGACCATAGATGCTATCTAGGTCATACCTGTTTGATGAGAGGATTACCTTGTGAAAGGTAGCCTGAGGCACTACAGGAGATTTGCCCTTCCATTTAGAATGAGCAACACTAGAGTTCCACTTGAACCAGGGTGCCTGGTGGATTTCTTCGGCGCATTCCGGGACAACATCCAGGAGTTCCTCCAGCGATGCAGCGACGTCGAGCTCCGGCCAGGGTACCCCTCTTATCCTTTTGAGAGGTGAAGGAGTCTATCAGTGGCAACACTGTCTTGGGCTTACTAAATTCAACCACAATCTGTTTCTCCTTAAGGAGATTCTCTTCAAGATACATAATAATCTTGTTCTTCTAGCTTATGGTTCTAATCTGGATGATTGAGATAGTCTTTAGTTTACTGACTTCCCTCCTCATCCGATTAAGCAAGGATGCTGATTCGGACTATAGGGAAGAAACAAGTTGTAGGGAGACAATCTCCTAAACTTGTTTCTTGACTAGTCTCTTGCTCCTTTTTTGTGCATCCAGAATGACGCCATACTTGTCAATAAGTTGATTGACATCATCTTCAGAATCTGACCCCTCTTCCCCACTAGAAGAAGTGGATGCATCAGAGTCTGAGCCAGACTCATAGATAAAAGGAGAGCTATAGATGGAATGTACCTCATCAAGAACAGAAAGGTCCTGATTATCTTCTGATGTAACCATGAGGGAGTACTCCTCATCTTCTTCACAATCACTGTCAACTGATGACTTTAGGGACCTTATGCTAGATGGGGAAGCAGGCAGTTTAACATCTTCTTCAATGGTCATGAGGGTGTAGGCCACCTCTTCTTCTGATTCCGAAGATTCAGAATCACTGTCTAATAGGCTGACAGTCTTCTTGGCCAAGGAACTCTTCTCCTCCTTATTGACCTTATGGTGATGGTGCTTCATCTCACCAATTTATTTTCTATTGACTGGGAAATCGGCAATGACATGCCTAGGCTTGCTACAATAATAACAAACAATTTTAGATGAAATATGTTTACTGGGTTTAGAATCATACATGTCTCCTTTGAATAACTTCTTCCCAGATTTGTTGTGATCCTTATTGTAATGTGAGGAGGAGGAAGGATTGTTCTTCCACTATCTTCTCTTCATCATCATCTGGAATTGCCTTGAGAAAGCAGCAAACTCTCCATCTAACATGTTACTATCAAATGAGCTAGACTCAGAGCTTTCTGAATCAGTTGGCCTCCTTGGGGGTGAGGAAATCCTCTCCTTGCGCTTCTTAGAGCTTTTATCCTTGAAGGCCACTATCCTCTCCTTGGCATGGGACCTGTTGGTTGTCTCCTCCTACTTCCTGGTAGATAACTGCATCTCATAAGATAATAACTTTCCAAACAAAGTGTGAGCAGTTTCTGCAAGTTTGGCCACTTCTCTGATTGCACAAATCTTATTGTCCCAGTCTCTAGTTAGAGATCTTAGGAACTTATCATTCAGCTCATAATTGCTGAAGACCCCCCATAGGTCCTCAGCTCATTGACCACTATGAAAAACTTTTCATAGTAGTCAACTATGCTGTCCTTGATGTTTTCCCTAAAGGCCTCATATTCCTGATTGAGTCGGGATTTCCTATCATACCTAACTTCTTCAGTGCCCTCCATGTATATAATCAAGGTGTCCCATATTTCCTTGGCAGTCTTGCAGTGGACAAGATTCTGGAATGTGGAATCATCTATGGCACTCATAATGATGTTATATGCCCTTTTATCCATGGTTTCTAGGATGACCTCCTCCTTAGACATCTCAATGTACTTCTTTGGTGTCTGGACATTAACCTCAAAGACTGAGACCTTTATGAGGATGAAAGATCCTTCTTGTATAGTGATGAAAATTCTTGGGTCTAAGGCTTCCATGAATAGTCTGACCATCTCTTTCCAAATACCAAAATTCTTCTTTCTGCAGATTGGAAGCTTCATGGAGCTTAACTCCTTATGGGTCTTTCCTGAACCCATAAGGACAATCCTTAGCTACCCTTGGAGATCTGTTCAGACTGTTAAGTCCTTTTTGAACAACCTCTCTCTGATTCCACTTAAAAGTCTTTGTTTTCAAGAATAGCTAAACACCTACAGGGGGTGAATAGGTTTTATGTCTTTTATGACTATATTTTAGCTTTAGTGTGTTGTGACTTAGTTGTAAGATAGCTTTCAAGAATACACAATAGCGTACAAGTGTTAATAATGGTTTCCCAAGGTATGGGTACATCCACTGTCCCTCCTACCTTTCTAATAGAGTGTTGGACAAGACCAACTTCTCCAATCTCAGCTCAAAGAGCTTACAACACAGATCCATTAGGATCTCTCAGAATCCTCCAAGTCCTACCTCAGGCCCAAGGCCCTACCACTCAGAGCAAATGATGCTTCTACTGCTCAGTGATACACAGATCACCTACCTAAGACTTTAATCAAAGTTATGCAACTCAGACTAGGAGTATAACCCTACACTCAGATCTATCACAAGATCCTACCTTAGAGAATGAATCTCTTACAGCTCAGGCACACATGCCCTACCTCAGATCCACAAAAGTATCCTACTCTCGGATCCACAGAAGGATCCTACACTCAGATCCACAGAAGGATCCTACACTCAGATCCATAGAAGGATCCTACACTCAGATCCATTGAATGATCCAACCTCAGCCTTTATAGTCCAGGCTTACAACTTAGACCAGGAATGATCTTACAGAGAGAATAAGTTTGTTAGTAATGAATGACTCCAAAGAAGTTATCTCTGAGTCAGCCTCTTCCTTAACTGAGAAGACTCAGTCCTATCTTCTGATGTAGCGTATTTCGCTAACGAGTTCTACATGAGAAAAAACTCTAGTTCGCCTATCAACACGTTCTTGTCTGCCGCACTTACGCAAGCATTTACCGCTCTCAATACGAGCCGTTTCGCACACAAAAGCATAAACACAATCAGAGAATGGTCGAATCTAAAACAACGGTGAAAATGAGTCGACTCATTCCCAAAATTAACGCAAAGGTTGCAAATCGTTTTGAGAGAAAGATCAAGGCGATAGACCAAGATCTGCTCAAGCAAAATTGACCTACCCGGTCCAGAAATAGGAAACAAGAACAATAACGATTTCTATTCAAAGATTTGAAAGCCATTAAAGTTTAAAGGCACAGAGAACATGATGGTTCACCTTACATAAATCTAGAGAAGAAGCAAAAAGAGAGGGGGAAGAGTTTACCCAACCCGTTGGTGGAAATAAACTTGATAACTTGTTGGAGAATCACTCTCTCCATGATTCCCACTGACGTCACACCAAATGGATCCACCAGCATCGCACCGAGTGGGGTTGCCATCCTTCTTCCTTGGAGTAGCACCAAGGGACCACGCCATAAGCTCCACGGGGGGGGGGGGGGGGGGGGGGAGATGGAGAAGAGGGAGACAAGAGGGGGGCGGCGGCTACTCACTAGCCAAGGCCGAACTCTCATTTGGGGGGCTGATTTTAGGTTTGTAATTCTTCTCCCTTCATTAACTAAATAAGCCCCTATATATAGGAGTTACAAAAATAGATCCAACTATCCAAGATTGAGATGAAATCTCATCAATCTGGATGGTTAATAGCACACCAAAGTATAAAATGCAGGAAATAAAAATATTACAAGTTCCAAATAAAATAAAGCATTCAAAATAATTTAAATGGTCTTTATTTAGGTCTTTAAGTAGGCTTTGCGCGCCGCGGACGAAGATTGTAACGTTGTCTTCCGTTAGCCGCCAAGGAGTCGTCATATCGCCTGAAATCTTTATGTTGTAGCATTTCGGCGTCCAGATCATCTTCAAGTGGTGGTGGAGGGGCCACGACGTCAATCCTCCCCCACTCAAATTCACGTATCTCTGATGCGTGGTCCAGGAGATAGCGGCGAAGAAGAGCGGCATCCATTTGTTGAAGCTCAATATCGAGTACCCATGAGTCGTCATAAGGAGGGCGTTCACGCCAACAGATGAGAAAGCGGCGGGTAGCACCATCAGTAGTAGTGAGCAGCTCAGCATCAAGTATCCTGTTTGGTATAAGAAAGGTTTTGGGAAACCTTGGAAACATGTCAGCAGTGGGAATAAAAGAAGGCAACTTACCATCCGATGCTGAACCTGTGGAGACCAGAGGAGAGAGACCATCCGTACTACCACTCTCCAAACCCAAAGAATTTTGAGTGGAAGGAAAAGACGACAAAGAAGTCAACTCTTGTGGAGGCGAAACAAACATCGTCAAATCCGAGACATTAAAAATGGGTGAAACACCCTAATCAGCCGGCAAATCTAAGAAAAAAGCATTATCACCGAGTTTCTTTATAATTCGGAAGGGGCCGACGCGCTATGGAGCTAACTTTTTAACGGTGCCAGTTGGCAGTCGTTCAGGAACTAAGAGGACTAAGACTTGAACGCCGACTTTAAAGTGTGACACTCCCTTACGTTGATTAACATGTGTTTGATAGGATTCGTATTGGGAGGTCAAGGTTGCTCAGATATGTGCGTGCAAGTCATGAATGTGTTGGGAGAAAGATTATGCAAATTGACTTGCTTTATATGTTGGAGGTAATGGAACCAAGTCAAGAGGCACAGACGCCTTATACACGTGAACAATCTCGTTTGGGGACATACCCGTGGACCTATTCTTAGAGTTATTGTAAGCCAATTGTGCATGGGGGAGAAGTAGATCCCAAGAGCCCTTGTGATCACTCACAATACACCTTAGAAGATTTCCCAAACTTCGATTGACCACTTCCATCTGCCCATCGGTTTGTCGATGATAGGCAGCGGAAAATAATAATTTGGTTCCCATTAAAATCCATAAAGTTTTCAAAAAATAGCTAGTGAATTTCACGTCCTTATCCGAGACAATTGTCTTCTACACTCTGCGATGACTAACGACCCCTCTAAAATTTAATTTAGCTACGTGAGATGTGTCGTTGGTCCTGCTACATGGGATAAAGTATGCCATTATTGAAAATCAATCCATAACTACAAAAATAGAGTCGTGTCGACGAAGAGTGGTGGGGAGAGCTAATATGAAATCCATGCTCACATCTTCCCATGGTACGGAAGGAATAGGTAGAGGGGTGTATAACCCAACATTGGTTTTAGTGCCCTTAGATACTTGACGTGTACGACAACTACTCACTATCTGTCCAACCATCGCCTTAAGTTTAGGCCAGTAAAATTTCTCCTCAATGAGTGTAATGGTCTTATCCCTCCCAAAGTGTCCACTCAGACCTCCGCTATGTAATTCCAAGATAATGTGGTGTCGTAAAGAGGATCGCGGAATACACAACTTCCCGGGCCTAAAAAGATAACTGTCCCTAAGAACAAATGCGGATACGGTCATTGGAGAGCTATCCTGGGCGGATAAATACATCTCTTGGAAATCTAGGCAAGTGGCATATTCTTCCTTAACTCGTTCGAATCCTATAACATTGACTTGCATGGTAGACAATAGAAGGGTAAGGCGGCTAAGTGCATCAACAACTCAATTGTCAGACCCCTTAAGGCGCTTAAGAGTAAACGTGTACCCTTGCAAGAAAGCTACCCACTTAGAGTGACATGGGCTGATTTTATGCTGACCGTTTATGAAACGCAAGGCATCATGATCATAGAGGATCACAAACTCCTTGGAGAGTAGATAGTGCCTCTAGTGATGCAAACATCGAATAACAACATAAAAATCTCTATCGTAGTTCGAATAATTCAATTTAGTGCCCGCTAGTTTCTCGCTGAAATAATTGACTGGTTGACCTTCTTAACTTAAAACACCTCCAATTCCCACCCCTGATGCATCACAGGTAAGCTCAAAGACCTTAGTGAAGTCAGGTAGACGTAACACCGGTGCCTCGGTCATGAGCTTCTTAATACGTTGGAAGACAAAGGTGGCGGACTTCGTCCAGGTGAACTCACCCTTCTTCATGCAGTCACTAATAGGTACCATAATGCTACTAAAGTCTCGTATGAAGCATCGATAGAATGTAGCCAAACCATGGAAACTACGCACCTCTCGTAGGCTAGTCGTTTCGGGGCAGTCCTTAATCACTTGAACCTTTCCAGGATCAACTCGAATACCCTCAGACCCGACTATATAACCTAAAAACTCTACCTCTGGAATAGATAATATGCACTTCTTAAGATTAAGGAATAAAGTTTCCTTCCTCAAGGTGGACAGAGTCACTCTTAAGTGGGAGATGTGCTCGGCAGTAGAGGTGCTATAGACTAAGATGTCATCGAAATAGACTACCACAAACTTCCCTAAGTATGGTCGAAAGACGTGTGTCATCATCCGGTAGAAGGTGCTGGGGGCATTGGATAACCCAAAGGGCATCACAAGTCACTTATATTACCCATCCTTAGATTTAAATGCAGTCTTCCATTCATCTCCCTCATGGATCCTAATCTGGTGATAACCGCTCCTAAGATCTAACTTCGAAAATATAGTGGCGCCAGATAAAACATCTAAGAGGTCATCTAAACGTGGGATAGGGAACCTATACTTGATGGTAATCTTGTTGATAGCCCGACTATCAACACACATTCGCCATGAGCCATCCTTCTTGGGGGCAAGCAGAGCTGGTACTTCACATGGACTCATACTAGTCCTAATAAACCCCTTCTTCAACAAGTCCTCTATATGAACCTGCAACTCCTTATGGGCAGCGGGATGGAGTCGATAATGGGGCTGGTTGGGCAAGGAAGACCCCAGGATGAGATCTATCACATGCTGAATATCTCTAAGTGGGGGTAAATTTTATGGCAACTCATCCGGGTATGTATCCCTATACTCTTCCAACAATACCCGTAGCTCACTGGGGAGATCATCAAATACTCCGGAATCCGTCTTCGCACTCAGAAGGACTAGAGCATACATCACTCCATCAAGAAACGGGTCCTTAATAAAATCCTTTCTCCCGACTAGGCTCAAAGTCTTCCTCTCAACTGGGATCGTGGTGTCCTTAACCGGACCTACAGGTTCCTTCGGGATGGTCGGCCTCAATGTAATGGTCTTGCCATTGAACTTGAATTCATACGTGTTGGCCCTGCCAAAATGCGTCACATCACGGTCATAAATCCAAGGGCGGCCTAACAACACGTGACAAGCGTCCATAAGAAGGACATCAAACCACACGTCATCAGTATAGGATTTGAATGAGAGGGGGAGTAGGCATCGCTTGGAGACATGGACAGTAACCTTATTGATCCAAGCAACTTGATATGGGGTCGGGTGGGGCTCCGTGCTCAAGGTCATACGTGTAACGACATTCTCAGATATGACATTCACGCAACTACTGTTATCAAAGATCAACTTGCAGAACATCTCTCCACTCTTAAAAATCAGAGAAAATATACTCGTCCTCTTCTAGTCATCTAACGGATAAGGAGTGGTCAAGATGCAATGCATCACTATGAGGGGGTGATCGTCCTCTAAGTCACTCGGGACACCATCTGGGTCATCCTCTTCAGCAGCTTCATAAACTAGATCATCGGGAGTCGAGTCTAATAGGGTGATGGCCTTAGTTTTTGTTGGGCATTCATAAGCATAGTGGCCTTGAATACCACAAGAGTAACACATAGTATTGGCCTTACTAACCTTCCCTATGGAGATACGCTCATTGGTGGGGTTCCTAGCATTCCTACCTATGATAACTACTGCTTTAGACTCGTTGGACCGAAATTCCCTTTATCCTGATATGTGGAAGAGGATACTCCGAGTGTGGACTTACCCTTCGCTTGGGAATAACGGGAGTGAGCCTTAGATGCTAGATGTTTTTCAATGTCAAGGGCGGCATTGAAAGTCGTGTTCAAATCTGTATGTCCATAATGTAGGAGTTTCCTTTGGATGTCGGAAGATAGTCCCTTACGAAATCTAGATAAGGTAACCTCGGGAACCTCTCTAAGGTCACAACGCACCATGCAGTCCTTTAACTCGCCCATGTACTCGACTACAGATTTTGAGCCTTGCTGTAGAGTGGCTAGCTCATCGAACATCTGTGTATGGTGGTACGCGGGGACGTACTGATCGGGCAACAGGTTCTTCATAACGGGCCATCTAACTAGTGGGAATCCATTCCCGGTCCTTAGTCTACACTCCTCGTTTAGCCAATATGTCTTGGCACGCCCAGTTAACTTCATCCTCGCGACTTGGACCTTCTGGAGGTCTGTGAGGGTGTGCCATTCGAAGTAACATTCCATGTCTACTACCCAGGTGAGAAAGATCTGGGGTCTCCCATGTCGTCATAGGTAGGCGCATCGATCTTAATGGCCCTAGTAATATTGAAGTCACGCCCGGTGGTGACGATCTTGATGAGGCACTCGGTGATTGTTCCCATTAGAGTTTAATCGCTTACCGGTTAGTGCCAGTTAGGCTGTCCCACGTTAAAGGGTGGAGGCGGTCGCCCTTGGTTCGCTATAATTTTGGCTAACATGTTCCTAAGTTCCATCATCTCAGTTCATAGTCCCTCAATAGCCTCGGCATTTGCAAACCTGTGCTCATTCGCAGCCATCCTAGAGTTAGACGGTGTAGAGTATTCCGTTCCTCGTCTAGTGCGCATACAGGGTTACAAAAATTTTGGAAAAACGATTTTCCCTAGGGCTGGACCTAAAGTGAAAACATAATATTTTGAAATTTTCTTGAAGTGATAGGAAAGAGGAACGTTACAAATTTTTTATATATTTTCGTAGAAAAATAAAGATTTTAGACCGCTATTTGCAGGACAAAAAAACTCTTTTTTTGTGTATTTTTTGATTAATTCGTGTTTAATTCGTGTCAACGAAAGAGAGCGAGTATGTTTGCAACATAGAAGTTGAAACAACCGCCTCTGATACCAAATTGATGTAGCGTATGTCGCTAACGAGTTGTACACAAGAGAAAGCTCTAGTTCTCCTATCAACACGTTCATGTCTGTCGCACCTACACAAGCATCTACCGCTCTCAATATGACCGTTTCGCGCACAAAAGAATAAACACAATCAGAGAATGGTCGACTCTAAAACAGCGGTGAAAAATAAGTCGACTCATTCCCAAAATTAATGCAAAGGTTGCGAATCCTTTTGAGAGAAAGATCAAGACGATAGGCCAAGATCCGCTCAAGCAAAATGGACCTACCCGGTCCGACAAAAAGAAACAAGAACAATAAAGATCTCTATTCAAAGATGAAAGCGATTAAATTTTAAAGCCGCAGAGAACATGATGGTTCACCTTCCACAAATCTAGAGAAGAAGCACAAAGAGAGGGGGAAGAGTTTACCTAACCCGTTGGTGGAAACACACTTGATAACTTGTGGGAGAATCACTCTCTCCACAATTTCCACTGGCGTCGCTCCGAATGGATCCACCGGCGTCGCACCGAGTGGGGTTATCGTCCTTCTTCCTTGGATTCGCACCAAGAGACCACAGTGGAAGCTCCACGGGGGGGGGGGGGGGGGGCAAGATGAAGAAGAGAGAGACAAGAGGGGGGCGGCGGCTACTCACTAGCCAAGGCCGAACTCTCCTTTAGGGGGATGATTTTAGGTTTCAATTCTTCTCCCTTCATTCACTAAATAAGCCCTATATATAGGAGTTACAAAAATAGATCCAACCATCCAAGATTGAGATGAAATCTCATCAATTCGGATGGTTAATAGCACACCCAAATGTTTAAACGCACACCAAAGTAAAAATACAGGAAATAAAAATATTACAAGTTCGAAGTAAAATAAAGCATTCAAAATAATTTAAATGGTCTTCATCTAGGTCTTTAAGTAGGCTTCGCGCGCCGCGGACGGAGATTGTAATGTTGTCTTCCGTCAGCCGCCAAGGAGTCGTCATGTCGCCTGAAATCTTTATGTTGTAGCATTTCGGCATCCGGATCATCTTCAAGTTGTGGTGTAGGGGACATGACTTCATCTTCTTCACAGCACCAAGTAAAGATCTTCAAGGTTGGTTCTGCATGTGCTGAGAAGTCACTGCATAGGTTTCTTCTTCTTACTCAGAAAGAAATCTTCCTGACCTTGCTATTGAGAGTTGATTTGATCTTCAGAGAGAAATTCCTTCAATGGCAAACTCTGTCTGTGATTCATAGACTAACTTTTTAGCAAGTTCTTCGAGAGCTTCAACTCAGTCTCAAGGAAGAAGATGACTTGTTCCTTTTTCTCCAAAAACTTCTTTTTAATTTCTTGGAACTATCCTTTTGTATCCCACCGCTCAAAGACTCTATGCGCAGTATGGGCTGGTCGGAAATGGCAACTGCTCCATCACTTTTACATTTATAGCTGTATTAAAGGAATACGACGCCTTTTGTCTTCTAGCACACAAATCTCGCAATATTTGAATTTCTGCTGACATCAGCAAGACTGAGTGCTTCTCGACTTAGTAAATTCCAAACAGACTTCTCAGGCATTGAGTGAAGCCTTGTCACTCAACGCAAAGGTACTTAGTGTTGGAACTGATGTTTCATATTCCCGTTGTTTGATAATATCCAATCCCAGGTTGTATTTGATTAAATCTTGTGTCTGGTAGAGTGTGTAGGTTTATAGGTACAAGAAGTTCAAGGATCTCTCTTCAGGAAACTACCGCCGAGCGATAGTAGCTAACGTCGGGCGGTAGTCTGAATTAATTGGACAAAGCTCTCGGGAACCTACCAATCTGTGCTAGTCCTACCGCCCGGCTAGCTCGATGAATTAATTTGACAAGCTCTCGGGAATCTACTGCACAGACGCTAACTTTTGTACCACGCTACGGTAACCCACTCATGATCCAAGGTGTTGAGTGTTTTGAGACAGCACTACCGCCAGGCGGTAGCTTGATACCGCACCGCGATAACCCACTCAACGCTCCAAGGAATTGAGTGTGTTGAGACAACACTACTACCGAGCGCTAGCTTGGTATCGCTTCACGGTAACCCACTCAATGCTCCAAGGCATTGAGTGCATTGAGACAGGCCTACTTCCGGGCACTATCTACCTACCACATCGCGTTAGCAATGGAAAAAGGAAAATATTCATTTTGAATATTTTTCCTAATTTGGAGGACAGTTGGCACATAGGGTGAGTGAACCTACCGTCGGGTGCTAGTCTTACCGACGGTGGTAGCCTATTTTCTTGAAGATGTATATAAGGCTGCCTCGGTTTCTATTCCTAACACATAAGACGAAAAAGGACAAGTCTGTGCATTCCAGGGTTCGGTTGCCTCTTTGCATTCCATTCCAACTGTCTTCGTCAAAGGAAAAGAACTCTGCCTCCCTCCCATTCATGAACGAAGAACTCCGGCAATCCAAAGACTACATCGACCACGAAGAGACGGCCAGTTGCAAGCACACGAAGATCTCAAGCACCGGCCGCGGATCGCGATACAGAGAAATCATCAAGAAGGAGACTTTAATATTAGTTTCTTTAAACCTTCTTTTTTGTAATCTTCTTTTCTGTTCTATCTTATGGTGAGGAAAATCGACCGGTGAAGGTTGTCAGAATCCAGGAAGGATTCTGTGGGAAATCATTTCGGGGTTGGGACGTCTAGATCGGGTGATCTAGCGGGCTTGAAGGCCCTTCCTTATATGGCGGTGAAGGGCCGGCTCGAAGACCTTTCTTGGAGGGAAAGGGAGATATCCAACCGGTCCAGGGAGCGGGTCGGTATTGAAAACAAAAGAGTGTTTTCTTTCTCACCGCCTTCGATCTTCGGCATCACGGGGATCACGATTTTGTAACTGCTAGAAACTTATTGTTGATTCTATTTTTAATAAAGTTAGTTTCTGTGTTTTTTACTCTTCTGTGGGGTGTACGATCAAATTCTCTCTAGTGTGCGTAGTTCTCCAAAGGGGTGATTTTCCCAGGAAAAAGAGTTCTCTAACTTACCGCCGCGCGTTAGCTACCTAACGCCCCGTGGTAGCTTCCAGTACTTATTTTCTGGACTAGAACAATTTGAAATTTTCTAATTGATAAACAAACCTTATTCACCCCCCTCTAAGGTTTGCCACTATATCCAACAAGTGGTATCAGAGCCAGGTTATTCCAAAAATGGATTCACCACTGGGAATAATGGCCAACCCTGATCTAGAATTTAGCAATGAAAATGAAAAACTATACACAGAGAATTTGTTTGCACCACCTCTCTTTATAGGAGTGAATTATAACGAATGGAGAACTCTAATGAGAAAATTCCTTATGTTATCAGACATAGAAGTTTGGAACATAACATGTACCAAGCCCCCGAACTAGTTAAATAAGCACGAATGTTATTTGAATGCCAAAGCTATGAATAGTCTATTTTGTGTGCTTGGCCAAGACATCTTCAAACTAATCTATGTGCTTCCCACTTCATATGATATCTAGAAATTTCTTGAGCTAACTTATAGTTTTCCTTCAACAGATAATGAATCGGAACAATTTCTTGTGGATCCGAGCGAAGAACCAAACGAAGATTCATTGGTGGAGAAGGACATCTCAACCACATCAAGTCAAGAGGAAGATGACTCAGGAAACCCGTGTTGGAATCATACATTGACCAATAGCTCTGTAAGCAAGCCCAACTCCCTCTTTGCCTGTAAATCTATTTCTGCATTACGTGTGCTATAAAATGCTAGACGTGGAATTAGGAAGTTGAAAGATATTCATTCATACCTAGGTATAAAAAATAAAAAGTTAAAAACACGACTCAATGTAGAACCCTATTATGATGTGACATGTCCTCCTAACTGTTCTCTTAATGACAACTCTAAGCCGTGTATAGATTTTATTAAATTGAAAGAAAATAAGAGTTGCTTGAGAAAGAGCTTCTTTCTGCACATGAATAAACTGAGAAACTAGGTCTAGAGAACTCATTGTTGAAAAGGGAGTGTGCTAGAGGCGTTGACTATAAAGTTGAAATTAAGGAGATGGATGAGACTTTTGAAGAGTATAAAAATAAGTATGAAGCTCATATCAACTCTATAGTCACTATTCTTAAGAACAACACAATTGCTTACAACAAAGCTAGACTGAAACTCAAAAGTAAAAATAAGGATTTTGAAGTGAAAGTCAACGTTCTTAAGGAAATCATAAAGAAACATTCGTTGAACATAAATTCACACCCATTAGCTAAGAACATTAAGGGGAGTAGAAAACCACAAGCTAGTGTAGGCGATAGTCACATGCACAAGGAAATTACTCCATACGTGAAATCGATTGAACGTAAATCTCTTTTTCAAAACCACTACTCTATGAGCCCCTATGTTGAGCAAACCAATTTTAACCAGCAGAACAACTTCAATATAGCTAAGCCTCCAACATAATATTATTTAATAGAATATCTTCACATAAAGACTCGTAGAAATGTAAATGAAAAGACACAACGTAAGAAGAACATCAAGCAAAGATATGAATGGAGGCCCATTACTCAAAATAATGCACCCATTCCACTCAAAAGGGCCCATTTGTCGTCATCTCATCAAAATATATCACACTGTACTTGGGTACCCAAAGGAACCGTCTCCTCGGGCTCCTTTTCGATACATAAATATCCTATCTATTAGCCTGCCCAATCAACATGAAGTTCCATAAGAACTGCATGATATCTTACTTCATTATATGCTTTCTAGATTTTTTTTCTTTCTTTTCTTCTTCTATTTGTGTAAATAGATTTATTATAATGCGTTATTTTGTGTGATTGTTCCATGCTTAGAATTGGCGTGATATATGGTTTATAAAATTAAGAAGAATAAGAAGGAATCACGACGAGTATGGGGGTAGTACAAAACATATCACATCACAAATAATGAAAGTGAGGCATAAATCTGTCTTAACTCTAGAGGGGGGAGTGAATAGAGTATTTAAAAAACTTTGATCAGTTTTTATAGCGGAATTAAAATAAGTGATATTTATATGTATAGAGAGAAATAAAAACAAAGACAATCACAACACATCAAATAAAAGAATAGAGCAACCCAGATGACACAAAGATTTTATAGTGGTTCCCATAAACTTTGGTACATCCACTCTTATACCACCCTGGTAGGAATCCACTATAGGTTTCTGATCAGGTGCCCTGCCACCACAGGTTTTTGCTCCGGTGCCCTATCACCACAAGATCTATTTCAAGGGAGATCTAGCAACCATTTGAGCTTTTGACCAGGTGCCCAAAAACCAAACTAAGTCTTTTGATCAGGAGACTTGACAACCAAAAGATAACTTTTGAAGGGAGTTAAAAACCCTTTGTACAGGAGAGTTAAAACATAAAATGATGTTGTCTTCTCTTTCTTAAAGCACTGAGAAGAATAGTGGATGTTGTTCTTGTCAAATCTCCCCCCTGAGATGTAGAAGAGTTCAGGAGAATGAGAGCTTTGCTCAGGGTGTAGGCCTTCAGATTGAAGTAGATCTTTAGGAAACTTTTAACCTGATGAAGATTTTTTATCTCTTGAAAGTCCTGAAGCAAAACTGAAGAAGACTTAAAAAATATGAGAGTTGTGTTCTTCTTTTAGTTTTCTGTATTCACAATTCATTAGCTTCTGTATCTTTTGTTTTTTCTGTGGCTGCAATCTTTTGAAAAAATGTCTTTTATATTCCTTACAGAAATTAGCCTTTGAATTTTAAATCATATCCTTGAAATGACTGTAGAAATTCTGGGAGTTGAACGGCTACAAAATGTCTTTAATATGTTTCAACAACTATCCCAGTAAATAAGCCAATTAATTACTCTGGAATACCATAATTAATGCTGCCTTAGAACGACTATATTCTAGAGAATATTGAGCATTAATTATCAGAACATTATAGGTATATAATAATAGATTTTGAAATCAAACTTCATTAGTCAATACTAGAAAACTGCATGGAAAAATAGTCGAACTGAATCTGGATGAAGTTAGTCGAACTCAGGAAAAGTTCGTCGATTTGAGATCCAAGTTCGTCGAACTAAAACCTCTCTTTCGTCGAGCTGAGCTCTAAGATCTCTGAATAAAAAATTCACTTACCAATCTGAGCTCTAAGATTGTCAAACTGAGATAGTCTTTTCATCGTGCTGAACGTTTTAGAAGATATCAGAGTTCGTCGATCTCAGCTAAGATTTCGTCAAACTTAGCTCAAAGAAGAAGTCCGAGTTCATCGATCTCAGCTAGTATTTCGTCGAACTTAGCTTAGAGAAAGAACTTAGTTCGTCGATCTCCGATCGACAAACTCAGTTCTTAGTTTAGCAATCTTTGAACGACTTTTCTTCTCTTAGAAAACTGCTTTTCTTTGAAGGTTTTCTGTCTCTATGTCTTCTGAAGGTTGATCCAACCAAACTAAGTTTGTTGACCTGACCTAGAGCTAGATAAAAAAACCTATGAACCTAGACTATACATGTTGGGTCAATCTTAGAAATCCTAATAGTGAACCTAGCCCAAATCAACCCTAATTAGGTGGGGTTCCAACAATCTCCCCCTATTTGGGTGAGGTCATTATGAACAAATATAACAGGAAGAAAAATCATAAAGTAGAAAAATATCTGGCAGAATTATAATTATTCAGTAGATATATAACAATAGGGCCTTGTGAAATATTTACAACAAATAAAAGTTAAGTCCAAAAATAGAAAAGAGAAATTGTCAAACTCTTTTGGATTTATCTTGAGAAGTCCTAGTTGAAGGTTTAGTGAAGATGATTTCTCGGTTAGGATAAGCAGCTTCCCTAGCAGTCATTTTCAAATCTTCTGCTCCAAGAATTATCACAGAAGCAGATCTAGGTACAAGCTGCTTCAGGATGCAAAGACATATATGTATCAACATTAAAGAGATTTTGTACCTGATATTTTTCCAACTCTTTCTTCATGTAAGAAGACATAGTTGTATATTGAGAGATATCTTGTCCTTCTTCTTTAGCTCTCCTGATTTGAGAAAGTCCTATAAGTTCTTTGAACCTTACCATCCTAGAATTAGGATCCATCTCTGGATCACACACTGGAGATAAAGGCCTTTCAGGATTGGATTTTTTAATATATTGAACTTTTTGCTGGCTACTTAGACTGTCAGATTGCTGTTGCTGCTGCTATTTTCTGCTAGACTGAGAGTGAGATCTAGAGGGCCTGTTTTTGTTGCTTTGAGTTGATCTGGATTGATAGGAGTGAGTAGTAGATATTTGACCTTGAGAAACATTTTCTGAGGATCCAGCTGCAGGAGGAGGAGGACCTCTCCTGAATTTGGGTGGAGGAGAGTATCTCCTGCTCTTCTTCCTTGCCTTCATTTCATTCTTGGAATATCTCATCCAGTGAGGGGATTCTGGAGTGAGAGTTATAATATATAGAATATAATAAAGAGTGTCAGTAGTGGAAGAGGGTTTAGGAGCAGGCTTGGGAGGAGCCTTCTTCTTAGCTTTTCTCTTCTTGGAACTAGTATCCTAAGAGTCATCAGAATGTTCATCATTATCATCATCATCAAAAGTATTTGCTTGATTATCATAGAGAGCATGAATGTTTTTCAGTATATCATCAGTGAGGATAGGGTGAGCCTGAGGCTGTACAGCTTCAGCATGAGGCTATTCTTGACTTCTGGCTCTACAACTTTAGTAAACACTTGATCACTTTCTTCTTCCATATCTGCAAACATTATCTCATCTATGTCTGACATTGGGGATTCAACCCAAACTGCCACAACAGGAGAGTTAGCTTTAGGCTCAATGGGCTCAAACTCAATTTCTGTTGGAACTACAAAACTTATCTTTATTAGGTCTAAGACCTCAGAACTGACTAGGGCAGTATAAGATACTATAGCCCTGGAAGCAGTATCCTCAAATATTGGAAAACAATAATGAATTGTATCCAAGCTGCTCAACAAAGAATAAAAATCCATTGAGGGGACTATGAAAAAGAATGAAACTGTTGGATCTTCACAAAGAATCATTGCTGTATCTGTAAGCTCAGTATCTATGATCTCAACATCTGAATCTGTATTTATATTTTCAAAAACTGCTTTTGTCGTTGCTGTAACTTGTGATGCTACTGCTTTTACTGAAGATGGAGCTTCTTCATTGGATGTCTCCCCCTGTATGGGTTCAGGAATTCCTGAATCCATGCCCCTAGATGAAGAAGGGACAAAGGAGGAGGCAGAAGCAAGCTGGGCAGAAAGAAGGGAGATAGAACCAGCAAGAGGGGAAACAACCTCATCTATTAGCTTCTTAAGAGAAGGAGTTATGAATTTAAGAAGATCTTTAGTAATTTCAGAGAAGTTGAGATAGAGGGGTTCAGGAGAAGATGGGGTATAGGTGTATTGGTGGCCATAATTGGAACAAACAGAGAATCCTTGAGGGAAGTCTCTTTGTTGGAATTCTAGAAATGTGGATGGAGTGTTGGATGGAAGATTGGATTGAGGGATGGTATCTGGAAGTTGATCCTGAAGCAGTGAATGTTGTGGAGATGGTTGAGGAGATGGAGATGACAGTAGATTGAAATTTGGTTGGGTAGAGGTGGATGGAATGTCACCAAGGTGAGATGGAATTGGAGATTGAGGAGGTGGAGATGGTGGTGTATCCTCAGAAATATAATTTGGAGATTGTGGTTGAGATGGAGAGACTGGAGGAGTTGAGGTAGAAGTTTGTTGAAGCGGAGTTGATGAAGGAAATATTGAATGAGGTGGAGATGGATGATGAAAAGGAGAGAGAGTAGCATGAGCTTCTTCATGAGTTGGGGGAGTGGCTGGATCAGCCTTTGTGTTCTCAGAAGCTAACCTGGAAGAGGAAGCCCTTCAGGTCTTAGTGATTACCCTCTCCCATCTGCCAAAGAGGGTAGAAGTAAGACTTTTTGAGGCTTTGATAAAAATGGTCGGGGAGACCAAGAGCTCTGGAGCCTTTTCCTGCAAAAAGATTCCTAGAATCCTTCCAAAACACACATTCTTCTTAATGATTTTCCTATTTATCAAATCAAACAAAATTCTTCCCCAGTTGATTGATTTCTTATTAACCAATGCACACATCAAATGAAACTGGTGCCTGGTAAGGTGATCATGTGCAGAGTGTTTTCCTTGTAACACTTTGCCTACAACATCAGCAAAAAATCTATATTCTATAGATAAATTCTTCTTGAAGAGGTGGTTAGGGTTTCTTGCAGAATGACCAAACCTTTCTAGCATCTCATCAAATTCACTGCTAGATAAGTTTATCTCATCTTCTCCATTAACAAAACCAAAAACTTCAGTTAAAATCTCTGGAGAGAGAGGAATCAGGTTACCAGAAATTGAACCGATAAGAACTGTAGAATCTTGAACTTGTGTAGTGAAAACCCATTCCTTAATCTCTGTTACTAGTAGTTTGATCCTGGTTGTCATAAGGAACTACAGATTTGATTCTTCAAATAACTTCAGAATGTCTTCGAATATCTGATCCGAATGAGAGAATGATTCCAAGTCGATATCAAATCCTGCATCGAACTTCATGGTTGCGAGAAGTACTAGAGAAATCGTCATTGCTCTGCAAAAACAACAAGAGATCAAGTGCAAGGGAACTGGATGTAACATCCCATTTCTTATTAGACCCCCTTAACTTAGATTGGGTTAGGACATGTGGTAGGGGCATGAGTTTAGGCTAGGTTTGACCCAGGGAGTTAGGGTGTAGTCACATAGGACCCACTATAGGGCCCAAGTTAACTCAAGTCAAACTAGCCCAAAGTGGGATCTTAGCTATACATTGGCCCCACTACTATACCCCTAACTCTAATAACAATCTAAGTGAACAATAAGCCATGTCATTGGGTCACCTATTGACCCAAGTTGACCCAAGTCAACCCAAAACCTAAATTGTTCAAACTCACACCTAAAGACCCTATTAGTCCAAGTAGGGCACCACCATGGCCCAACCAAAGTTGGGTGGTACCATTGGGTCCATGACCATGAAGTGGGGTCAGCCCACTCACCATGTTGACCAAGTTAACCTAAAAAGTCAACATGTCAACATAGGGCTTAAAGAAAGGAAATGATATGAGCCAAGCCCATTCCTAATGGATTAAGCCCATGGCTCAAGGCCCATGACCAACCCAAGAGGTCAATGACAGCCCCTAAACCCCAAAATTAGGAGAGAGAACACATGCATGGGGGTAGTTTAGTAATTTTGGAGAAAAAGAGGAGAGAGAGGAGAGGGAAAGAGGGGATGGAGGCCATGTGGTTCTCCTTCCCTCTGACCAAGCTCATGGCTGAGCTTCCAAGGCTCTTTTCAGCAGGAATTAAGTGGTGGTGGCCACTTGGCAGCTAGGAGGAAATTCCAATGTTCATGGTCGACCACCCCCTTAATCAAAACTCTCACCCTGCCACACCCAGCAAAATCTAAGCCCACCATTAACTTTAGAAGGTTGAAACGAGTGGAGATCGTTAGCTGGAGCAAAACTTTTGCTAGAGAAACAAATAATCGGGCTAGATCGCCAGAGCAAGCTTCGGCCATGGCTCACCGCCACTACACTCGCCTCCAAGCCTGACTGCAGGTTCGTTTCGCCTCACCTCACCCCATGTTAGCTGTCTAGCTCACTTAGGCGAGATATCGGGCTCAATTGAGACCGACACCATGAGAGATTGTGCGCATTTTTCCGAGCTTTTCTTCTAGCTTGGGATCGCCGGAGGAGCCTCCTCTGGCAGCCTCACCATCGGGAAACGCTAGCCACCACCTCAACGGAGGTGGTTGCGATAATCGTCGGCGCTGGTGCCGGCCCAGGTGGTCGGAATAAGCCAGCAAACTTGGCCCAGGATGGCTCTATCTCAGCCGTTGGCTTATTGGGGACGATGACCAGAAGCCGTCAGATCTGATGAATTAATTTGATATTCCATTATATTATGAACAGTATTATTATTGTCACACTTTTATAGTGTTCTTGCATGCTGGTTTTAGGACTGTTATAGGCACATTCAGAGGTAGCAATAAACATAAAAAATGTAGGACTTGACCTTACCTTTAAAATGACCTCCTAAACTCAGGATTTAGTACAGTAGAACTCCCTATAGGACCATTATACCATGACTGGTCCTAAGCTAAGGCAGATCTTAAAATAAATGCCCATGCCAAACCATAAGTCCTCTTGACCTAAACTTTTGGTCATGCTTGTGATTAGGCTAAACCTAGGCTCTGACCAAAAATGAGAATTTTTTGTCAGACTTTTGCTATAGTATTTTGTGAAATATTTATATTTAAATTAAGTATATTTTGGGGGATATATGACTCCAAATGCCCCAAAATTTTGGTGGCAAGTCCAATGGGTCAATATAAAGCCATGGTAGAAATTTCAGGTCATTTTGACCTCTGCATGTTTGGGAAATCCACCATGCATGAGATAGGTATGTTCAAATTTGGGGTGCCTATTGTCAAACTAGAAAAATGGGAATTTAGCCTATTTGGATCATTGCATGTCCATGAAACTCTGGGCAGAGGCTTATAGGTATGAAATATACCTCCCACAGGAAGGTTGCGATTTTTGGGATCAAAAATACCATTATTTGGAATTATTCAAAAATATGCCTAGATAGGAAATAAATTTGAATCTAGGGCATATGAATTTATTAAATTCTGAAATTTTATCACAAGCTTTAGTAGGACATAACTCACATCTGGAAAAATTTATGGGACTGTTAGGTAATGTTAACTTGGATTTTAAGTAGAATTTACCATTTTACCCATTATGGAAATTAATTAAAAATAAGTGAAATTATTGTTTAAATATTATGGAAAAATTTACAGTTGTTTATTTATGTGAGCTAATCCCTGTTAAATTATTTGAGAATTTTTTGGATGTATATATAGGCTGGAAATCCTAATAATGGAATTTTGGTAATATTGATCATATGGACAAATGTTTGTTCTAATCACTGTTTAAGAGCTTGTAATTCTGTATTTAGTTTCATTATATCATTATGGAGCTCCAATAATATTTCTAGAATTTCTGATTGTATAAATACTGCACTTCATTTGGAAAGTAGACAATTTGTGATTTTAATATTAAATGGATATTAAATGAAAATTCACATGGGAAAATTATGAAACCTGGTAGGAAGTCAAATTTAACTTCATGAAACATCTGATAAATTTATTAGGTAGGCTGAACCTTTATAGATAGTATATCATGTGTAAGGTGACCTAGCTTACTCAATTAAAAGAATTAATTTAGGCCCTTAATTCCTAGAAAAATAGTGAAACCGGGATGGTCAACATCATACATCATAGCAAACCATGATAAATAATTAGGGGCAGTTGGCCCAAGAGTTTGGAATTCATATCATACGGGTCAACATTAGGTCATGGTGCGCTTAACATAAATAACATATAATACTAGGACCCACAAGGGAAAATTTATCGGTCGAGATGGAATCTATGTTTGGAAGATAAACCCTAGTTGGTGTCCAATAGGTCACTTTTGATAACGAGTGGTAGAGTGCAAAATCTCAAGGATAGTAACTAGAATGGAGTAAAGGCGGAAGAGCGCCGCTCTCCCAATAACATCCTAAGTTATTAGGTTGCCCCAGAGTAACAACGAGAGTTCAGTATGGATCATGGGTAAACATTAATAAAAGTAAATATCCTTACGAATGGGAACTTTGGGATTTCATCTCATCTTGGTTCCTAGTGCCCCCGAGACCCCTTCATTGGGCATACCCTAGGTAGTCCTGGGATTAACCTTAAATTGCTAGGTATAACAAACACTAGACAAGAGTAGTCTAATAGGTTAACAGAATATTATTACAATCTCACCCATGAAGGGTTGGAGGGTTTCAGGACAGTTTGTCCTCCGAGCTGGATGTTCGAGAGTTTGACATCAGGACGGGTTTTGTCCTGTGAGCTGGAGGCTCGAATTGAGATACCTTGCATGTGCATAGAAACAAAACTAGTGGCGAGTCATGCGGTACTGGGCCAATCATCACACCGATGATAGTACGGTGACTCTGGTGAGGTATGAAGGTTTGAGGGGCCAGTAGGTTGTTTATACTACGGTCTGGAGGACAATCCCCGAAAACGCACACCCGACCAAGAAAGTCTGACAGTTTGCCAGCATTAGTACGCAGAGACTCTAGAGTGCACCTAAGACGTGTACAGAGGCGTACGAAGGGTCTGTGCTTGGTACTGTGTATACCCGCCTAGGAAGCGGAAGCGCCCGTTCCACTACTGCTGTAGCCACAACGGTGGTACCAGAGAGTGATGCTAGCTCCAAAAAGTGGGAACTAAAGGTTTGTGATCACAGAGTTGTGTGTGTGAGTTACACTTGTATGAATCATAAAACGCATGCATAACATACATTCATAACTAGGTCATACACACCATAGATCCTTATCATATAAATTAGTAGGGACTCTTTTATATGATAAGTTATATTTGGAAACCTTAACTTATAAGTTTGTATGGGCATTCATATAAGTTACGGTACTTCTGTGATAGTTGTTTAGTGGTAGCATATTCTACTTGCCATTCTTTACTCTGTTTATTTACAGTACCTTGTTTACTTACAACACCTTATTTACTTTCTGTACAATTCTTCATACCTTACATGTGATATATATATATATAACTGGTAGAGTAGAAATAGATTGATACTATATATACTTGGTAGTATAGCTCCACTGTCACCTGCTTCTTTTTATACCCCTTATTGTCCTCCGCTATGTCCTCCCGCCCAGTACCTAGGAGTTATGAGGGCGAGGTATGGAGGAAACGGCTTAGTCTTTATGACTAACGGTCCGTTGTGACCAAATCATTTTAGGTGCTTGAGGAGATGGAGTACCAGCATGACTCGCAGAACGAGGTGGCAGGACATGAGGAGATGATACCACCACCACCACCACCTACTACTACTACAACCCATCGTCAGGTGGGACGAGTTTAATGATGATAGTTTAGCTACTACTTTGTTGTCATTTTGAGAGAGAGAGAGATTTGATATCATGTATAAGGCATAAGACCTTTTCTCTTTTGTTGTACTAATTCTAGACTCTATTATACTTTCATTTTCACTATAGATGATAGTGTTGTGACTTGTGGACTAGATGTTTTATACACTGCTTTTATACTTATATTTCTCGATTGACTGAACAGGTTATATTATCGTACTAGTCGGCAGGATCAGCGTCTTGCAGTGTCGACTAACCCGTGAGTTAGTGTCACCGTAAGGGGGCAGTTCTAGGCATAAGACTGGGAGCCTCCTTGGTAAGGGGAGGGGTCTTACACTGGAAAGCATAGGATGGAGTTTGATGAAAACCATATTATAGGTATTTAGAAGATGAAATGGCGAACTCCGTCCAACGCAAAAGGAAAAACTTCGAGCTCAGTTCGATGAGAATACCCATTAAGAGATAAAATTCATCGACCTAAGTTAGAAGAGCTGGAAAAAAGATTGTCGATCTCCGTTTGACGAAATATTTCCAGAAATAAATTCGTCGATCTCCGCTCGAAGAAAAAATTTCAAAAAGTGATTTTTTCGATCTCCGTTCGACGAAAAACTCTAGAAGAGTTCACAGATCGTCGATCTCCATTCGACAAAAAGTGATCAATTCTTAAGACCTCAAACAAAAATCAAATTTGGCCTTCTCCATTAATCATACCTAGCTGATTTAAGAAGAACAGATGTTTCTTTTCATCCAAAGGTTTGGTGAAAATGTCAGCTCTTTGTAAATCAGTAAAGATAAAGACAAGGTTAATTTTCTTTTTGTCTACACAATCTCTAATGAAATGATGCATAATTTCTATATGTTTGGTCCTACTATGATGTACTGGATTTTGTGCAATGGAAATTGCACTGGTACTATCATAAAATATGGTTGAATTATTTAGATTGATACCATAATCCAGGAGTTGGTTTTAAATCCACAATATTTATGAACAATAATTGCGAGCTGCAATGTATTACAACTTCTATAGTTGAAGTGGATATAGATTTTTGTTTCTTACAAAACCAAGACACAAGCCTATCACCAAGGAACTGGCATGTTCCTGATGTGCTTTTCTTGTCAAATCTACATCTATCAAAGTCAGCATCTAAGAATCAAGTTAATTCAAATTCTGACTCAGTTGGATACCAGAGTCCTAGATTTAGGCAACCCTTTTTATATCTCAAAATTCTTTTTAGTAAAATAAGGTGAGATTCTTTTGGGTTCACTTGGAACCTAGCACAAAGACATATAGCAAACATTATATCTGGCCTACTAATTGTGATATACAACAAGGACCCAACAATAGCCCTATATGTTTTCTGATCAGCTGACTTGCCCTATTCATCAGAATCAATCCCAACATTGGAAGCTATGGGTGTTTTCATAGCTGAGGCATCAGACATTCCAAATCTCTTAACTAGCTCTTAGCATATTTAGATTGGGAGATGAAAATGCCATCAGGGGATTGCTCACTTGAAGACTGAGGAAGTATGAAAGTTCACCCATGCTACTCATTTCAAACTTGGAATGCATTAGGTCAGAAAACCTTTTGCATAGTTTGGAATCAGTAGAGCCAAAGATGATGTCATTTACATATATTTGTACTAACAAAATTTTATTTTTATGATGCCTAAAAAATAAAGTCCTATCTACAATTCCCCTAGAGAACTTATGCTCTAAAAGAAAGCTAGCTAAGGTCTCATACCAAGCTCTTGGAGCTTGCTTTAAACCAGAGAGAGCTTTATGCAATTTGAAAACAAAAGAGGGATGAGTTGGAGAGATAAAACCTGGTGGTTGCTCCACATAAACTTCTTCTTTGAGTTCACCATTTAAGAAAGCACTCTTGACATCCATCTGGTAGACTTTGAACTTCTTGTAGGTTGCATAAGTAAGGAATATTTTGATAGCCTCCAGCCTTGCAATAGGGGCAAAGGTCTAATCATAATCAATTCCTTCCTCCTAAGAATAGCCTTGAGCTAACAATCTTGCTTTGTTCCTTACTATAGCTCCTTGTGCATCTAATTTGTTCCTGAAAACCCATTTAGTTCCAATGACTGGGTAGTCTTTGGGTCTTGGAACTAAATCCCAAATTCTACATCTCTCAAAATAATTGAGCTCCTCTTGGATTGCAATAATCCAGTGGGGATCTTGCTCTGCATCTTTTATGGATTGGGGCTCAAGTTGATATATGAAGCAAGCATGCATCAAATCTTGGTTGAGTTGATGCCTTATTTGCACACATACTGATATGTCTCCAATCACTTGAGATATAGGGTGATCTCTAAGTGTGATAAGATCAGTAGGAGGAGTTTGTTCATCAATAACTTGGGGAATTAATTCCTCTTATGGAATTAGGTTAGCTGTTGTTGGTTCAACTGTTGGAATTATTTCCTCTTCACTTTCTTCACCAATCTGTGGAGAGGGATGGAATGTACCCTCTTGGATGAGGTTTAAGTCATCCAATTTCTCACACAGAAGGGGTACCTGCAATAAATCTCTGGTAGAATAAACCTTCTCCTTGTAAAACATGTTAGCTTCATCAAATGTTACATGTATAGATTCTTCCATTTTTAAAGTTGATTTATTGAAAACCCTATAGGCCTTGTTGACTTGGGAATATCTAAGTAAAATTCCCTCTGTAGCTTTGGCTTAAAACTTTCTAATATGTTTCTTGTTATTATTGTGTATCTAACATCTACAACCAAATACTCTGAAATAATCTATTTTAAGTTACTTCCCTTTGAGCAATTCATAGAGAGTCTTACCCTTAAGTTTATGTATTAAACTTCTATTCAGAATATAATTTGCTGTGCTTACAGCCTCTGCCCAAAATGATAGGGACAAGTAAGCATCTGAAAGCAATGTCCCTGCAGATTCAATTAGAGTTCTATTTTTCCTTTCTGCTACCCCATTTTGTTGAGGAGTTCTAGGAGCAGAGAAGCGTTACCTGATACCTTCCTTCTCATAGAATTCTTGCATAAGAAGAGATTCAAACTCAATACCATGATCACTTCTAATTAATGTAACTGGAGTAGAGTACTCAATCTTTATGCTCTTAAGAAAGTCTGTAAAAACTTTAAAGTTATAGTTATCTGACTTGTTTCTCAAAAAGGACATCCAAGTGAATCTAGAGAAGTCATCTACAATAACTAAGGTATAGGATTTCCCTCCTAAGCTCTATACTGCAATGGGTCTAAAGAGATCCATATGTAGCAAGTATAGAATCCTGTGTGAATCACTCTTATTAATAGATTTAAAGATTATTTTTAGTTTGCTTGCCTAATTGACAAGCCCTGCATCGACTTCCCTTCTTGTAGGGGCCAGAAGGCAATCCTCTAACAAGGTTGTCCCTAGATAGTTTAACAATATTTCTAAGGATATCATGTCCTAGTATTTTATGCCATAAATCATTATTATTACTAATCTGATTGAACAAACAAAATTCTGAACTTGCTAACTTTAAATTAACCACATAAATATTTTCTTGTCTAAGTCCAGTTAAAACAGGTTTGTTATCTATTGAAGTAATAATATAGGAAGATTGGTTAAAAGATACCTGATAACCTTCACCACATAACTAGCTTAGAGATATCAGGTTATGTTTTACACCACTCAAATAAGAAACCTTCCTGAAGGTGACAACTCCAACTTTTAACTTCCCATAGCCTTCTGTTTGGCCATAGTTTGAGTCTCCAAAGATCACCTTTGGTCCAAGATTTGACTTTTAGTTAGTTAAGTTGTCCTTGCTTCCTATCATATGCTTTGAACAACCACTATCCATGTACCACTGTTCCTCTGTGGTAGTTTAGTTCTTCACCTGCATAAAAAAATAGATCAGGTGTTCTTGACCCAGGTAACCTTGGGTCCTTGATTCTTTTCAAATTTAAAACTATAAATATAAGAAAATTCTGGTTGACTTTTATATCCTAGAGGATGAAATATCATAGGTGGAATTATCCACTGGGTAAAGGGGTTAACAAAGTGTCTTGGTTGATTAAAGTTTCTTAAATAATTTAAGTTTTTATTAAAGTTAACTGGGTTCGACGAATTCTGAAAAGTTCATCGATCTGTGTTCGACGAATAGGGATGAGTTCGTCGAACTCCGCTCAGAGAATGAAAGTATTCATTTTCTGTGCCCCAATTTCATCGATCGCGGTTCGACGATCCATATTGATTTCGTCGATCGCAGTTCGACGAATAATTATATGAAAAATCTGCATTCACAGTTCGTCAATCTGAGTTCGACAAACGGTATACATTACGTCAATCTGAGTTCGACGAAAACTATTGAACATTATTTTTATTTAAGTTTTTCTTTTTCTTTCACTTTTGTTTAGGTTTCTGAAATACTTCAATTTGTTGGTTATTTTCATCTAATTTTTCTTTTTCTTTTTCAGATATAAATTTAACAGGGGTTGAAAGAATATTTTTCTTTAGAAGATAAGGTTGGCTTGATGAAGCACCTAAGCCCAATTTGCCATTAAGCCTTCCATTGACAGTGCTTGTGATGTCCATCAATTTGATGCTTCTCCCATTCAGGGATTCTTCAAATTGCTTAGCCTCATTTAGTTCAGTTTTTAAAGAAATGATTTGTTCAGAAGCTATATCTAGTTTATCTTTTAATTTTATGTTTTCAGAAAACAAATTATCATATTCAATTAATTTATCTCTGAGAAGTTTGATTTCCTTCTCAGATTTAATCAAGTCATTTGCATAGTAACTTAAACTCAGTTTTAAAATGTTCTGAAGTAAAATCAAAGGATGATATTACCTGATCCTCTTCTGACTCAGAATCCTCAGCTTCTGATTATTCAGCTTCTGATGGATTGCTTGATGCATTGATAGCAATCAAACAAATCTCTCTAGCTTTGACCTCTTCTTCATCTTCACTGGAGCTAGAAGATGAAGACTCTTCTTCGTACTCACTCCAAGTCTCAGCAACAAAGCCTTTTTCCTTCTTCTTATGCTTGCTGGAAGAAGGCTTATTGTAGTGCTTCTTGGAGTCCTTGTCTTTCCTTTTATCCTTCTTCTGCTTCTCTGGACACTCAGGTAGAATGTGTCCAGGCTTCCTACAACCATAGCAAACAATTTTCTTGGTAGGAGTCTTTTCATGCCTTGGTTTATCTTCATTCCTTATTGATCTACTTTTGAAGTCCTTCTTAGCCATTTTATAGAATCTCTTGGCTAAGAGACTCATCAACTCTTCATTTGCTGGCAGTGTTTCTGATTCTTCAGATGCCTTAAATGCAATAATTTTCTCCTTCCTTCCTGAGGTAGAAGTCTTCTGTGCAGCTACTTCTATAGTCTTGATAAGCTACTCATAAGATTTTAGCTTGCCTAGCAAATAATCAGTAGAAATTTCATTTAGGCTTCTGGCCTCCTTGATTGGCCAGATCCTAGAGTCCTATGTGCTAGGGAAGCACATAAGGATCTTATCATTGATCTCAATCAGTGATATGTTCTTGTCCAAGTTATTCAGCTCATTGATGATCAAGCTGAGTCTATTGTACATATCAGCAACTGACTCTGACTCTTCTTACTTGAAGTTCTCATATTGGGAAATGAGATGAGATCTTCTATCTTTTCTTTCATCAGCTGATCCTGCTACCATTTGGTTGAGGGAATCCCAAATGGCTTTTGCTGATGTACACTCAGCAACCTTCTGTAAAGTGTCATCTGACATTGTTTGTGCCAGAATGTTCATTGCTTTGGCATCAGCAACCTTTGCCTTTTTTTTGTGCATCAGTCCACTCAGGTGGTGGAGCTGCAGTTTTATCTGAAGTAGTAGCCACTGGAAGTGGGGGACCTATCAAAATAGAATTGTAGATATCTTCATCAATTGAATTTATATATAACCTAATCCTTATCTTCCAAAGTGCAAACTTGTTAAGGTTACACACTGGAGGTCTGGTGCTTGAATATTCTTTATTCTGTGCCATGATTTAGAAAGATAATAGAGTAAAAGGGATCTACCAAAGATCTTTTTTTCAAGTGTTATCCTGTGAAACCAAACAACCTGGCTCTGATACCAATTAAAAGAGAGGTATAGATCTGTCTTAACTCTAGAGGGGTGGGGGGGGGGTGAATAAAGCATTTAAAAAACTTTGATTAGTTTTTATAGCGGAATTAAAATAAGTGATATCTATATGTATGGAGAGAAATAAAAACAAAGACAATCACATCACAACAAATAAAAGAATAGAGCAACCCAGACGATACAAAGATTTCATAGTGGTTTCCCTAAACTTGGGTACATCCACTCTTCTACCACCCTGGTAGGAATCCACTACAGGTTTTTGATCAGGTTCCTTACCAGCACAGGTTTTTGCTCAGGTGCCCTGTCACCACAAAATCTATTTCAAGGGAGATCTAGCAACCCTTTGAGCTTTTGACTAGGTGCCCAAAAACTAAACCAAGTCTTTTGATCAGGAGACTTGACAACCAAAAGATAACTTTTGAAGGGAGTTAAAAACCCTTTGTAGAGGAGAGTTAAAAAGAAAATGATGTTGTCTTCTCTTTCTCAAAGCACTAAGAAAATTAGTGGATGTTGTTCTTATCAAAGCTCCCCCTGAGATGTAGAAGAGTTTAGGAGAATGAGAGCTTTGCTCAGGGTATAGGCCTTCAGATTGAAGTAGATCTTTAGGAAACATTTAGCCTGATGAAGATTGTTTGTCTCTTGAAAGTCCTGAAGTAAAACTGAAGAAGACTAAAAATGTATGAGAGCTGTGTTCTTCTTTTAGTTTTCTGTATTCACAATTCATTAGCTTCTGTATCTTCTGTTTTTTATGTGGCTGCAATCTTTTGAGAAATGTCTTTTATATTCCTTACAGAAATCGTCCATTGAATTTTAAATCCTATCCTTGAATGACTGTAGAAATTCTGGGAGTTGAACGGCTACAAAATGTCTTTAATTTATTTTCTCAACTGTCCTAGTAAATAAGCCAAATAATTACTCTATGAGTACCATAATTAATGCTTCCTTGGAACGACTATATTTTAGAGAATATGGAGCATTAATTATCAGAGCATTGTAGGCATATCATAATAGATTTTGAAATCAAACTGCCTTAGTCAATACTGAAAAACTACAGGGAAAAATAGTTGAACAGAACCATGATGAAGTTAGTCGAACTCAAGAAAAGTTCATCAATCTGAGATCCAAGTTCGTCGAACTAAAACCTCTCTTTCGTCGAGTTGAGCTCCAAGATCTCTGAACAAAAAATTCACTTACCAATTTGAGCTCCAAGATCGTCGAACTGAGATAGTCTTTTCATCATGCTGAACTTTTGGGAAGAGATCGGAGTTCATCGATCTCAGCTAAGATTTTGTCGAACTCAGCTCAAAGAAGAAGTCTGAGTTCGTCAATCTCAGTTAGGATTTCATCGAACTCAGCTCAGAGAAAGAATTGAGTTCATCGATCACCAATCGACGAAAGTCTAGCTTAGTTCAGTAATCTTCGAACGACTTTTCTGCTCTTAGAAAACTTCTTTTCTCTGAAGATCTTCTGTCTCTATGTATTTTAAAGGTTGATCAACCCAAACTAAGTTTGTTGACCTGACCTAAACCTAGATAAAAAACCTATGACCCTAGACTATACATGTTTGGTCAATCTAAGCAATCCTAATAGTGAACCTAGACCAAATCAACCCTAAATAGGTGGGGTTTTAACAAATAACAACTACCAGAGTCTGAAGTTCACCTATTTTATTACATCACAAAGTATAATTGATAAAATGTGAAAAATAAAAACAACTCCTCGGAAAATGGGGGAGAAATGTTGAGTTTGCTCATGATTTTCTTTAACATTTTATTCACCCTTTCACCTCTCCCGCAATCCTCCTAATCTCCTCGCCCTGTGTCTCCACCATGCCATAGATGTCCCGATTGGTCTCCCTAAGGGATCCCACAAGGGACAATGGTGGTTGCGCTGCAGATGGCCGAGCATGTGAAGTGATAGGAATCTCACCCACCTTGTAGACTAGAGGGCATCTATCAATAGGATATGCATGCCAATCGATGGCAGGGTACTTCTCCATCAGCACGCTTTGGATCACACCACCCAAAGGCAGTGTGTTTATCCACTGACGGTCAGGGGACTTGAGGTGAAAAGTGTACTATATCATAGAGAAGATAAGATCCGAGACACTGAATAGTTTTTTCTCCAGGATATAGTAGGTCACCATCGAGAGCTGGGCTGTGACTTTCTTAGTTTCCCCGACCTTGAACATGAGGGAGTGACGGAGAATATCCTAAATTTTACAGGCGTCTGAGGTAAGCATGTCCACGGTAGTAATGAGGTATCGACGGTCCTACCCACCATGGAGAACCTCATTGATCTCTCCAGTCTCGGCTTGTCCGAAAGGACTCCACAATGTCCAGGTGTGGTAAGTTGGGAAACCAGACATACTTCCTCTCGAGATCTGAGTATAGAATTGTCACTATATCAGTCCCGATGCAGGACTGCACACCCCCACCTTGGTGCGTCTGAGAGGGATCCCGGAATTTATTGTAAAATTCCCGTGTAAGGGCCGAGGAGAATGGGACACCAAAAGAGATTATAGCAAGCACGCCCGATTTCTCGAAGTACTAATAAATATGAGCATATCGGTCGTCAATATCGACGTTCATCGAGATGCTCACTACTGCATCATCTATAGTAGGGAAGGTTGAGGCCGGCACTCAGAAGTGTTTAGAGAAACTAAGATGAGGAGGTTGGCAGCTTGAAGAAGCCATACCATGAAAAATAAAACACGAATTTCTTCAGTCAAAAATTTAAAAAAAGAGGAAGAAAAAGGAGGGGAAAAAGCAATCGAGGTCTGGATCCTATCGTCGAGCGATAATCTACTATAGCCAGGAGGTAGCGTCACAGACTGAACCCATCTTCCTCTGCCAAAACTCCATTTTTCGCGAATTTTTTTCAAAACTGGAAGAAGACTTAGATCCATGCTCATGCAAAGTAGATCAGAGAGAATAACTAAGATCTGTGCAAGAAAATCATATCTCAAACATGGAAATTCGTCGAAATCTACCCGGCTTAGATTGTGTCTCCGGATCTCATAAAAAAACTTGATTTTTTAATAGGTCCGTCACATGAAAACGTCAAGGATGCAAGATCTAAGCTTACACAAGCTAGATCCGTGAAAAAGACCATGATCCATAAAAAATTCACAAATCAAATGTAAAACCGTCATACATCACGCCACAAATGACTTGATATCTCAAATCAACAACTCTAAAACTCATAACATTAGGAATTAGAGAGAGAGAGAGGAAGAGAAGAGTTCCTTACACTTAGAAGAAAACTCCAGGGAAGGGATCTGTCGGAAAAAGCAAGAGAGAAAGTGAGCAGGTGTGCATAATTTGATCTGACCCGTACTATATATATCCAGAAGCTAGCACGTTAACTTAAATGCTGGAGGTAGCACTCTTTCTGGTACTATTGCAAGACTATCCTCCCCAGTATCTTCATTACTGTGCTAATATCAACGACAACACAAGACTCACTGTGATGTTTCTCATATTAGCGGGGCGTAGGTGTATCATCATTAGGATCACTAACCTATAATCCACATCTTGTCCTTTACCGGGGAAGGGCTCCAGTGGGTACTTGTGTGACGCTGGGGGGGGGGGAAGTGTTAGGTTGAGTGGGTTCTTGTGAGGGAATATAGGATTAACACCCTACCCTACGACACTTGTGCAGCTCCTTATGCCCATCCATCACTTAGTACGAGGCTAGAGTGATGACACATTAGATGAGTCAGTTGTGCTTTGAGCATTCTCATAGGTCCTCCTTCATGGCACGCACGTTAGTTCATGTCTCATAATAGTTAGTCTCATGCATAATAATCTATCGAGCTTCTTGTTTTTTATGTTCATTGTTCTGCTTGGTATGTGTATTTGGCTATTTTCAATCTACTTCTCATTTTTTTGTTCTATTTATGTTTTTTTGTTCGCTACTAAATCCGAAAAATAAAAATATATATATATAACCCAAAAAAAAATTGTGGATTGCTCATGTTTTACGGGCACACATGACCTGAACTTAGAACATAACGACTACATACAATGTTTGAGTTAAGAGTGTTAATCCGTGTGAATATTGTCCCCGGTCATGGTGTGTCGAATCTATAGGTGCTTAGCTACTGAGTGCGACAAAACTCGTTAGTGTCTGTTGACTATGCCTCTAGGTATGTGTGAATATTATAGGGGAGTGACTTCACACTATTCACATATACCTAGACGAAGCATTCATGTACAAATACTAGGCTTACATGCTATAACTCGTGACATTGCTTCTTAACACTTTAGAAATACTTTGAATAATCAATGTCATGATATATATGTGCGTATATGAAGATCGAAACTTTGGGCCAAATATGTAGTGCTAAAGTCTTATGTATACAAGTTAAAGTGTATATATCTAGGTGGATAGATTTTGATTGACTCGGGGCTCCTTGAACTCTATATATATATATATATATATATATAAGTGATAGCTCAAAGCATACTAAAAAGAAAATTATGCAAGCTATCAAATATCATGTCAAGGACCCCCCCAAGCACTACTCATTCCTCCTGATAAGTCTTTATGAGAATTGTGAGGATGAGCACCTTAGTTCAAAGAGTCATTTCAATCTTGATCATAGACTCTAACTTTAGCTTAGTGCACCTAGTTCAAGTCTTAGTATGACATGTATAGATATGTGACGAGATCATTCACTCTATTTCTCTTGTGTTAGCATTTTAAAAGATCAAGATAAAACATATAACATATGCTATTTCTACTTGGTGTTTTCTCTCTGTTGATGCTATATGCACACGTCATTGCCTTATTTAACGCTTCCATGCATAAGAATTGTACTGTAACTACACTATATGTTTTTCTCACATAGGTACTAGCATACGGTTTATACTTTTAATGCTCACAATGTTTAATTATGATTGACTCTATAACTCTCGTAGCATTATATTGTTCCTCGTTGTGTGCTTAGTCTACTCTGTATTGTCCAATCCATGTAAACTCTGCAAAATGACTTATTAATGTTCGTGTATTCCGCTCTTATGTATGCCCATGTGCTTCGTATTCTCTGAATTGCGTTTTTTGGGACTCCCATATATTTATCACCTTTTGCTTTACTGATTGTGTGCACTGTCTGCTGTTTCTCTCACGCTCATCATATATACTATTTTTTTCATCCCGCATGTCTGTTTGGTCTAGCCCGCTTTTTGGATACATTGGACACAATGTACTTGATTTGAAGAAGCCCTTTCAACTCAATGATATACAAAAGTTTTTTTTATGTATATTTCAATTTATGTATGCAGGTTACCTATTTCATATTGATTGGATAGGTGGTTCAAGTCATATTGACAGGTGGACTTAAAGAAGCTGACTAAAAAGTGAAGAAAATTTTTTAAATACAAAAGCGTCGAGTGAAGTCAGCGAAGTGCTAAGTGAAGTCAGCAAAGTCAACATCTAACAATTTGTAGTGTAGAAAAATGGCTAAGTACAAAAGTGTCGATACACTTCAACTATGTAGACACCTTTACAAGAGTAGTGTCGAGACAAGTCAGTTATCTCGACACCTTGAAGATTCAAGACATCTGTGTTGTGACAAGTCAGTTATCTCGACACTTTGAAGATCAAGTCAGTAGTGTCGAGACAAGTCAGATATCTCGACACCTTAAGTTAGCAATGTCGAGATAAGTTAGATATCTCGACACCTTAAGCCAGCAGTGTCGAGACAAGTAAGATATCTAAACACAGTGAAGAATTGAAGTGTAGACTTAAAGTGTCGACACAGGCAGACTGAAGTATCGAGACAATTCAACTATCTTGACACAGTGAAGAATAAAGAAAGTGTTGACACCGGCAGACTGAAGTGTCGAGACAATCCAACTATCTCGACACAGTAAACAATGAAGCAAGTGTCGACACCCGGCAGACAGTAGTGTCGAGATAATTCAACTGCCTCGATACAGTGCAGATTTAAAGATGTAGACATAGATAATAGTTGTGTCAAGACAAGTCAACTGTCTCGACACCTTCAAGTTCAGGCTGAAAATTTTTCTAAGTAAAATTGTGTCGAGACTGCTAAGATGTCTCGACACCTTCTAAGAACACTTAAGTAATAAAGTGTCAAGACACTTTGGACATCTCGACACTTATGTTTCTGAAGATGTGTAGAGTCAACACAAAAGTTTCAAGACAAGTCAGAAATGTCACATCAGCTACAGTACTGTGATATTTCATCAGAAACTATTTGAAGGAAGAATTAGAGTATGATGGCATAATGATAACATCATCAATCAGAAGCCAACTACCTGTGAAGGCTATAAATAGAGGGGTTGTCTACATAGAATTGAGTGATCAAAACATAATCAGAAAAATCAATTCTCTCATTCTAATTTCTTCCAAGTTAGGGGAGGACGACAACCCTAAGAAGAAGAAGGAAGATGTAGGTTTTCAAGAAAATCTATAGATCCTTTTGATAAGATTGATCAGTGGAATAAGGGGGATCTGTTCTACAATTTATTCAAGGAAATCAAGCTGACCATCAATAAGAAGATTGTAGATCCAGAAAAGTATCTTTGTAGCCAATCAATTTATCAAGAATTAATTCATTGTTGCTGAATTGAAGAATCTATATTATCAGATTAGTCAGATTACAGAATTGCTGTTTTCTGAAGATTACTTTTCTTATTTACCTCTTTATTTTGTAAGATCTATTTTAGATTTGAGTGGGTAGGAGATTAATTCTCAGAGTTGTAAGCCTAATTTATAAAGGCTGAGGTAGGGTTCTTGAGGGACCTGAGGTAGGTGATTTGTGTGGGAATACTGAGGTGTAAGCATGTGTTCTAAAGGCTGAGGTAGGGTTCTTGTGGGACCTGAGGTAGGAGATTGTGTGAATATCTGAGGTAGGACCTATTGGTCTGAGTGTAGGTTTCATAACAGAAACTGAGTCTGTAAGATCATTTGATTAGAGTTGAAGAGGAGGAGATATAACCTTATCTAGCATATTGTAAGTGAGGAAGAAGGGGGAAAGTGGATGTACCCTATATAAGGAAACAACTATTTGTGTACTCTATGGATTGCTTGTGCTTGTGCTGTGTTTTGAGAATTATTTGTGTTGTGATCTAGTGAAAGTATATTTTCAAATATCTGCTGAACAGATAATCTAATTGACAAAGAATTTTAAATAGACATTTATTCACCACCACCCCCTCTAGGTGATTAACTACCTATAGATTTATCTTTCAAGTGGTATCAGAGGGAGGTTATTCAAAGAAAGATCTAACAGTCTGAAAAAGATCCTAAGGGTGGTTGAAATATATCAGATCTAATGGCTTCTGAATCTCACAAAGAACTCAGTTATATGAAATTGCCTATATGTACTAAGGATAACTTTGTTATATGGAAGCAAAGAGTGAGATTGTTTATGGAGGCTTCAGATCCAAGAATCTTTATCACTGTACAAGAAGGACCATATATTCCAATTAAGATATCTGTCTTAGATGCAAATGTTCAGACCCCTAAGAAACTGTCTGAGATGACAAAGGATGAGGTAGTTCTTGCCACCATGGATAAAAGAGCACAAAATATAATTGTCAGTGCAATAGATAATTCAACCTTTCAGAATCTAGTGCACTGTAAAACAACGAAGGAGATGTGGGACACTCTCATAGTCTATATGGAAGGCACAGAAGAAGCAAGATATGACAAAAAGTCTTTACTCAACCAGCAGTATAAGGCATTCAGGCAAGGAAAACTGATTCTATAGAACTATGTTATGAAAAGTTGTTTAGAATAGTCATTGACTTAAAGAATTATGGCAGAGAATTCCCAAATTATGAGCTTAATGATAAATTTCTGAGATCTCTAAATAAAGAATAGGACAAAAAGATTTGTGCTGTAAGAGAAATTGGGAATCTGAGAAACATGTTACCCTAAAACTTATATAGGAAGCTATTATCACATGAGCTTCAGTTAAATTCTAGGAAAGCTGAAGCTGAATCTGCCAGAAGTTCAAGTCAAACTAGATCTGTGGCCTTCAAAGCAGATACATCAAATAAAGCTAGAAGAGAAATCCCATCACCACTAAGAAGCGATGAAGATACAACTAGCACTGGAACCAGTTCTTCATCAAAAGAATTGTCAGATGATGAATTAGTACTATTCACCAGACAATTCAAGAAGATGACGAGAATAAGAAAGCAATGGAATAAGAAGAAATCATCTGGACCAAGTTCTAGTAAAAATAAAGATAAATATAGAGACAAATATGTGAGCAGGTATAATTCACATCAGAATAAATAAATTAAGACTGACATTATCTGTTATTACTGTAATAAGCCTGGACATGCCATTGCTGTCTGTCTAGTAAAAAATATGAGAATAGGAAGTCCAATGATAAGAAGTTCTATAAAGATAAGAAATCAGAAAATGGTCTGATGGCCAAGAAGCCAAAGACCTTTTCTAATAGTGATACTAATTCAACTGAATCAGAAGAAGAACATGCTCATATTGGACTGTTCTCCAATGAAGAGGAATTCATTAGAGTGGCCATATATAAGGGCAATAACTCTACAACTTCATCACACTATGGTGATTCTAAAGATAATATGGAGGTTAATTTGATGGCACTGTCTGATAATCCAGATACAAAAATTATTGAATGTCAGGATACTTAGGTAATCTTTAATAATTCTTATTGTTCTATAAATTCTATTCATAAGACTGTGGATGAGCTAGACTCATGTGACTCAAAGGTTGATTCACATAAGTCTATCCCTAAGACTGAACTGCAGAAGCTCACAGTCAAAATTGGAAAAATATTAGAATCTCTTGTAAATAGCAAGAAGCTTGTCAAAGAACAAGCTATAGAGATTGCATCACTAGAAAGTTTTGAGTATCATCATAAGATGGATATTCAGAAGATAGGTCTTCAAAGCTCAAAGTTGGTTAAGCTGACTAAGATCATTGATGATCAAATTATGTTGCTAAAATTAAAAGATGCAACCATTCAGGAGTTAGAACTCAAACTCCTTAATGAGAAAAGACTAGTACAACTATTTTTTAAAACTAAAATTGTGCTTCTTATTATAAGTACCTTCTCAGGAACACCTAGAAGTGGTCATGGTTATGTTAAACCTAAGAAAAGAAGAGGCAAAAAGCTGACAGGACAGAAAGGTCCAGTCATGCCACAACCTGTGTTCTAAACTAAGGGAAAAGAAATGCAAAAGTCTGGACCACTTGGACCAAACTCATATGTGAATAGGAAAGCTATTCCTAATGTGCTTGCTCCAAGGAGGACAGTTATGACTGAGAGGCAAAACTATTATTATGCTCCCAGTCAAAATACAACTGTCAAGTTTGCTGATTCCTATCCTAAGGAATGTCAACATAAGGTTCCTTCTATTCCTCCAAAGAGGAGGTATAACAGATATGAGTGCTGGTGTTGTGGAAAAATTGGACACTTTGCCCTAATCTGTTGGTTCAATCAAACTGTGTCTCATGGGCAGAAGATGTTCCTAGCTATGAAATTTTCAGGTGGTCTCAATAGAGCCCCAACAAACAAACACCTAGGACCCAAGGCAATTTGGGTTCCTAAGGAAAAATAAATTCTTATTTTGTAGGTATGTCCAAGTACTAGAGATAGGCCCATCTGGTACTTGGATAGTGGATGTTCCAGACACATGACTTGAACAAAAGGTAACTTGAGGGAATTTATTCCAGTAAAGAATGGACCAAAGGTTTTCTTTGGTGGAGCAAACAAAGGGATTACCAAAGGTTATGGTAAGATCTCAAATAGCTTAGTCAGCTTCACTAAAGTAGCTTATGTGGAAGGGTAGCAACACAACCTTATAAGAATAAGCCAACTTTGTGATCTTGGCTATGACATTTCATTCCACAAGAATGAATGCCTCATAAAGAAGTTAATTAATCAAGAGGTCATCTTGACAGGCACTAGGTGTGGGAATGTGTATTGTTTGAATTTTCTTTTTTTAAAGTTAGACTACCCATATATCTGGTTGCAAATGAGAAAGCTTCACACGGTGTCAAATGGCACAAGAGACTAGCTCATTTGAACTATAAAGCCATAGGCAAGCTTTTCAGTAAATAGCTAGTTAGGAATGGTCCTAACATTAAATGCTATAAGGAGAGCATTTACTCTGTATGCCAAAAAGATAAACAAACCAAAGCTTCATTCAAAAGTATTGAAACCAAAGACTCAATGAGGTGTTAATACCTCTTGCATATGGAATTGTTTGGTCCTATGCCAGTTCATAGTCTAGTAAGGAAAGTATACACTTTTGTGATTGTTGATGATTATTCCAGATTTAGTTGGGTTTTCTTTCTAAGGAAAAGTCTGAAACTCCTAATGTCTTCAAGACATTTGTCAAAAAAATACAAAATGAATTGAACAGTTCTATGGTCAGAATTAGAAGTGATCATGGAACTGAATTTCAATATGAGTGCATGACAAAGTTTTGTGAAGAACTTGGGATTCAACAAGATTTTTGCACTCCAAGAACACCCCAGAAAAATAGAATCGCTGAGAGGAAGAACAGAACTCTCATTGAAGCTAGAAGAACCATGCTAAGTGATTATTCTCTTCCAGAATATTTCAAGACTGAAGTTATTAACCCAACATATCATGTTCTTAATATAGCTTCAATCAACAAAAGGTTGAATAAGACTCCTTATTAACTAATGAAGGGCAGAAAACTAAACTTGGCCTATACTAGAATCTTTGGATATAGATGTTTTGCCCGAAATAATGGGAAAACATACATAACAAAATTTGTTGAGAAGTCCTATGAAGGCATATTTATTGTTTATAGTAACCATAGTAAGGCTTATATGGTCTACAACTTGAGGGATCAAGTTGTAGAGGAGTCTGTTCATGTTGTATTTGATGAAAGTTCTATGTTTTATAATGACAAGCCAGGTACATCAAGCACAAAAAGAGAAGATATGAAGCTAAAGGAGTTGTCTATAGAAGATTCAGTTCAAGCAAGTCAAGATATACAAGATGGAGTCAACATTATTGAGGAAGAGCTTGCACATGAACAACCAGAAGAAGAACCTCAACAACAAGATGAAGATGTTCAAAGAGAAGAGGTCACATTACCAGTAGCTATCAGACATCTAAGGGATCATACAAGGGAATTGATCATTGGAGATGCAGCTCATTGTATGACTATAAGAAGTATACATCGCAATACTGTGATGTACTCAAGTTTTCCATCTCAAACAGGACCAAAGAAGTTTGAAGAGGCAAATGTAGATCCATTTTGGATAGGTGCTATACAGGAAGAATTGAACCAGTTTAAGAGATGTAAAGTCTGGAAGCTAGTTCCCAGACCAGATGAAAGTAACATCACAGGAACTAAATGGATATACATGAACGAACTGGATGAAAATGGTGTTATAGTCAGAAACAAAGCTAGAATGGTTGCAAAGGGATATAGATAAGAAGAGGGTATAGACTTTGATCAAACTTTTGCACCAGTGGCTAGATTGGAGGCTATTAGACTCTTCCTAGAATATGCATCCTACGAAGGATTCAAGGTTTACCAAATAGATGTGATGTCAGCCTTCCTTAATGGTAACCTTAAAGAAAGGGTCTATATTGAGCAACCATCAGGTTTTGTTAACTTTACTAAACCTAATCATGTTTATTTATTATTAAGAGCTCTCTATGGATTAAAACAAGCCCCAAGGGCTTGGTATGACACTTTGCCTAAATTCCTTTTGGAGAACAAATTCTAAAGAGGGAAAATAGACAAAACACTATTCCTAAGGGAATTCAAAGGCAAGACCATCTTAGTACAAATATATGTAGATGACATTATATTTGGTTCTACTAATGAGTCACTTTGCTCTAAGTTTGTCAAACTTATGCAAGGTAAGTTTGAGATGAGTAGCATGGGTGAACTCAAGTTTTTCTTGGGTCTCCAAGTTAAGAAAACTATAGATGAACTTTTCATTAGTTAGTCTTAGTTCACCAAGGAGATAATCAAGAAGTATGGCATGGAAATAACCACTTCAATGAGAACTCCTATGGGGTCTAGTATGTCTTTAGACAAGGATGGTGCTGGAAAGCCAGTTAATATCATCTTGTATAGGGGCATAGTTGGATCACTGCTCTATTTAACAGCTAGTAGGCCAGACATAATGTATGTTACTTGTGTCTGTGCTAGGTATCAAGATTGCCCTAAAGAATCTCACTATACAGCAATCATATGAATATTGAGATATCTAAAGGGCACACCTAATCTTGGCCTATGGTATCTCAGGAATAGTGATTTTGAACTGACAGGCTTTTCAAATGCAAATTATGCAGGATGTAAAGAAGATAGGAAAAGTACATCAGGCTCTTATCAATTCCTTGGAAGAAGGCTGGTGTCATGGAGCAGCAAAAAGAAAACAAATGTAGCAATATCCACAGCTGAATCTGAGTACATTTCAGCTGGAAGTTGTTGTGCACAATTGCTTTGGATTAAGCATCAGTTACAAGATTACAACATTCAGCTAAGTAAAATTCCATTATTTTGTGATTCTACTAGTGCTATTTCAATTGCAAATAATCATTTATCACATAGTAGAAGTAAAAATATTAAAATTAGATATCACTTTATTAGGGAGCATGTAAAAAATGAAGATATTAGTTTAAAATTTGTTCCAACAAATAAACAAATTGCTGATATTTTCACTAAGCCTCTAGAAGAAGAGAAATTTAATTTCTTTAAGTTTGAACTTGACATGTTGAATCTTGAATAATTTATGCATAAGAAAAACTGATAAAAATAAGAATACAATATAAATGTCAGTAATTAAGTTTATTTACCTAAATATCAAGAATAGACCTTAAAAATGTCAAGTATCTATATTTTAGAAAACATAATTTTGACTTAGTCAAAAGTTGTGTCGAGACACCAGAGAATGTGTCGAGATATTTAAGAAAGTGCCGAGACACCAGAAAATGTGTCGACACTATATATGATAATGTGTCGAGACATTTAAAAAGTGTTGAGACACTAAAAAATGTGTCGACACTATATATGGTAATGTGTCGAGACACCAGAAAGTTTGTCGACACTGCATAAATGCACTATGTCGAGACACTAAAGTAAGTATCGAGACACTAAAGTAAGTGTCGAGACATAAGGGTGTCAGGACCCAAAGGTATATGTCGAGAGACATTATCTTTGTGTCGACTTCTATCGACACATCTCGACAAACAATTTTTCCCTGTGTCGAGACTAGGTATTTACCTAAAAATTTGGAACATTCTAAATGCAGCGCGCCATTTCGTCTTCAGGAAAGATTAGACTATAAATAGGGTGTGAGAGTAGAAGTCGACTACGCTTTCTTGATTTCTTGAACATTTTCTTCTTGAGTGTCAAGACCTAGAACCTAGATCAGTTAACACTCATCAATCCTTTTTCTCCACTCCAATGGCACCCGAGATTAACGATAACATCTTTGATGGGTATGAGCTTGTTCACAATGGATTCAACTCAGTAGGTAAAGAAATTAGGAATGTAATAACCCTAATCAATGGAGCAGGTTTGGAATATCTGCTCTCAGAACCTTCAAAAATCTAGAAACGTGAAGTTTAAAAATTCTTCTCAAATGCTCAACTGGATTCAAACTCAAAAAAGATTAAGTCTAAAGTGAATGGAGCAAAGGTTAAACTCACAACTAGGAGAATGGCCAAGATTTTTCAACTACCAAGAATTGATTAGGATGATGACCTTGACTCTGCCAGGACTGCAGATTCTTTGGAGTGGTGTGGAATGGATCCAACCACAAAAATTGGAAGCACCCCAATTAGGAAGGGTATGAATATACAAGGAAAATTCCCGTCTGAGATCGTAGAAAAGGTGTTATTATGAAAAAAAAGAGTTACATGACAGGATCTCTGCTTTTATGTTTGAGCTGATGACTAGAATAATATTCAAAGTCGGGACTAATTGGAGAAAAATAGTCTTTGATAGGATTGCAAAGAGCATCTAGAAGCCAAATATGGGCAGAATAATAAGCCTCTACTTGGTTCATGCCATTCCTAATAGCCTCAACCTCAAGATTAGATCTAAGATCAATCACATAAGGAGAATGGACATGAGGATACTGGGAAGGTGGGATAGAGTACTATCCAAGAAAACACCTGTAGTGGAAAAGGAGAAGGAGAAAAAGAAGAAGGCAGTAGTTATGGAAGAAGATTCTTCCAGTGGATTTGAAGAACAAGAAAGTTCTAGCACAGAGAAACAGGATGATACAGTATCTAGAAAATCTGCAAGGACCTCTCCTGCTACTGGTAATCAGATGTAGGGGGAGACAATTCCAGATAGGGATCCAAGTGAGGGGGAGAACCTCAATGTTCTGCCAGATATTGATATGGATACTGTAAATACAATAGTAATGGAAGTTGTACAGGGGCTAGATACAATTCTGGCACAAGTAGAAGTCCCTAAAAGGGAAATGTATGATAAAGAGAATGAGGTGGCAGTCTCAAAGGAGACAGAAGAAGAAATCTTTTTGAATAAGGATACAGATATCTAGGGGAGATAATTGGTCTTCAAGAAGATTCAGTTCATGATAATATAGAAATTAGTGAAGAAGGTGCAAGATTTGAGGGGGAGTTAGCAGATCTATCCCCAACTACTAAAAAAACTAAAGAGCCTACCTCTATGGAAGTAGTCAGTTCTTCAGAATCTGAGGAAGAAGAAGACTCTCAGATAAAGAAAAGGAAAATAATTGAACTCAAAAAGAGGAGTAAGAGCTATAAGAAGATCATTCAGTCTGGATCAACACCTGCTCCTGCCATGGATTTAAGCTCACTTCTGGTTCAACTATAGATAATGTTAGATCAATAGAGGAATCAACTAGAAAAGTATGTGGATTAAAGCAACAAGGAGTTGTAGTTTCATCTTACACAAGAAATAAAATCCATTAGATTTGAAGTTAATTTGTTGAAGAAAGATATGACTGATTTCTTTCAGAGAGGAGCTAATGTTGTAGTGTATATTGCTAAACAGCAAGAGGAGTCAATGAAAATTGAAGATGAAATAGCTGTAAAATAAGGATATGTCTTGGAAAATCAGACTAGAATGAATGAGAATATGATAGTTATGCATGATGCTATATTTGTAGAGATAGCTAAGAAAACTACTACTCTGGAGACCAAGATAACCTCTTCCTCCAAAGAAATTGAAACTCAGCTATCTACTCATTCCACCTTTATGATTCAAGATATTAAGGCTTCTTGCAAAGAACTAGATGACCACTTGCTCAAGGCAAAGAATCACTTGTCCTCAGGGATTACCCATCTTGAAGGTTGATGGAGAAAATCCCGGAGGTGTTTTATGAAAGAGAGAAGATGAAGATGATGTTCTCTAAATCTATATTCAATAAAGGCAAGTGTACCTTATCGCTTATAGTATAGGATATAATATCAAGGTCGTATTAGAACCAAGGCGCGTCGATTACTTCTACTTCAAAGATATTTCTGTTATTTTATCAATTAGTTACTTTGAGTTGGTTTGTAAATAAGAGAACGGTTATACGATAAAAGAGGATGATTAAGCAATAATTTAAAAGGTTAGTACTTGATCTTGAATCACCTTGGAATGAAAATGACCAAAAAGAGATAAATCCCTAATTCTCTTTAACGAAGAAGCTTGGACCGTGGAGGTTCCCAAAATATGAACGCACCTCTTTCAAGGCTACGCCCAACTGAGTTTAGGTTGATCAACCAAACTTTCATTCTATAATTGAAACCCCTAAAACTCGCTTTATGTGGTGAACCCCTCTATTGGATTTGACTCCAATCCGGGAAATTTACTTCGTCCTCTTTCAAGGATTACATTCAACTCCCTTTACCCATGAGTGATCAATCCATACGCATGATTATTTCGGCTAGTAGAGTATAGAAACAGAAGAGAAAATCATATATCGATGATATGACCTCTCTATAAATTAATCAAGGGTAAATCCTAAACATTTGTTCAATGAGAAAGAGAAGATATTGATTAAGAAAAATAGATCATTTCATTCCTCGGATCATTTCGATTAAGTATGAAGATCAAGCGCATACCCAACTGCACCAAAAGCCCGGACTGTTAGAGGGCGCTACTTAATTATATATATAAGTAGCAGAGTGTCAAGTGAAGGAACGCCGGACCCAACAATCCCCCCCCCGGCGTCCAGCACAACCCGTCGGCTCAGAGGTGGGGTTACCACATGGCCCACACGGCTCAGAGGTGGGGTTACCACATGTCCATTAGAAGGGAAAAATCAGGATTTAATAGCGCCCCCCCGGTCTTGAACCCGTAACCTCCTCTGATACCAATTGAAGGATCAAGCGCATACCCAACTGCACCAAAAGCCCGGACTGTTGGAGAGGGCGCTACTTAATTATATATATAAGTAGCAGAGCGCCACGGGTCAAGTGAAGGAACGCCGGACCCAACAAAGTACTAAATAAAGTTTAGTTACTCATAATATAGGAAATGAAAATCATATTAAGAATATGCAAAAAAAGAAAGAGAAAGAGGGAAAGGAAATAACAAACTAATTTATTTCTTATTGAAAAGAAGTTACAAAAGATTTCAAAAAAGACATTATAAGGAGAGTTTGCAAGAAGATTACAAGTACGATAAATGAAATTGCAAGAACATTAAAGCATGAAAATATTAAACTAAAATACTCTACAAAAAAAATCTAATGGCTCTCTACAATGCTCAAAATGAAGTAGGAAGGATGATGCTTTTCCCCCTATCTTCATGCCTATTTATAGGGCCAAAACCAAGGGGGTAGAGTTGGAATTTGGCATGAGGATGAAGCTTCCCTTGGTCAAAAAGCACATATTTGATATATAGTCAAAGGTGGCTAGCCTCATTCATACTTGTCAATAAAAGCATGATAAAAGTTGGCTAGCTTTCTCTCTTTCCAAGAAGTTTCCTTTAAGAACACATGCTGAATATATAGTCAAAGGTGGCTAGCCTCTTTCATACTTATGAGAAAAAATCACATCGAGCATTGTGGCTTCATTCCATTCTTGAATATAGTTCAACAACACCATGACATGAGTGCACTCGACATTTATTTTTGCACACCATAACTGAAGGCATGTTCTTTTAGAATTGATAATGCAATTTGTCCCGGGATCCTCGATTCTTGCTCAAACACGAGTTTCATACATGCTGGAAACCTACTGGACAAGCAACTTCGACGGAGGATTCCTGAGGCTATAATAATTCGATAAAGGAGTGTAACCATCCGTTGGAAAGGTCTTTCTGAGGGCTACAACTTTCGTGTTCATCTCAAGATCTGAATCTAGCCGAAACATGCCCAAAAGTGGCCCCGAAGTTCGCTGCACACAGAAAAATAGTAAAATGTGCATGGTTAGAATAGACTTATAAAAAAATATGATTTGGCAGATAAAATTAATAATATAAATATATTTATATTAGATTATTTAGATTTTTATATTAATAACTTAGGTCAAATTATGCATCATCATATTCCCCCAGACTTATTATTTTGCTTGTCCTCAAGCAAAAGACATACGAGCTAGAAAAAAAAAAAAAACCAACCAAACAAATTGGCTATGCCAAACACAAGTACGATGCAAAATTAAGGTAGAGGAATTATGAAAAGAAAACAAAATATTTTTACTTAGTCTTGGCATAGAGTTTTACTTTTTTTCACTAGCATAAAAAAAAATCATCCCATGTTTTTAAGCAAAACTAAAAATTGAGTAATGTGATAAATGAAAAGGATATTGAGTTACTACTAAAATCTAAGAGACATTTTATATTCATACCAATCTAAATCAAAGATCAATACTGCTACCTAAGAACTTACTCAATTTACTTTCTCGCTACCGTACTAAAAATAAACCTCGGAAGCATGAATCAAAAGGACTTTCATTAAGTGTAAATTTTTAGCTTAGGTTTTAAGGGTGTGGAGTTAAAAAGATAAACATGATGGGTAAAGCACACTTAAAATAAAAAGAAGAGCTTTGCAAATAACTTGTTGCTAGAAAATAAAATTTTGACACCCCAAGTCATTTTGCAATATAAAGTTGGGGTTAAAAGGTCATTCATAAATTTTTTTTGCATATATATAAATATATATCATATCTTCTTCCTTTTGAAGCAATTGAGTTTTTCCCATTTTTTTTCTTTTTCCTCTTTTGTAGCAATTGAGATATAATACAAATCTCCACCATCTTCACAGAATATAGTACACACAAGTGACATAAAGCTACAAAAGTTTTAAGTGTGCGACATGGGTAAGCTATATGGCTATGGTGAAAAATAAGTGGGACTTATAAAAAGAAAATGGAAAAGGCACAACGTGTCTAGCAATGGTTAGGAATTTAAGGTTCGGGATGCAAAAGCTCAAACTAATCAATAAGTTGCCTAGATCATCTTCATGCTCTTAGGTCTACTCAAAGCAAGGTATTAAAAAATTCAAGAGACGCAAATTCCAGATAAAAATAGAGATAATTGACTTTTCATTAAAAATGAAGATAATAAGCATCTTAGATTAGTTCGCATCTACTATACTTAACACTAATCAATCATTTCAAATATTTTTAAAAGAGAAAATAAGGGATGGTAGATTTTATAAAAGTGAAAAACATAAAAAAAATGGCTATGAAAAAGTGTAAATATTTAAGAAAGTTTTTCAAAAATAATATGTTACCTTAATTAGGAACACTATATGAGTCAACATATTACTCATGAAACATAGACAAAATGGAATTTAATTTAATTTATTTCAACTAAACAAGTACATAAATGATTAAAAACAAGAAAATGCAAAGTCATGGGGTACTAAATGATTTAGTAAAGATTAACTAAAATTATTAATTATTTTATATAAGTTTTATCCTCTTTTTTTGGTATATATATTATATATATAAAAGACAAAAGAAAGGAATATATATATTGGTATATATATTATATATATTAAAGACAAAAGAAAGGAATATATATATATTTTTTGAATTTTTGGAATTTATATATTTTTTTAAATTTTTATTATTTAAGGACTTATACCCCCATACTTAAAGTTAAACATTGTCCCCCAATGTTTAAAACTAAGTATGAAGTAATAAAAATACTATAAAAGAAGAAGTGAGGAAAGAGGACATCCCTGATGGTGAAATCGAGGAGGCTAGAAGGAAACCTGCAAATACATGTTAAAATAAAGAAAATAGTAATAAGAAGATAAAGTTTGGGGTGCCTCCCAAAAATGCTTTGTTTACCGTCGCGTAGCTTGACTAATTGGCATGGAAGATTATATGGTGAGGGTCTCAATATTGGTGGCCAAAGTATCATTAGAGAAATAAAATTTTAATCAGTGGCCATTCACTTTAAAGGAGCCGAGTTCCTGGTGGGAAATAAGAACGGTCCCATATGACCAAACCTCTTTGACGACAAAGGGGCCGGACCATCGAGATTTTAATTTTCCTGGAAAAAGACGAACGCGTGAGTTGTAAAGAAGGAGTAGATCCCTCGGTGAAAAAATTTTAGGAATTTTAATATTTTTATCATGGTAGAACTTTGAGCGCTCCTTATAAAACTTATTATTTTCATAGGCGTTAGCACGCCATTAATCTAGTTCGTTCAGTTGGAATTTTCTTTGCTCGGAGGACAAAGTATAATCAAGATTGAGGAATTTTAGCACCCAATAGGCGCGGTGCTCTAACTCAACTAGAAGGTGGCAAGCTTTGCCGTAGACTAATCGGTATGGTGTACAACCAATGGTGGTCTTGTATGCCGTCCGATAAGCCCATAGAGCATCATCGAGCTTCAAAGACCAGTCCTTCCTATTAAAAGAGACAGTCTTCTCCAAAATCCGCTTGAGCTCGCGGTTCACTACCTCCACTTGGCCACTAGTTTGTGGGTGATAGGCGGTGGAGAGTTTGTGTGTAACGCCATATTTTGCTAAAATTTTAGCAAACTTGCTATTGCAGAAGTGTGTGCCCCTATCACTAACTATAGCATGAGGCGCGCCAAAACGAGAGAATAATTTCTTCAAAAATTTGATGACCACTCTTGCATCGTTAGATAGGAGAGCTTGTGCTTCCGCCCACCTCGACACGTAGTCGACTGCAACGAGAATATATTTATTATTAAATGAGGGAGGGAGAGGACCTACAAAATCGATACCCCATAGATCGAAAATTTCACACTCCAAAAAGGAGTTTGGGGAATTTCATCTCGGCGAGATATGTTACCTGACCTTTGGCAGCCGTCGCATCCACTCACAAAAGAGTGAGCATCCTTAAAGATAGAGGGCCAGTAGAAACCGACCTCCAGCACTTTCCTTGCGGTCTGGTTTGCTTGGTAATGTCCGCCGGTTGGTCCTTCATGGCAGTATCGCAATATTTGCAATCCTTCCTCGCTCGAAACACTTCTTCTTACCACTTGATCTGCACAGTTACGAAATAAGAAGGGGTTCTCCCAAAAGTAGTTCTTTACGTCGGAAAAGAATTTCTTCTTTTGCTGACTTGAAAAACCTTTTGGCAGGAACCAAGCCACTAGATAGTTGGCCAAATCCGCAAACCAAGGGGTAGAATAATTCATTAATTTTTCAATGGAGAGGAGGCGCTCTTCAGAGAATTTATCATCAATGTCGTCTTATGCCAGCGTATCCGCAGCAGGGTTCTCTAAGCGGGAGAGATGATCGGCCGCCAAGTTCTCTACTCCTTTCTTGTCCCGGATCTCCAAGTAAAATACTTGTAGTAGGAGGATCCATCTTAATAATCGAGGCTTGGCGTCTGCCTTGTTTAGTAGGTACCTAAGGGCAGAATGATCAGTAAACACAATGACTTTAGAGAGTGTAATATAAGACCTAAACTTATCAAACACAAAAACAATTGCCAAAAGTTCTTTCTCCATAGTGGTGCAATTGGCCTGTGCGAATGTGAGTGTCTTGCTTGCATAATAAATTGGGTGAAAATACTTGTTCACCCGTTGGCCTAACAATGCACCTACAGCAATGTCACTTGCATCACACATTATCTCGAATGGAAAGGACCAATCTAGTGCTACTAGAATTGGCGAGTTGATAAGCTTATCTTTGATAATATTAAAAGCTGCTAAACATTCATTATCAAAAATGAAAGAAGACTCTTTTTCTAACAAGTGTGTTAACGACTTTGTAATTTTGGAAAAATTTTGTATAAACTGCCGATAAAAACCTGCATAACCAAGGGAACTTCTAATAGATTTTACATTTGTGGGAGGGGGAAGTTTCTCAATCACCTCGATCTTGGCCTTATCAACCTCGATTCCTTTACCCGATATTTTATGACCGAGTACCAACCCCTCTCAGACCTTGAAATGACATTTTTCCCAATTTAGGGCTAGATTTGTATCTTCACAACGTTGAAGAACACGTTCAAGATTAGCTAAGCATGATTTAAAAGAATTTCCAAATACGGAAAAGTCATCCATGAAGACTTCCATCATATCTTCAACCAACTCATCAAAGATGGCCAACATACATCTTTGGAATGTAGCTGGTGCATTGCAAAGGCAAAATGGCATCCTTCTATAAGTAAATGTGTCGAAGGGACAAGTAAAGGTTGTTTTCTCCTGGTCCTCGGGTGAGATTGGTATTTGGAAATATCCCGATAAACCATCAAGAAAGCAATAATAGGAGTGACCGAAAAGGCGTTCTTAAATTTGATAAATGAATGGCAAGGGAAAGTGGTCTTTTCGGGTGGCATCATTTAATTTTCTATAGTCGATGCACATCTGCCAACCTGTAACAGTACGAGTTGGAATTAGTTCATTGTTCTCATTAACAACTACTGTCATGCCGCCTTTCTTTGGTACTACTTGAACGGGGCTAACCCACGGGCTATCCGAAATCGGGTAGATAATTCCTGCATCTAATAGTTTAATTACTTCAGCCTTAACGACGTCTTTCATGTTGGAATTAAGTCATCGCTGATGCTGTACACTATTGCGAGAATTATCTTCAAGTAATATTTTGTGTGTGCCGAAGGAGGGGCTTATCCCTTTAATATCAGATAATTGCCAAGCTATAGCTCGGCGATGCCTATTTAAGATTTGAATTAATTCGGAAATTTCTGAATCACACAAAGTAGAAGAAATGATGACCGACAATTTAGAGTATTTTTATAAAAAGACATATCTTAGGTGCTCTGGAAGTTGCTTAAGCTCAAGAGTGGGTGGTACTTCGGAAGAGGTCGTAATTTCAATACTCTCTAAGCTAATTGGCTCAGGAGGCGAAGAACGAGATAATTCCTTAAAACAAAATAATTCATCATGTTCTGCATAATCACAAGATGTGGGACCAGAATTAGAAAATTAAGAAAAATCTTCTTCAAATGATGCATCTAGATGGTAACAAGAATCATCATTTGAAAGAGAATTGCGCATTGAGGGGTTGATACTGAAAGTAACTTCATAATATCCAACATGAAGGAGGAGCTTTCCGTTACTCACATCTATTATTGCGCGGGAGGTGGCAAGGAAGGGCGGCTGAGTATGAGTGGTACTTCAGCATCCTCTTTGATGTCAAGAATGACAAAGACCACTGGAAAGATGAACTTGTCAACCTTGACTAACACGTCTTCCACTACCCCTACTGGATACTTAACAAAACGATCTGCTAGTTGTATACTTATTTTTGTTGGGATTGGATCTCCTAATCCCAATTTATTAAACAAAGAGTAAGGCATTAGATTTATGCTAGCACCTAGGTCGGCGAGGGCATGCTTTACTAATAAATTGCCAAAGAGGCACGAGATAGAAAACCGTCCCGGATCATTCAATATTTGAGGCAATTTATTTAATAAAGCTGCTGAGCATTCTGCATTGAGGGAAACACGTGAGATATCTTCAAGTTTCTTTTTATTGGAGAGTAACTCCTTGAGATATTTCGCGTATTTAGGCATTTTATAGATTGCCTCGCAGAAGGGAACATTTATATGAATTTGTTTTAAAATTTATAAATTTTTTTTGTATTGCTCCTCTACTCGCTCATTTTTAATTTTAGATGGATAAGGGGGTGCAGAAGTAGAAATAAGAGGAGATTTTGAAGCATTCGGAGAATTAGAAAATAAAACTGGAGGGGGTAAAATAGAAACAGTTACCTCGGGTTCAATCCTACTTGGAGAGGTTACCTCCTTTCCACTGTGAATGTTGATTGCATTTGCATTCTCCCTTGGATTCGTCTCAGTGTTGCCCGACAAAGCTCCATACGGGCGCTCGGCAATCATTTTGGCAAGCCTGGCCAATTTGGTTCTCTAAGTTCTTTACAGATCCGGTGAGATTCTGGATGTTGGGTTCGTTCGAGGAAACATATTTAGAAAATACCTCTTCAATCAAAGAGGGCTTTGGTGGTGGTGGAATAAAACTAGGTGGGTTCATATTAGGAGGGTGTTGGGCATTACTTTGGTTGCTCCATGAGAAATTCGGGTGGTTCCTATAACCTGGATTATAAGCATTGTTATACAGAGCGTTGTTCGGGTTAAAGGAAGGCTGAGTAAGATTCCCCATGAAATCAACTTGTTCTTCAATAAAAGTATTACTAGTATTATTTGCCCAAGAAGGAGTGGCAGAGGAAGTAGACATCTCTGCCACTTGCTTGCTTTACCGTTCAAGTTTTAAAGCTAAATTACCTGTCATATCAACTTCATAAAGTCCTGCCGGCTTGCTATGGCGTGCTCGGGGCACATTCCACTGATAGGCATTCATGGCCATTTCCTCAAAAAGCTCTTGAGCGACCTCTGAGGTTTTATTATTGAGAGTACCCCCAATGGCTGCATCAATCATCTACCTTGTTTGGAAATTTATGCCATTATAAAAAATTTGTAATTGTTGCCAAGTAAGAAGTGCATGGTGAGGACATCTACGCAAAAGCTCCTTAAAGCGCTCCCATGTATCGTAGAGAGTCTCTGAGTCAATTTGCATAAATGAAGAGATATCAATATGTAATTTGGCGGTCTTTGCAGGAGAAAAATATTTAGTCATGAATTTTTCCGCCATTTTGGCCCATGTAGTGATAGATCCTCTAGGAACAGAGCCTAACCACTACTTGGCCTTTGACCGCAAAGAAAAGGGAAATAGTCGTAATCAAATGGTGTCATCAGTAACGCCATTGATTTTGAAGGTATCACAGATTTCAAAAAAATTTGAAAGATGTTGATTTGGATCTTCATCTGGAAAACCATCAAAAGTTACCGATTGTTGCACCATTTGGATGATGTTAGATTTGATCTCAAAATTATTATTAGCTATAGTAGGGCGAACAATACTAGATTGTGTCCCTTCCAAGTTCGTCCATGCATAATAGGACATGGTCCGTTGCTGGGCTTCATTAGGATTGGGGTCACCCATAGTTGCTATATTAGTATCTCCAATAGATTCTTCGAAAATAATTGGTAAATCATGTCCATGAGATTGAAGGCGTCGCCTAAAGGTGCGCTCAATTTCTGGATCAAAATGGGATTCAAGATTATTCGAAGAACTTTCTCGGGTCATATACTTGAAGAAAAAAAAAGACAAATGATTAAAGATGAGTTTAAAAATTAATAATGGAAATTTTTTTCTTTTTGTTCTTTTTAGGCGGTTTTAGGTATATTATTAAGATATATATATTTTTTAAAAAAAATGGAAAAATGATAAAATTAACAGTTATATTTTTTTTTTGAAATATCGACGCAAGTCTCCGGCAACGACGCCAAAAACTTGATGGAGAAAATCTCTGAGGTGTTTTATGAAAGAGAGAAGATGAAGATGATGTTCTCTGAATCTATATTTGATAAATGCAAGTGTACCTTATCGCTTATAGTATAGGATATAATATCAAGGTCGTGTTAGAACCAAGGCGCGTCGATTACTTCTACTTCAAAGAGATTTCTGTTATTTTATCAATTAGATACTTTGAGTTGGTTTGCAAATAAGAGAACAGTTATACGATAAAAGAGGATGATTATGCAATAATTTAAAAGGTTAGTACATGATATTGAATCACCTTGGAATGAAAATGACCAAAAAGAGATAAATCCCTAATTCTCTTTAACGAAGATGCTTGAACCGTGGAGGTTCCCAAAATATGAACGCACCTCTTTCAAGGCTACGCCCAACTGAGTGTAGGTTGATCAACCAAACTTTCATTCTATAATTGAAACCCCTAAAACTCGCTTTATGTGGTGAACCCCTCTATTGGATTTGACTCCAATCAGGGAAATTTACGTCACCCTCTTTCAAGGAATACATTCAACTCCCTTTACCCATGAGCGATCAATCCATACGCATGATCCTTTCGGCTACTAGAGTATGGAAACAGAAGAGAAAATCATATATCGATGATATGACCTCTCTATAAATTAATCAAGGGTAAATCCTAAATATTTGTTCAATGAGAAAGAGAAGATATTGATTAAAAAAAAGAGATCATTTCATTACTCAGATCATTTCGATCAAGTACTAAACAAAGTTTAGTTACTCATAATATAGGAAATGAAAATCATATTAAGAATATGCAAAAAAAGAAAGAGAAAAAGGGAAAGGAAATAACAAACTAATTTATTTCTTATTGAAAAGAAGTTACAAAAGATTTCGAAAAAGACATTATAAGGAGAGTTTGCAAGAAGATTACAAGTACGATAAAAGAAATTGCAAGAACATTAAAGCAGGAAAATATTAAACTAAAATACTCTACAAACAAACTCTAAAGGCTCTCTACAATGCTCAAAATGAAGTAGGAAGGATGATGCTTTCCCCCCTTTCTTCATTCCTATTTATAGGGCCAAAACCATGGGGGTAGAGTTGGAATTTAGCATGAGGATGAAGCTTCCATGAAGCTTCCCTTGGTCAAAAAGCACATGTTTGATATATAGTCAAAGGTGGCTAGCCTCATTCATACTTGTCATGAAAAGCATGATAAAAGTTGGCTAGCTTTCTCTCTTTCCAAGAAGTTTCCTTTAAGAACACATGCTGAATATATAGTCAAAGGTGGCTAGCCTCTTTCATACTTATGAGAAAAAATCACATCGGAGCATTGCGGCTTCATTCCATTCTTGAATATAGTTCAACAACACCATGACATGAGAGCACTAGACATTTATTTTGGCACACCATAACTGAAGGCATGTTCTTTTAGAATTGATAATGCAATTTGTCTCGGGATCCTCAGTTCTTGCTTAAACATGTGTTTCATACATGCAGGAAACCTGCTGGACAGCAATTTCGACGGAGGATTCCCAAGGCTATAATAATCCGATAAAGGCGTATAACCTTCCGTTGGAAAGGTCTTTCCGAGGGCTACAACTTTCATGTTCAGCCTAAGATCTGAATCTGGCCGCAACATGCCAAAAAGTTGCCCCGAAGTTTGCTGCGCGCAGAAAAATAGTAAAATGTGCATGGTTAGGATAGACTTATAAAAAAATATGATTTAGCAGATAAAATTAATATTATAAATATATTTATATTAGATTATTTAGATTTTTATATTAATAACTTAGGTCAAATTATGCATCATCAAAGGTCAAGTCAGATTTCACAAGAATGATTTGAGAGATCATACAGAAAGAGAAGTCATAAAGGGAGAGAGAGTAATGATAAAGTCAAGCTCTGAGCATGCTATTTAGACCTCAAAAAGCATCAGAGAAACTCTAGGTCATCCTTTCATATGGTATGATGAAGATCAAACTGCTGAGTCTGGTTGCCAACCAGCTCATTTTTAAACAATTCAAACTGCTGTCCAGTCCATGTATAGTCCTCTACCACAAATTTAGAATATAGTATGAGAGGAGGTAGAGATGACTTCTTATGCATTGCTTAAAGAGAAAGAAGCTTAGCAATCTAAAAGAAGTTTCAGGGAATAGGCTGAAGCTAGGCCAGATTTTGAGCAGTGGAGTCCAACTTCTAGATCAATTATACTCACTGCATGGAAAACAGTCAATAATAACACAACTGATAGGGGTAAATGGTATTCAGAACAGGAATGGGTCAAGTATACAAAGCAGCAGGAGATCATCCTCAAATTCAGAAATGATCTGAAGGCAGGGAAGATCCCAAATGATTCTATTGAACCAAACAAATACTTCCCCAAGACGTATCATTATCTTGAAAGGCAAATGATCAAGAAAGAAGAAATCTCTAAGGCTAAAGATATCTAGGGCAAGAAAGTGGCTGATGACAAAGTGCCTAAAGTCAAAGACAAAATACAGTCAGGGAAAGGCATTATCATTAAAGAGCAAGAGCAATCTTAGGATATTTTTGTTTCTAGGCATAATGTAATATTATTTTTATGAATATTATAACAAAATTGAAAAGTGTATTCTTTGAACATATTGAAATGAAAAAGTTTGGTTGCACTTTGATATTTCTGTCTTGTTATTGCTGGTTCTTTTATATTTTGTTCAACACTTCTCTTATACATCATGATTATTATGTTTTGGTATTGTGGTGTATATCATTGAATTGGGGTTATGACTTCCCAAATAGGGGGAGATTGTTTGGTATATTGGACACAATGTACTTGATTTGAAGAAACCCTTTCAACTCAATGATATACACAAGTATGTATTTGATGTATGTTTCATTTTATATATGCAGGTTGCCTATTTCATATTGATTGGAAAGGTGGTTCAAGTCATATTGACAGGTGGACTCAAAGAAGCTGACTAAAAAGTGAAGAAATTTTTTGAAGTACAAAAGCGTCGAGTGAAGTCAGCAAAGTGCTGAGTGAAGTCAGCACAGTCAACATCTAGCAACTTGCAGTGCAGAAAAATGGCTAAGTACAAAAGTGTCGAAACACTTTAACTATGTCGACACCTTTGCAAGAGCAGTGTCCAGACAAGTCAGTTATCTCGACACCTTGAAGATTCAAGACTGCTGTGTCGAGAAAAGTCAGTTATCTTGACACTTTGAAGATCAAGTCAGCAGTGTCGAGACAAGTCAGATATCTCGACACCGTAGGTCAGCAGTGTCGAGACAAGTCAGATATCTCGATACCTTAAGCCAGTAGTGTCGAGACAAGTCAGATATCTCGACAAAATGAAGAATTGAAGTGCAACTTAAAGTGTTGACACTGACAGAATAAAGTGTCGAGACAATTCAACAGTCTCAACACAGTGAAGAATAAAGTAAGTGTCGACACCGGCAGACTGAAGTGTCAACACAATTCAACTGTCTCGACATATTGAACAATAAAGCAAGTGTCGACACCCGACAGGCAGTAGTGTCGAGACCTTTCAACTATCTCGACACAGTGCAGATTTAAAGATGTTGACACAGACAATAGTTGTGTCAAGATAAGTCAACTGTCTCGACACCTTCTAGTTCATTCTGAAAAAATTTTCTAAGTAAAATTGTGTCGATACTACTAAGATGTCTCGATACCTTCTAAGAACATTTAAGTAATAAAGTGTCGAGACAGTTTAGACATCTTGACACTTATGTTTCTGAATATGTGCAGAGTCAACACAGAAGTGTCAAGACATGTCAGAAATATCGCATCAGCTATAGTATCGTGATATCTCATTAGAAACTATTTGAAGGAAGAATTAGAGTATGATGGCGTAATGATGACATCAACAATCAGAAGCTAACTACCTGTGAAGGCTATAAATAGAGGGGTTATCTACACATAATTGAGCGATTAGAACAGAATTAGAAAAATCAATTCTCTTATTCTAATTTTTTCCAAGTAAGGGGAGGACGACAACCCTAAGAAGAAGAAGGAAGACGAAGGTCCTCAAGGATGGGAATCTACAACTCCTGCTCCCGAACAATTAGATTATGTTAATAATATGCCTAGAAATGCTTTTAATAATTTTTTTGCTTTAAATTTTCATGCTCCTGGTTTTACTTTTTCGAATAGTTATAATCCTTCTTTACAAAATCGCCTGAATTTTTCGTGGAGTAATCCTTTGAATGCAATGCGACCGCCACCACAAAATGATTTTTCTGCACCACCTCCACCTTTTCAAAACTATCCAAAACCTCCAATCTTGGAGGAGTTACTTTCTAAATATATAACCACAAATGACGCTACTATAGAAACCTTAACCGGAAGCGTTAAAAATCTAGAAAATCAAGTAGGACAACTTACAAAAATTATTTCTAAGCGACCCGTAGGGTCTCTTCCTTCCAATACCAAGCCCAACCTGAGAGATCAAGAGAAAGTTATAACTCTTCGGAGTGGGAAGCATGTTTCCGGTAAGGTTAGCGAAGAACCTGAGGCAAGCTCCGCTCCCATTTTGAAAATTCCACCACCCGCTGAAAAAGAAGTTATCACTCCGCTCTCTATTTTAGAAAAAGATCTCGCTCCACCACCCATCTTTGAAAAATGATCCAACTCCACCATACCCTTCCCAACTTAACAAACAACGTATTGATGTATACCCGCTTCTTAGAAATGTTTAATCAGATCCACATAAACCTACCCTTCCATGAAGCTATTTCCTAGATGCCGAAGTATGCTAAGTAACTTAAGGACCTCCTGACTAACAAAAATAAGTTAGAGAACTTTCCGCATGTCACACTAAACACTGAGTGCTCTGCTATCTTGACAAACGGATTACCAAAGAAGATCAGTGATCTGGGTAGTTTTTCTATTTCGTGTGTCTTTGGTGATCTTTTTGTCAAGCACGCATTGGTCGACTTAGGTGCAAGTATTAACCTGATGCCCTTATCGTTGTTCAAGAAGTTAGGAATTGGTAGCCTCAACCCCATATGTATGAGTATCCATCTCGCAGATAGATCTGTTAAGTACCCATTAGGAATAGTGGAGGATGTTCTAGTCAAAGTCGACAAATTCATCTTCCTGGTGGATTTCGTCATATTGGACATTGAAGAAGACGTCGTGGTTCCCTTGATCCTTAGCCGACCCTTCCTTGCCACCTCCCAAGCTACCATTGACGTAAGCAATGGTAAACTCTTCCTTCGAGTAGGCGACGATGAAGTGACTTTCTCTATCACCCCTTCGATGAAGAATACCTTGGAGAATGATGACTCCTATTTCTTCTTAGATACCTTAAGTGATGAATCTTCCTACAGCATTTCTGACGATGAATTTTATGATTTTTGTTCTTTCTCTACTCTGCCAAGTGAATTTCTTCAAGAAACAGCCATGACCACTAGCCCTACCCCTTTTAATTTTTTGTTTAAAAAAGTCTACGAAGACATAGTATTTGAAAAATAAAGAATTTCTAAAACCTCGTATGAAGACCCCCCTACCCTAAAATTAAAGGAACTTCCTAAACATCTCAAGTATGCCTTCTTAGAAACAAAATTCCAAACTGCCAGTGATAGTTTCGGCCTACTTATCTGAAGTCCAAAATGACAATCTCCTTCTAGTTTTACGTAAACATCGCCGAGCTATTGCCTGTCAGATATCTGATATCAAGGGCATACGCCCATCCTTCTGCACTCACAAAATCTTAATGGAAGATAATTCACGCAATTCAAACCAACATCAGCGTCGTATAAATACAAACATGAACTATGTCATAAAGGGAGAGGTTTTGAAACTCTTAGACGCAGGAATTATCTATCCTATATCTGATAGTGAGTGGGTTAGTCCTGTCCAGGTAGTGTCAAAAAAGGTAGGGATAACTGTAGTTGTAAATGAAAATAATGATTTAATCCCAACACGGATGGTGATGGGGTGGCAAATTTGTATTGACTATAATAAGTTAAATGATGCCACCCGTAAGGACCACTTCCCCTTACCGTTCATCGATAAATCTTAGAGCGATTATCCGGCCATAGCTTTTATTATTTTCTTGATGGCCTCTCGGTGTATTTTTAAATCCCCATCTCTCCCGAGGAGCAGGAGAAAGTTACGTTTTACTTGTCCCTTCGGCACCTTCGTCTACCGAAGAATGCCGTTTGGATTATACAATGCGCTAGCTACATTCAAATGATGTATGCTCGCTATCTTCGACAAGTACGTAGAAAGCATTATGGAGGTATTTATGGATGATTTCTCCGTGTTCGGCGATGCCTTTGATAGTTGTTTAGAAAATCTAGAAAAGTCTTAGAAAGATGCGAAGAAACAAACCTTGCCCTAAATTGGGAAAAATGTCATTTTATGGTGAGGGAAGGGTTAGTTTTGGGTCATAAAATTTCTGCAAAAGGAATTGAAGTAGACATAGCCAAGATAGAAGTTATCGAGAAACTATTACCGCCTACGAACGTGAAAGCTATAAGAAGTTTCTTAGGGCACGCTGGTTTCTACCGTCGATTCATAAAAGACTTCTCCAAAATCACCAAACCTCTTACTCAGCTCTTAGAAAAAGATGCCCCATTTATTTTTGATGACATTTTTCTGTCTACTTTTGAATTAATTAAAGAAAAGTTAATTAACGCCCCCATTATGATAGCTCCAGTGTAGGACCTTCCCTTTTAAATTATGTGCGATGCGAGTAGTTTCGCGGTGGGAACCGTACTAGGACAACAAATTTCAAAAAACTTCCTCCTCATCTATTATGCAAGTAAAACACTTACATCAGCACAAGAGAATTACACCACAACCGAGAAGGGGCTCCTAGCTGTAGTGTTTGCTTTTGAAAAATTCCGTTCATATATTACGCTTACCAAAATTATTATTTTTACGGACCACTCGACCCTTAAATATCTTCTTGCTAAGACGGATGCCAAGCCGCGCCTGATTCGCTGGGTCTTACTCCTCTAGGAGTTTGACATAGAAATCCGTGATAAGCGAGGAGCCAAGAATTTGGCCGCCGACCATCTCTCACGATTAGATAATCCTTATATTGAAAATTTAGATAAAAAATCTTTTAATGATTATTTTCCTAATGAAAAGCTGATTTCAATTGACACTTCTCCTTCTCCTTGGTTTGCACACAATTATTTAGTGGCTCGGGTGCTCCCAAAAGAGTTCTCCTCTCAGCAAAAGAAGAAATTCTTTTCTGAGTTAAAGAACTATTTTTAGGAGGACCCACATCTTTTCAGAGTCTGTGCGAACCAAGTGATAACGAGATGTGTTTCTTTTGAAGAAGGATTAGATATTCTAAAACATTTGCACGAAGGACCGACTGGTTGTCACTATCAAGCTTCTCGCACTGCTCACAAGGTTCTTTGCGCTGGTTTTTACTAGCCTAGCCTGTTTAAAGACGTGCAAGCCTTTGTGAGTAGCTGTGATATTTCCAACGGTCGGTCAATATTTCCCATAAAAATGAAATGCCTCCAAATTATTTCCTCTAGTGCAAAATTTTCGACCTCTGGAGAATTTATTTTATTGGCCTCCTTCCTTCTAGCTTCGGAAACAAATACATCTTAGTTGCCGTCGATTATGATTCACGTTGGGCTGAAGCCCAAGCTCTTCCTACTAACGACACTCGAGGCGTAATTACTTTCTTAAAAAAATTATTTTCTCGATTTAGTACGCCATGAGCCATCATTAACGATAGGGGTTGTTCACATTTCCGTAACGTGTAGTTTTCTAAAATCTTTAATAAATACGGCGTTACGCATAGGCTTTCAACTTCCTACCACCCCCAAACTAACAGACAAGTGAAAGTAATAAATAAAGAGATTAATTTTTTTTTTAGAAAAGACTGTTTCAACTTCTAGGAAAGATTGATCAGCCAAATTAGACGATGCTCTATGGGCATACCGAAAAGCGTACAAAACCGCCATCGGATGTACGCCGTATCGGTTGGTTTATGGAAAATCGTGCCATTTAACCGTAGAATTAGAACACCGCGCTTTTTCGTCCTTGCGATTTTTAAATTTTGATCCTCACTCTGTTGGCTACCTTAAAAAATTTCAGCTTAACGAACTCGACGAGTGGCGCTCTTACGCATACGAGAACAAAAATTTTTATAAAGAGCGGACGAAACGTTTTCACGACAAACACTTAAGGCACCCAAAAACCTTCAAACCGGGCGACCAAGTTCTTCTATATAATTCTCATTTACGTTTATTTCCTGGAAAGTTAAAGTCTCGTTGGTCTAGGCCATTTTCTATTAAACAAGTTTTTCCATATGGTATTATTTTAATTTCACACCCTGATAAGGGCGATTTCAAAGTGAACGGGCAGTGTCTTAAACTCTATTTTTCTGGTGATGATGATATCAGTCCAAATAATGTTAAGTTTCTTTTGCACGAACTTTAGCTAACTTCGAATTTTTTTTAGAAACTTTAATTATTATTTTGGACAATAATTTTTTGGACAATATTATTTTGTTGCGTCGAGCTCAAATGACGTTTTTAACAAAGGACACTCTTGGGAGGTAACCCAAGTAATTTTTTGTTTTCTTTATTTTACACTTTTTTCTCGGGACGACTCCGACAAGTTAAAGCTTCTGCGATCGCCTGATCCAATGCTTTTGTATCCATCACGAAGTTCAAAGAAGACATTTCATGAAGATCCAAAGCACAAGCATGGGGGAGTGGCATCACTCAACTTTCGCGACACAAAAATCCGGGGAAGTACATGTTTTTTAATTTTGTACTTTCATTTCTATCTTAAATTCTCTCTTCATCCCCTCCTTTCTCTTTTGAGGACAATGTCTATTTTAAGCTTGGGGGAGGATTTCCTCATTTTTTTTGTTATTTGTGAATATATTTCAAAAATCCAAAAAAAGTGTATATCTTAAAAATCCAAAAAAATAGAAAATATTTCAAAATCAAAAAAATATATATATGTTATTTGTTTTTACTTTAATAGTTTAAACGGTTTTTGGTATTTCATTAGTACCCCTTGCTTTTGTTTTGTTTTTTTTTCAAAATCCCATATAAAGAACTTCGCTTGTTATAAAATTTCTAATCGTTCTTTTTAATTATATTTCACAAGTAAAATATTGGTCATGTTGTGTTTCTAATTCATGGTAGCGCGTTAATGTGAAACGTTTTTTCTAAAACTCGCATTTTTATTATGGTTTTTGTTCTTTATTTTCTTTCCTTTCTAAATAATATTTCATCCACTATTTTCCTTTTCATTTTCGGATAATTTCTGTAAAATCAACTTTTGATTAACGTAGTAGATGTGAACGATCCAAGTCACCTATTATTTCTATTTTCAAGATAATTTCATTAATCTTCTTTTATTGTCTAGGACTTGCTTTTTGGAATTTTTCAAAACTATGCATTAGATAAATTTAAAAGCATGAAAATGATTTAGGCCATTTTTGTTTTCGTTTGAGCCTTCTTGCCAACCTAAAATTTTTTACCCCTAGTTACCCGCTTTTGAGCCTTTTTCCAATTTCAATTGATAGCTCCACTTATCATTTTATCTTCACCAAAGCCAAATTTTCCAACCTATCTAATCACACTAGCCTTTTTGAGTTTCATTTAAAAAAAATTTGTGTTTATGATAGGGTTATTTTGTGTTATTTTTGGAAGGAGCTTTTGAAAAAGTATGCTAAAAAAGTGTTTGTTTTTCTTTGGCCAATTTCAAAATGAAAAGAAAAATTAATTATGGCATTTGTTTTGAAAAAGAAAAAAAAGGAAAAGAAAAGGAAAGAAAATATTTTATTTATAATAAAATTTTTGAAACTCTTTGTTTTGGTTGAGTGTGATTTTTAAGCCTCCTTGTTTATCTTTGAATTCCACTCTTAATCATAATCCTAAACCAAACGTTTCGGTCCTATTAAGTCCTTTTGATTCATTCTTTTGATTTTGTTTTTTTAGCTAAGTAAAGAGGAAAGTAGATTAGTAAAGTTTTGGATTAAAATTAAGATTTTTGTTATTTAATTGATATAGTCATAATGTGTTGCTTGGATCTAGTAACAACTCAATACATTTTTTTCATTTCGTTGCCTTGCTTAAATTTATTTAAAGAAACTTGTTTAAATTTTGGATGATTTATTTTCGTTAGTAAAGCTTATAAATTGTAAACCATGTTTAAGTAATTGTTTTAGGTTAACATTTCACCTTCTCCCTACTAAGAATTTCGCATAGTACTTGTGTAGGCATAATTAGAACTTTTTGATTAGTCATTTTTTATGATTACCTAGTTTTTATATTTTTGCTTGGGGACAAGCAAAGTTTAAGCTTGGGGGAATTTGATAGTTCATTTTGTAGTCTAAACTATTATGATATTTTATGGTTTTTATTACGCGAATCATGTTTTGTAAGCTTATATGTTGACCTCCTTATGTATATATTATTTCCACTAATGTTTTCCTCTTATTTTGCAGGTTTCCAGAGTTTTCAGCAAAAATTGAACTAACACACCCCCCTGACACGCCCTCTAGGGAATGTCACCCTTATTTAGAGGAGTCTGATGTTGAAGCCGTTTCCAGAGAAAAACCACCTGACACGTCCCCTAACATGCCCTCCCAGGGCATGTCCCAGGGCATGTCACTCTAATTCAGAGGAGTCTGATGCTGAAGCCATTTCCTGAGAAAAACCACCTGATACGTCCTCTGACACGCCCTCCCAGGGCATGTCACCCTATCCCGAGGAGAAAAGTTTCATGAAGACTGTTTTAGAGAGAAAACCACCTGACACGCCCCTTGACATGCCCTCCCTGGGCATGTCACAGGGCGTGTCACCCTCATCCTGAAGCCGGCTGCCGCATTTAAATCTTTCTCCATTGTTGCATGTCAATAGTACTGTCATGCCCCCTGACGCGCCCTCCCTAGGCGTATTACAGGGCATGTGCCACCTTTTTTCGATGTCTGAAGTATTTCTAACCAATGATTGAGACTTGACGTGCCTTACATGCCCCTACTAAATGGGCGTGGCCGAGGGAGTGTCCACCGATGTATAGAAGCAATCAACATTCCTGCCAGAATCTAGAGCCCGAGGTCAACTCCGTGCATGTCACGCCCCCCCCCCCCCCCGACATGCCCTCCCTGGGCGTGATAGGGGGCGTGACCAACCCGAGAATTTTGCCTATAAATATAGTGGTACCCCCTTGTGTCCAGAACAGTTTTGGGTTTAGAGGGGAGGTACTGCCCTTTTTATTTCTTAGTCTTTTTCATGCTTTCTCCCCTCTCTATCTTTCTCATTTTAGTTCATTTCTTATCCTAGCTTAGTGTAAGCTTTTGTACTTGCTTTAGTTGCTAAATGTAATGCTAGTTAAGGTTTTTATTCCATGCAAGTTTAATCTTTCCTTTCAAGTTTTTGTAGCTCTTTTTAATATTAATATAAGGGCCCCTTCTTTTATCTTTGTGTTCTTAATGCTCTTCTACTCATCACTCCTCCTCCACTTCACTATGATTAACTAATCCTCCTTCTACTCGATCTTGATGATTCGAGGTTCGAGTTGATTAAGTTATGATACTTTGAATTTACTTTTTCTTTTTAGGGTTTAGGCCTTCGATTTACTCTTGATTTTTCATGCTTGGAGTTATATCATCGATACATAATTTCCATCTTTGTTGTCACTCTTAGCTAGTCAAGAGGCTCATAGTTTGAAGTGAACACTCAAGAGTAAAGAGAGTTGCACACACCCCTCGAGAGAGGCAGACATCCAAATCTCCCGGATTTGAGTGAAATCCAATAGTTGGGTTCACTGCGTAAAGCGAGCTTTAGGCCTCCGATTTGGATGAGAGTTTGGTCAAACCTTCTTAAACTCAGTTGGGCACGACTTCGAGAGAAGCGTGTTCAAGCTTTAGGAACCTCCACGGTCAAGGACCTTTACCGTATTAAATTTAGGTTTTTTATCGCATTTTTAGTCAACTCTTGCCGAGGTGATTCTTGATCGAGTGCTTTTCCATTTCATTGTTCCAACCCTTCGTTGTAATCGTTTTTATTAGCTCTCTATTTAACTGCAATTAGTTCTCTTTTTAGTGTAATATTTCCTTTCTTAAGTGCATTTAGATTTCCCTTAGCAAACCCTAAAGCCTTCCTTCGATAAGATAATAGTTTTCGTGTGAGTAGGTTTACTCAACAGTTCCTGGATTTCAATACGACACCTGTGTCCCCTAGCTACAGTTCGATAGGTATACTTGCCTAGTTGGATTGCTAGTTTGGCTCTCTTTTCTCAAGTAGAAAGCGATCACCAAGTTTTTGGCACCGTTGCCGGGGAGCAACTTTTGTTGATAATTTGAAAACACGAACCTATTACTTTTATCATTTATCTTTCTCATCCTCTTTCTAAAAAATTTAAAAATCCAAAAATATTAACGCTCTTAATAGAAAACCACTTCACATTATGTTTAACTCTTATCTCTTATATGAGCTTTATCATACACTTCATTGTTATTTCTCATGAATGGGATTTAATATTATAAAATGGGGGAGTTTGTTGGAGTCGATGTTTCACATTCCAGTTTTTTGATAATATCCAATCCCAGGTTATATCTGATTTTATCTTGTGTCTAGTAGAGTGTGTAGGTTTACAGGTGCAAGAAGTTCAAGGAGCTCTCCTAAGGAACCTATGTCACAACCCGCATTTTTTCTAACAATTTAATTATATCAGAGCAAGGGGAAAATACGCGATGTGATGCCATGTCGTCCAAGGGATAACTGCAGACGTTTAGGCAAGACTCCAAGCTCTAAAGTTTTAAAAGGAAACATAAATTATTATGAATGAAATCTAGTTTAAGTTATGATGATAGCCGTATCCCTCGGCTTAGTGGATCATCTAGTCCACGATTTGAAATATAATTTATACGCTTGCGGAAGATACTTGTTTAATTTGAATCTAACATCCTACATGAGTATAAATGTCCCTGAGGAACAACTCATGCTAAACATACTCTAGATTTATAATAAGTATAGAAAAAGTCTTTACGCTAACCAGAAAAAAATAGTGACTTAGTTTTAAAAGAGATTACATGGATGCTTTACTAATAGTAGGTTTTATAAGCTTGAAAATATCTAACATGCAGTCCTAGCAATAAATCATCCCAGAGAGCAAGTAATCTAAACCAAACATAAGACAATCACATCAGCTAGCAAGTGTCAAGGTTAAAAAATTCCGTGGGCGTCAACAACCTGACACGAACCCACGATACCAAGTATGTCTGAAACTAGGAAAATAAAACTGAAACAACAACTACCTCGCTATGGCGAGGGGAAAAACCACAGCCGAACTGCTGCTGCAAGGGCTCCAAAACTGGCTCCGCTACCTGCTAATGCTCTGAACCTAAGGCATTCCAAAGACAAAAAACCTCAGCAAGAGGGACAAATGGCGGCAGAGAAGTAAGCAAAATAAAACCAAGGTCAAACGGGGTACCAACCCATGACCAACAGTACTGAAGTAAGGCATCGAACAGGAAAAGAAAGTAATACTTATGTGAATTGTCACTTACTCCAATAAATACACCAGATTTCCCAAGGCAAAAAGGGAACAAAAATAAGTAAAAACATAACGAAGAAAAATTTAATTACCTTTACTAAGCACCTGTGGTCGACTCTACCCAAAAACACGGGCGAGGTGGTCACTCAACTGGACACACCCCTCACGAATAATTTATCCGCTGAACTGAGAGGGGGAGTCTCATACTCTCCACCATACACCGCAGATGCCCAAAAACCCGGTAGACTTCCATAAGGTACAATAAAGGAGTCAGACAACACGGAGGTGGTTTTATCCACTAACTCCGGTAATTTTAGAAACCCAAAGAAACCACAACATATTTATATATATATCTCGATATTTGGCTCATCAGATTCTACTTGACACTTCTAGTTTCAAGACATGGTTGATCAACCCTTAGGAACGATTTACAATCCTAAATAACTCTAATTCGTTAAATAACGAAATCTAAGGCGTTTAAAGCCATCAATAAGACACTTCAAGAACGATCAAACATATCCGGACAAAAATCGAGTTCAACATGACAAAACGTTACAACCTCATGTGATCATTGAGAAGGTTAATCATAACAATAAATTGGAAGAATAAGTGTAGAAAATTTTAAGGAACATGAAAAATATTGTCGTTACCATCAAATCGGATAAGGAGAAATGAGGGGAAACCACCACTTGCTTACTTTCTACCGGAAAAGTCCTCCGAATCACTCCACGTCGAAGATCGGGAAAAAGGATGCGGGAGGAGATGAAATCTAAACAGGAATTACCGAAAAGAGGTTAGGGCCGAAAAACCCTAACGAGAAAAACTCAAGAAAAGGGAAAGATTTTATCACGAGGGCGAAGCTCTCGCCGAGAGCTTTCCAAATCTATACTCGGTTAAATATTTCGAGCACCGGAGCTCCGTCGGCGGCCACCCGAAGATTCACGAAAAGAACTCTCTCTCTCGCTCGCTGTTCTGGTTCGGGAGAAAAGAAATCGGAGAAGAAGAAGTAGGTATTTATACTTGATGTAATATTAGCATAACCCTTCTTAAGGAACGAACCGGGTTGATTGAACCGGAAAACCCGAAGTGAAGACAAGACTACTCGAGTGGAAAGCTAATTTTATTTAGTACTATTTCCCGAGAACAAAGGTTTTCTCTCGAGAACAAGGGCATTTCTCGAGTACTACTTCTCGAGAACAAAGGCTTTTCTCGAGAAAAAGGACATTTCTCGAGAACAAAGGCATTTCTCGAGAACAAGGGCATTTCTCGAGAACAAAAGAGAGGATTTCTTGAGAACAAGGGCAGATCTCGAGTACTACTTCTCAAGAACAAAGGCATTTCTCGAGAACAAAGACATTTCTCGAGAGCTAGACGTATTTCTCGAGAAATGTAGAAGACTACTCGAGAACCAAGAGCAGCAACTCAAGTACAAGAGGAAAACTTGACACTAACAACAACAGTCGATGTCGTTGAGTGCCACTCAATGCTCTCGAGACAGCGTTGAGTGCCACTCAACGCTAGCTAAAGGTAGCGCACAAGGACTTCTCGGAAACAAGCTACTTGTCGAGAACTCACCAAGCCTTCTTGGGAACAAGACCGGTTCTCGAGAACTGGAGAAAACTTCTTAGATACAAGGGCATTTCGAGAACTGAAGAGCTGAGGCAGAAATAAAAATAAAAATTATGATCTTTTACAAATATATCCTTTTGATAAAACTATATGAATTAATAGTAAAAGACATTTTTTAATAGTGCTTTAATATTAAAATATTCATATTTTATATTTTTGAACAAGGAAATACGAGATCAAAAACAAAGGCCCGAACGCATGCCGAACCAAATGAAATTCGCACCGTAGGCGAACGCTGACGCTACAAACACAACGGCGAAGTCAAAACAAAAATCTGACGAGCCATTCCCGAGATATTAATCTTCAAAGTATATGGCCAACATAAACAATCCAAAACTTCAATCGCTCGCCGAGACTCCAAAAATGCTCGGATTGCGAAGAAACTTGACGAGCAAGTTCAAAATTACTTAACTTAAATTCCAAAAAGCAAAATTTTCCCATAACAAAAAGAATTTGGCCGACTCGACCGCACGGACGCGAAAATGCCTTAACGGCATTGCGCCGTCAACTCGACGTTAAAATTAACGCCACGACGTCACAAATATGACATTGCCCATTTAAGTAAAATCATCAAAAAATCGGGGGCGTTACAGTCACTCCCCCTAAAAAGAAGTTTCGTCCCGAAACTTAACACAACTCCAAAACCAAATCAAAACGATAAAATCAAACATAACTGAAAACATTATGACATACCCGAAACTAAGAGAAGAGGTGCGAATGAGATTCTCTCATTGCTGATTCCAATTCTCATGTTGCGCTCTCGACGTCTTGATTTCTCCAAAAAATCTTGACCATAGGGATGGTCTTTCTTCACAACACACGCTCTTGAGAATCCAAAATATGAATAGGTTCTTCCACATACCTAAGGTTGAGCTGAATCTGGGGCATCGAGTTGAGGACTTGACGATCACTACGAACACACTTCTGCAACTGGCTCACATGGAACACATCATGGACACCAGGGAAGGTTGCAGGCAACTCCAGCCTATAAGCTGAAACTCCGACGCGTTCAAGAATCTGAAAAGGTCCCACGTACCTTGGGTCTAACTTGTGGTTCCTTCCAAACCTTTTAACGCCAGACATCGGAGAAACCTTCAGAAAAACCAAGTCTCCAACGATAAACTCCAGATCGACCCTTCGTCAATTAGCATACTTCTCATAGCGCTCTTGAGCCACACAGAGCTTTTCTCAAAAATGAGTCACAGCACACTTCATCTCCTCAAGGGCTTCCGGACCTAACAACGGTCTCTCACAAACTTAAGACCAAAACAAAGGAGTTCTACAACGCCTCCCATATAAGGCCTCAAACGGGGCCATCTGCAGACTCTCTTGATAACTATTATTGTAGACAAACTCCATTAGCCTCAGACGCTCATCCCACGCTCCACCGTGGTCCAAAATATAACACTTATCATGTCCTCCACGATCTGATTTTCTCTTTCTGTTTGCCCATTCGTCTACGGATGGTAGGCGATGGAATAACTCAAGTCGGTACCCAACCCCTCTTGCAAGCTCTTCCAAAAGCGAGATGTAAATCTGGAGTCCCGATCTGATACAATGCTAACAGGCACCCCATGTAACCTGATGACCTCTTCATGATATAGCTCAGCTATCTTCTTCATCGAATACCCAATCTTAAATGGAACAAAGTGAGCACACTTTGTCAATCTGTCGACTATCACCCAAACAGAGTCATGCCTATGGGGAGATTTTGGTAGATCAGTGATAAAATCCATTGAAATATTCTCCCATTTCAAACTTAGAATATCAAGCGGTGTCAATTTACCACCAGACCTTCTATGATCAGCCTTGATACACTGACACGTATAACATTCTGATACAAACTTTGTGATATCGCTCTTCATCCCTGACCACCAAACAATTTGCTTTAGATCCTTATACATCTTAGTGGAACCAGGGTGATAGGCTACACTGGAACCATGAGCTTCAACACAGATCTTAGCTCGAATATCACCAAAGGCGGGGATGTAAAATCTACCCCGATACCTCAAGGTATCCAACTCATCCAAGGAGAAATCTGGTAGCTCTCCCTTCACAGTTCCATTTCGGAGGTGCAACAAATTAGGATCATCCATCTGGTGTGCTCAAGGGAAATCCAAGAGGGTTCTTCCGCTTCCAAACTAGCAGGCACAGTACGACTCCCAACCTCAATATCTATCAAAAAGAATTCTTCTACCAAGGACTGTACTGATAGATTAAAAATTTTAGCGGTCTTTCTATTTAAAGTATCGGCTACTACATTAGCCTTTCCTGGATGATAAAGAATTTCCACTTCATAATCTTACACATATTCTAACCATCGACACTGGCGCAAATTTAGTTCCTTCTGAGTGAAGACGTACTTCAAACTCTTATGGTCCGTATAGATCTTGCACAGCACGCCATACAATAAGTGTCGTCACAGCTTCAACGCATAAATTACGACAGCAAACTCCAAATCATGTGTAGGATAGTTTCTCTCGTGAATCTTTAGTTGCCTCGATCCATACACGATCACCTTACCATCTTACATTAGAATACAACCAAGTCCAATGTGTGATGCATCCACATATACAACATACTCAAGTCCTTCAGTAGGCAGAGTTAAAACTGGAGCAGTATACAATCTCTTCTTCAACTCTTGGAAAGCCTCTTCACACTTATCACTCCAAATGAATGCAGTACTCTTCTGAGTAAGTCTAGTTAGAGGAGCAGACAACACTGAAAATCCTTCCACGAATCTTCTATAATAGCCAGCCGGGCCTAAGAAGTTCCTAATCTCCTTAGGTGTAGAAGGTATCTCCCATTCCATCACAGCATAAATCTTGGTCGGGTCTACAGAAATACCGTCCTTGCTTATAACATGACCCAGAAAGGACACCTGAGGTAACCAAAATTCACATTTGCTCAACTTCGCAAATAGCTTATGCTCCCTCAGGGTCGATAAAACCAAACACAAATGCTGAGTATGCTCCTCAACATTGCGGGAATACACCAGGACATCATCTATGAACACAATAACAAATCGGTCCAAGAAATCCTTAAACACCTTATTCATCAAATCCATGAAAGCAGAGGGTGCATTGGTTAAACCGAAACACATCAACAAAAACTCATAATGTCCATGCCGCGAATGGAAAGCGGTTTGAGGAATATCTGCCTCACGAATCCTCAATTAGTGGTAGCCTGAGCGAAGATTGATCTTTAAAAATACCAAGCTACCATGCAACTGATCGAACAGATCATCAATCCATGGCAGGGGATATCTATTCTTAATGGTCACCATATTCAATTCCCTATAATCGATGCAAAGCCTCATCGATCCATCCTTCTTCTTTACGAACAAAACCGGAGCACCCCACAGAGAAGAACTTGGTCTAATAAAACCACACCTCAACAACTCATCGAGCTGTGTACGCAACTCATTCAACTCATGCGGAGCCATATGGAATAGGTTGGTGCGCGTTCTTTTCGATTCGGGTGCCACCCATTCCTTTGTGGCCTGGAGGTTTGTTGATAAACATCGCCTGGATGTGGATCAATTGGGAGACTCCTTCAATGTCAAGCTTCCCTCTGGGGATTCGGTGATATCTAATCAAGGAGTTCTGAGATTCCCTATTCATCTTGGCAATTTTCTGGCCTTTGCGGATCTGATGATTTTAGACCTAGCTGATTTTGATGTGATTTTGGGCATGGACTGGCTGTCCAAGTATGATGCGGTCATCCAGTGCAAGGCTAAGAGATTGGATTGCAGGATGGACGATGACCAACCTATGAGCGTCTATGGATTTCAGGACAGAGTTTCCCCTATCATTTCTGCGGTACGTGCTTGCCGTGCTATAGAGTTTGGTTGTGAGGCATTTTTAGTTTCTATTTCTTCTCTAGAAATAGCTTTTGTTACACCACGTCTTGAAGATGTCTCGGTGGTGCGAGAGTTTCCAGATGTCTTTCCTGAAAGCCTTCCAGGACTTCCTCCTGAAAGGGAGATAAAGTTTGTTATAGACATAACTAAATGAATATGTGGAAAATTATGAAGAAATTAATAAGGATAACTAGGGCAACAACGATAAATAATACAGAACTAAATGAATGATAACTAGGGCAACAACGATAAATAATAAGGATATTTTAAACTTGGGCAAACCTGATATCACTTGCGTAGAGGTTTAAGCTTCCTCGCTGGTCATCACGTTCAGATTTCCTTTTCCTTTATCCAGGGTTGGTGGCGGCGGCAGAGGTCGAAGCAGGGAAAGCTGTAGTGGGGACTGAGCTTGGGGGCACGAAGATTTCTGGTGTCCCTTCTGCCCACACTAGAAGTAGGTCCTTTCTTTCATCCAGCACCGACTCACATCATGACCCTTCCTTGCATAGAACGAGCACACAAGCTCTCCCTTAAGTGCACATTGGATGGCGTGCACCTGCTGCTGCTTCAGGGTGGAAGTCCTCTTGAAACACCTTTCGTAAGGGTGGCCAGGACGACCACAGAAACTATGCACTTCCTTACCTTTCTTCTTCGAAGAAGGGCCAGATGCCCTGTAGCTACCATCCTCAACACCCTTCCTTTTCTCTTTCCTTGCCGCATCACCTTGATTCTTGGCATTTTTAATCACCTCCACTTTTAGTGCGGCTTCCACTGCCACAGCATAACTGTCAGCTCCATAAGCACATGCCCACTGCTGGACATCACTTCTTAGTCCTCCCAGGAAACGTTTCACTCTTCCCTCCTCCGAAGCTACCAAATCGGGAGCAAATCTACTCAACTTGATAAACTCAATCTCGTACTTGCTCACCGTGAGCTGTCTCTGCTTCAGATGCAGGAAGTTATTCATTAGGCAGTCCTGCTCAACCGATGGTAGAAACTTCTTCAGCAGCATCTTCTTAAAAGATTCCCAAGAACAGCCTTCCTTCAGACTTTCCCTTTCTCAAATCCACCAGATCTTTGTCAGGCCTTTTAACTGATAGGCTGCAATCATTAACTTCTGGGCTTCTAGAATTCCATAATACGAAAACATCTCTTCGATGGAGATGATCCAATCATATAAAATCATGAATTCAGCACTCCCGTCATAAGTATAAGGTCTCAATCACTGGAAATGTGAGATGAAAATCATCTCTGGTAGTAGCATCACCGGTGTCACGAAAGGAGCTGGGGAATCAGGTACGGATTGACCCACAACAGGATCTTGCACTAAGTGTTATTGTGTGGGAGCGGCAGACAACAAGGTCTGAATTTGCGATTGCATCGCAACTCTTGCCTTGACAGAGCCTCGTTTCTCTGGCGCAAAATCTCGATCAATGCATCACTCTACGCACCTGATGACTCAACCTCCAACTGGGGAGTCGACCTCGTCGCAATACACTTTGGCGGCATTTCTAAAAAAGGCAAACGAACAACCCATCAAAATCCTAGATTACGACTAGCTAGGTCAAACAAAACTAGTTCAGACCATACTCAAAAGACACTTGCTTAAGCTGTCACTTGCTCTGGGATTATATGATGATGATATGTCCTACTCAGGATGATATCCTATCATCCTATTAACTCACGTGCCTATGATATGAATGCATGGATTCTTTATTCTTATTTAAAATCATGTGTGTACATATGTCATCAGGTAAATCTTTAGCTTGGCATGTTGTGCTTATGTTATGTTATGCTATGTATGCAGTATTATGCATCCTAAAAGGCCTTAATGCATGTTATGAGCGGCGTACACATGAAATGTTATGCATCCCATACTACATAACATTGCATGCAACGAAAAAAGAAAAGTGTGCTAATGGGCATTCATGCGGTGAGGTTATGCATCCCATACTACAAAACCCTCACATGTTGCCACCTATGGTGGATCCATATACAAACACATATTATGCATCCCATACTACATAATATGCCTCGTATACTTCTAATCATGCTTATGATTGTAGTGTTCATGTTTCAGCCAAGACATACTGATGATACATCGGTGTGTGTATGATATTACACTAAACAACTAACACAAACAAGGGAAGGTTGCCCGACCAATTGTCAAGCAACCTCCCTCTGATACCAACTGTCACAACCCGCATTTTTCCCAACAATTTAATTATATCAGAGCAAGGGGAAAATACGCGACGTGATGCCACGTCGTGCAGGGGATAACTGCAGACGTTCAGGCAAGACTCCAAGCTCTACAGTTTTAAAAGGAAACATAAATTATTATGAATGAAATCTAGTTTAAGTTATGATGATAGCCGTATCCCTAGGCTTAGTGGATCATCTAGTCCACGATTTGAAATATAATTTATACGCTTGCGGAAGATACTTGTTTAATTTGAATATAACATCCTACATGAGTATAAATGTCCCTAAGGAACAACTCATGCTAAACAGACTCTAGATTTATAATAAGTATAGGAAAAGTCTTTACGCTAACCAGAAAAAAATAGTTACTTGGTTTTAAAAGAGATTACATGGATGCTTTACTAATAGTAGGTTTTATAAGCTTGAAAATATCTAACATGCAGTCCTAGCAATAAATCATCCCAGAGAGCAAGTAATCTAAACCAAACATAAGACAATCACATCAGATAGCAAGTGTCAAGGTTAAAAAATTCCGTGGGCGTCAACAACCTGACACGAACCCACAATACCAAGTATGTCTGAAACTAGGAAAATAAAACTGAAACAACAACTACCTCGCTATGGCGAGGGGAAAAACCACAGCCGACCTGCTGCTGTAAGGGCTCCAAAACTGGCTCCGCTACCTGCTAATTCTCTGAACCTAAGGCATTCCAAAGACAGAAAACCTCAGCAAGAGGGACAAATGGCGGCAGAGAAGTAAGCAAAATAAAACCAAGGTCAAACAGGGTACCAACCCAAGACCAACAGTACTGAAGTAAGGCATCGAACAGGAAAAGAAAGTAATACTTATGTGAATCATCACGTACTCCAACAAATACACCAGATTTCCCAAGGCAAAAAGGGAACAAAAATAAGTAAAAACATAATGAAGAAAAATTTAATTACCTTTACTAAGCACTTGTGGTCGACTCTACCCAAAAACACGGGCGAGGTGGTCACTCAACTGGACACACCCCTCACGAATAATTTATCCGCTTAACTGAGAGGGTGACTCATACTCTCCACCATACACCGCAGATGCCCAAAAACCCGGTAGACTTCCATAAGGTACAATAAAGGAGTCAGACAACGCGGAGATGGTTTTATCCACTAACTACGGTAATTTTAGAAACCCAAAGAAACCACAACATATATATATATATATATCTCGATATTTGGCTCGTCAGATTCTACTTGACACTTCTAGTTTCAATACATTGTTGATCAACCCTTAGGAACGATTTGCAATCCTAAATAACTCTACTCTATTCAATAACGAAATCTAAGACGTTTAAAACCATCAAAAAGAAACTTCAAGAACGATCAAACATATCCGGACAAAAATCGAATTCAACATGACAAAACGTTACAACCTCATGTGATCATTGAGAAGGTTAATCATAATAATAAATTGGGAGAATAAGTGTAGAAAATTTTAAGGAACATGAAAAACATAGCTGTTACCATCAAATCAGACAAGGAGAAATGAGGGGAAACCACCACTTGCCTTAGTTTCTGCCGGAAAAGTCCTCTGAATCACTCCACGTCGAAGATTGGGGCAAAAGGATGCAGGAGCAGTTGAAATCTGAACAGGAATAGCCGAAAATAGGTTAGGGCCGAAAAACCCTAACGAGAAAAACTCAAGGAAAGGGAAAGATTTTACCACGACAGCGAAGCTCTCGCCGAGACCTTTCCAGATCTATACTCGGTTGAAGATTTCGAGCACTGGAGCTCCGTCGGCGGCCACCGGAAGATTCACGAAAAGAACTCTCTCTCTCTCTCTCTCGCTCGATGTTCTGGTTCGGGAGAAAAGGAATCAGTGAAGAAGAATTAGGTATTTATACTTGATGTAATATTAGCGTAACCCTACTTAAGGAACGAACCGGGTTGACTGAACCGAAAAACCCGAAGTGAAGACCAGACTACTCGAGTGGAAAGCTGATTTTTTTGAGTACTATTTCCCGAGAACAAAGGTTTTCTCTCGAGAACAAGGGCATTTCTCGAGTACCACTTCTCGAGAACAAAGGCTTTTCTGGAGAACAAGGACATTTCTCGAGAACAAAGGAATTTCTCGAGAACAAGGGCATTTCTCGAGAACAAAGACATTTCTCGAGAGCTAGACGTATTTATCGAGAAATGTAGAAGACTACTCGAGAACCAAGAGCAGCAACTCGAGCACAAGAAGAAAACTTGACACTAACAACAGCAGTCGACGGCGTTGAGTGGCACTCAACGCTCTCGAGACGGCATTGAGTGCCACTCAATGCTAGCAAAAGGCAACGCACAAGGACTTCTCGGAAACAAGCTACTTCTCAAGAACTCACCACGCCTTCTCGGGAACAAGACCGGTTCTCGAGAACTGGAGAAATCTTCTCAGATACAAGGGCATTTCGAGAACTGAAGAGCTGAGGCAGAAATAAAAATAAAAATTACTATATTTTTACAAATATATCCTTTTGATCAAACTATATGAATGAATAGTAAAAGACATTTTTGAATAGTGCTTTAATATTAAAATATTCATATTATATATTTTTGAACAAGGAAATACGAGATCAAAAACGGAGGCTCAAACGCGCGCCGAACCAAACGAAATTCGCACCGTAGGCGAACACTGACGCTACAAACACAACGGCGAAGTCAAAACCAAAATCCGACGAGCCATTCCCGAGATATTAATCTTCAAAGTATACTACTAACATAAACAATCCAAAACTTCAATCGCGCGCCGAGACTCCAAAAATGCTCGGATTGCGACAAAACTTGACGAGCAAGTCCAAAATTACTTAACTTAAATTCCGAAAAGCAAAATTTTCTCATAACAACAAGAATTCAGCCGACTCAACCGCACGGACACGAAAATGCCTTAACAGCATTGTGTCGTCAACTCGACGTTAAACGTAACGCCATGACGTCACAAATATGATGTTGCCCATTTAAATAAAATCATCAAAAAATCAGGGGCGTTACAACCTACCGCTGAGTGGTAGTAGCTAACGCCGGGCGGTAGTCTGAATTAATTGGACAAATCTCTAGGGAACCAACCGCTCTGCGCTAGTCCTTTCGCCCACGCTAGCTCGATAAAGTAATTTAACAAGCTCTCGGGAACCTAACGCGCTGGCTCTACCTTTTCTACCGCGCCGTGGTAACCCACTCAATTCTCCAAGGCATTGAGTGCATTGAGACAGCACTACAGCCGGGCGCTAGCTTGGTACCGTGCCATGGTAACCCACTCAATGCTCCAAGGCGTTGAGTGCATTGAGATATCACCACCGCCAGGCGCTAGCTTGGTACCGCTTCGCGGTAACCCACTCAATGCTCCAAGGCATTGAGTGCATTGAGACAGGCCTTCCGCCGGGCGCTATCTTACTACCGCGTCACGTTAGCATTGGAAAAAGGAAAATATTTGTTTTAAATAATATTCCTAATTTGTAGGACAGCTGGCACATCAAGCGTGCAAACCTACCGCCGGGCGCTAGCCTTACTGCCGGCGGTAGCCTATTTTCACGAAGACGTATATAAGGCTGCCTCGGTTTATGTGCCTAACACCTAAGATGAAAAAGGATAAGTCTGTGCATTCTACGGTTTGGCCGCCTCTCTGCGTTCTGTTCCAACTATCTTCATCATAGGAAAAGAACTCCGCCTCCCTCCCATTCGTGAATTAAGAACTCCGGCAATCCAAGGGCTACATCGAGCACGAAGAGATGACCGGTTGCAAGCACACGGAGATCTCAAGCACCGGCCGTAGATCACGATATAGAGAAATCATCAAGAAGGAAACTTTAATCTTAGTTTCTTTAAACCTTCTTTTTTGTAATCTTCTTTTCTATTCTGTCTTGTTGTGAGGAAAATCGACCGGTGAAGGTATTCAAAATCCGGGAAGGATTCTGTGGAAAATCATCCTGGGGTTGGGATGTCTAGATTGGGTGATCTAGCGGGACTCAAAGACCCTTCCTTGTGTTTAGGTGAAGGGTCGGCTCGAAGACCTTTCTTGGAGGGAAAGGGAGAGAGCCAACTGGTCTGGGGAGCGGGTCGGTATAGAAAACAAAAGAGTGTTTTCTTTCACACCGCCTTTGATCTCTGGCTTCACGGGGATCACGATTTTGTAACTGCTAAGAACTTATTATTGATTCTATTTTTAATAAAGTTATTTGTGCTTTTATTTCTGTAAATATTATTCTAGGGGTTCTCTGGTTAATCTCTAAAGTCGGTGTACTTCTCCAAAGGGAAATTTGCCCAGGAAAACGAGGTCTGTGACCTTCCACCGCGCGCTAACAAGTTAGCATCCCGCGGTAGCTTCCAGAACTAGTATTTTTGGACAAAATATTTTAAATTTCAAATAATGCTCGAAACCGTATTCACCCCCCCCCCTAAGGTTAGCCATAAGATCCAACACTTAGTAGAATTCTGCATCTTCAGGTGTTGAGTGCATTTAATGAGCCTTATTCACTTAACGCATAAAGAATTTTATAGTCTAACAGCTTAGGCGTCGTGTGAGCCTTCATCACTCGATGCTTTTGGACTTAGTTTGATTTCTTTGAATGAAGGCGTTGAGTGCATCTTCTTCACTCAATGCTTTCTGCATTTGCCTGGATTCTTTATGAGGCGTTCAGTGGCCTATTTTCACTTAATGCTTCTATACTTAGTTGAATTTTCTATTGAGTAGGTGTTGAGAGAACTACCTTCACTCAATTCTTCTTGACTTAGATAGATTTCTTGACAGCAACACTGTGTCTTTGACTGCATGTAGTTCTGTCGACACTTTTGGTTATATCCATTGAGTGAACTGCCTTCACTCAACACTTCTGGACTTAGGCAGATTTCTTGACAGCAACACGGTGGCTTGAACTACATGTAGTTTTGTCGATGCTTTTGGTTCTAGGCGTTGAGTGAACTGCCTTCACTCAACTCTTCTGGTCTTAACCGGTTTCTTGTTTTGGCAATAGTTAGGATTTGACTGCCTGAGCATGACTCGATGCTTTTAGACTTTTGGAGTTGATTGAACGGCCTTCACTAAATGCTTCTAGACTTAGCTAGATTTTGCTTTGCCAGCATCCTGTCATGAGTCCATCTGTCTTTGTGACTCAGACTACCTGTCAAATAAGTTCAGCAAAGAATAACCTGCATACATTGAACTTAGAGCATGCATCAAATACATTCATGTGTATACCATTGACTTGTGAGCCTTCTTCAAATCTAGGACATTATAATTAATGGACCCAACACCACATTTAACTTTCCCTTCCCTTTATCCAGGTGTTGCGACGACGACAAGGCTTGAAGTGAAACTGGCTGCAGCAGGGGCTAAGAGCATGTGCACCTAGACTTCAAATGCCCTTTGTGCCCACACTGGAAGTATACCTTATCCTTTTTCCAACAATGGGCACCATCACGCCCCTTTTGCTTATACGAAGCATAGACAAGGTCTCTTTTGGGCGTGCTCTGAATTGCCAGCACCTGTTGCTGCTTCTAATCTCCCAATATCTTGAAACACTTCTCGAAGGGATGGACTGGACAACCATAGAAACTACACGCTTCCTTACTTCCCTTCTTTGAAGCTGGGCCGGATGCCCGAGAACTTCCACTGTCATCGGAATTTCTCTTGTCCTTACTCATCTACGCACCTTGATTCTTGGCATTGTCTATCACCTCTACTTTCAATGCAACTTCAACCGCTTCCGCATAATTCTTAGATCTGTACGCACTAGCCAACTGCTGGATGTCTCTACGAAGTCCTCCCAGAAACCACTTTACCCTACCTATCTCAGAGGCAACTAAATCAAGAGCAAACCTGCTTAACTTACTAAATTCTATCTCATACTCACTAACCGTGAGTTGTCTCTATTTCAGGTGTAGAAAATTATTCATCAAACGGACTTGCTCAACTGACGGCAGAAATTTCTTTAGCAACATCCCTTTGAAAGGTTCCCATGAACATCCATCTTAGAGGCTCTCTTTCTCTCGGATCCACCAGCTCTTAGCAAGGCCTTTCAGCTGGTAAGCGGCAACAATTACCTTCTGGCCATCATAAATTCCCAAATATGAAAATATCTCTTCGATGGTATTGATCCACTCATCCAATGCCATGAAATAAGCTCTCCCATCATAGGTAGGAGGTCCTAATCGCTGAAAGTGTGAAATGAAATTCATCTTCGGTGGTAGCAGAACTGGAGGCACCAGAAGAGTAGGAGGAACAGGTATAGTCTGACCTAATATATGGTCCTGCACCACAGGTTGCTGCCCTATGGAGGCAGTGAACAAAGCCTGAATCTACGATTGCATAACAACTAACTGCCTTGACAGAGCCTCATTGCTCTACCATAGCCTTTCCATCACGGCCTCACTTTGTGCAGCTGACGACTCACCCTCAGACTAGGGAGTTGACCTTGTCGCAGTACGCTTAAGCGACATTCCTAATAATGTAACAACTCCCCTGTAATGAACATATAATTTGGGTTCGATTGGGGCCCCACAACGTATAGACGCCACAACTTTCGCATTATAAAGTTATATAAAAGAGTAACGCATCTCAAAACTCAGAAGACAAATAGTGGAAACCCATAAATACTAGAAGTTATCCACTATTACAGGAGTATCAAAATGGCCTTAAGGACTTACAACAATTATGTGTCCTAAAACTGAAACAACAACAAGCAGAGCAATGTGCTTTAGCGCTCCTAGGCTACCTCGGCATGCAAGTCGTATTACAGTTCATGGAGCAAAACATTCAACAAAACATAAGTAAATAAAAGAGGGTCCACTTCATGAGACTTAGGCCTTTTTGGCCGGCGAGCATTCTCCCCCTTGCGATCCTTAACCTGTAAAAATTTGTTGTAACGTGGGTCAGCAAAGGCTGACCTCAACTGTGTAACCAAAACATCTCCTCCTGGTCGTCCCTAGTGGACCCCATGGCACTCCATCACCCTGCAGGTCAGCACGTACATCACATGTAAATATATATATAGAGAGAGTAAAGAAACAGTTTAGGATGTCACATACATCAAACACATTTTTAGGTTGAGCATTTAATAAAAAAGGGACCTACAATGCAGCATGTATGCAAACTTGGGTTTCACCCAAGGCACCCTATAATGCATGAAATTAATATATCATCACGCATCATCACATCACATCACACGGGTACTTCCATTTTCCCCTAATGACTTTCAAGCCGCCACACGGAACACTTGCCTATTCTCCACCCGCTCGTGGGTTTCAAAACTTGGTCTTGTCTGAAAGCTCTAACTTCTCACGTCAGGATTTCATCACGCAAAAAAACTGATGCTAAGAACCTTTACTTGACCCTACTCGCTCATGAGCTTCATCGCCCGGGCTTGTCAAAAACAAGGCATTCTCATCAGTTTCTCAGAAGGGGACTTGTCTCGCTGGGACACTCTCCATGCATGACTTGTGCGTCACAGGCTAGCCAGCCGACCACAGAGACAAAGCCGCACCTTTGTACATCAATCACGAACATAGTCTTTCCCACCCTAATCCACCATTTATTCTCGCACGAAATAAAGGGGGCGACAAACATTATAAATGACATCTTGCTGCAAATGGATTTCTAGCAAAATCCTTAATGTTCATTATGCAACATCAACGAGTCGGTAAATGGTCACGGCTACAGCTTCACCTACAATGTCTAATCAACTAATGGAGCGAATTTCTAATGCAACAGCATGCCGGGGACGGACACAATCGACCCAGGGGTTCCTATTTAACCATGGCATTCCGAACCCCTCTCATTTGAGAGATCTGGTGCCTATATGCTTGAAAGTAAGCAAGAATAAAACGGATGCCTTGAAATCATCCTAAAGACGGAGAGGAGAAATGTCGTTATCTTACGACTCCTCTTCCTAGATATGGAGATCTAAATTTGCACGGATGAACGTGTGCGCCCTCAAATCCTCTCCATAGATATGGCCTCGATTCGACGAACGGAGCCACGAAGCTTCTCTAATGGAGGAGAAAGTCCTTCTTCTTCCTCCTCCAAACCCACTCTCCCAAACCCTAACTCCCACTCAAAAGATAAGAATGAGGGAAAACAACCCTTCATCCCTACTTAAGCCTCTTAGAAGGAGTGTTCTGGGCCATAGGATTACATCCCAAGAAGGATCGGACTGCCTAAACTCAGCCGTTACGAAACTGCTCTCGCATGCTACCGCTGAGTTGTAGCTACCTACTTTACCGCGATAACTTCCCGATCCGTCAATAAAAAAAATGTAGTGCAACCATCGGCGGTAGCAATACTGCTTTGCAGTAGCTCACTCAACGCTTCTGTCACAATGCATTGGGATACCGCCGATAAGTAACTAGCTAACGTCGTGCGCTAACGCTCGACGTACTTAACTCCTGCCACTCAATGCCTACCACCCAACGCCTTCCACTCAACGCAAGAAGGCTACCGCCAGGCAATAACGACCTACCACCGCGCGGTAACGTCCAGAGCCTCAAGTCCAGAAAATTGGGGTGTTACATCTCCTCCCCCCTTAAAAAATTTCGTCCTCGAAATTAATCATGCATTCAAACAATAAAACATAACTGATGCAAAGAGATTCAAAAATTCTTCCCGCATCACTTGCTCACGCTCCCAGGAGAATTTGTATTGCTCGCAGTTATCACATCGCACTTTCATGAGCTTAACCTCTTTATTCCGCAACTACCAAACTGTTGAATCCTCTATGATAATCGGACGGACGTTCGTCCTCAACTCCTCTTCTATCAGCACCGTTGCCGGCTCAACCACAACACTTGTCTCCATCAAAGCTTTCCTTAAAACTGAAACATGGAAGACATCGTGTAATCCACTCAACTCTGGGGTCAATGTTAACCGATAAGCTGATTCTCAAATTTGTTCCACAACTTCGAATGGCCCCAAAAACCTCGGACTTAACTTCTTGAGTCGGTGAATCCGCGAAACACCTTTGAACGGTTTAATCTTTAGATACACCCAGTCGCTTACCGCGAACTTCACGTTCCTTTGATGCGCATTGAAATACTTCGCTTGCCGATCCGGAGCAACCTTCATGCGCTCATGAATCGTTCACACCAACTCACAAGCATCGGCCACCACTTCTTTTCCCAAAAGTTTGGTGTCCCCCACCTCTAACCATGACATCAGTGTTCGACACCGCCTTCCATACAAAGCCTCGTATGGCTCCATCTTGATACTCGCCTGGAAACTATTATTATAGGCAAACTCCACCATGAAATGGTGATCTTCACACCTCTTGCCAAAATTAAGGGTACACATTCTCAACATATCCTCCATTGTACGATTCGTCCTTTCCGTTTGACCATCAGTTTGAGGGTGGAATGTCGTACTAAACTTGAGCTTTGTTCCTAGACTCTTCTGTACCTATCTATAGTCTTTGAACGTGAACCGTCTGTCGTGATCACTAATAATATTCTTTAGAATTCCGTGCAACTGCATAATATTGCAAGCATAAAGTTCTACCAGCTTCTCCACACTTTCCTCCTTCCAATTCGGAATGAAGTGAGCCAATTTGGTCAAGTGATCCATGATCACCCAAATTGTATCGTTACCCTACTGCGACCGAGGTAATCCATGCACAAAATCTATTGAGATGTCATCAAATTTCCACTCAGGGATAGGAAGAGGCTTCAGGTACCCACCCGACTTTTGACACTCAGCCTTCACTAAGGCACAAATTTGGCACCGACTCACATACAAAGCTATATCTCGCTTCAATCTAGGCCACCAAAAGGATTTCTTCATATCCAAGTACATCTTTGTACTTCCTGGATGAATGAAGTACTTAGTGAAATGGGCCTCAAATAATAACTCCTCACGGAGCTTGCTGAACTACACATACCCTTCCATCCTTCTTTAAGACCCCACCAACCATCTCCTGGGTATTACCCTCGCCTTTTTGAGCTTCCACCACATATGACTGGAACTCTGCATCCACATTGGTCGCTTCTCGGATATGATCAGATAAGTCACTTTGCAACTCAATCCAATTCAACCGAGCCATGATATACTCTCCTTTTGCTACACATTCAATGCCGAGAGACTCAAAATCCTGCACCAACCGCTCATCATGAGCTTCAATCCAATTCCCTTATCCAAAATACTTTATACTCAAGGCATCGGCCACTATGTTGGCCTTGCCCGACATAAACTGAATCACTACGTTGTAGTCCCCAATGAACTCGACCAACCTGTGCTGCCGCATGTTCAAATCTTTTTTATCTAAAAGATACTTCAGGCTTTTGTGGTCTGTGAAGATTTCTACCTTTGCACCGTACACGTAGTGCCTCCAAAAAGCAAAAATTATCGCCACTAACTCCAAGTCATGGACGGGGTAATTTCTCTAATGAGGTTTCAAATGTCTAGACCCAAAGGCTATCACATTGCCATGCTATACTAGCACGCAAACCAAACCGCAACCTGACGCGTTGCTGAAGATCTGAAATCCTTTATGAAAGAAAAGGGGATAGATACTACTCTAGAGGGGGGGGGGGTGAATAGAGTAATCAAAAATTACACTAGCAAAGTTGACTGTCTACTCAACTCCCTTGGAGTTAATTGCGGAATGAAAGTTATAGATATTTGAGATTAAACCTTAAAGCCTAACACAAGTGATGTGCACAAAAGGCAGCCAACTGTAATTACAGTTAAGGCTAGGAATCCTAAACAGCAACTAGCAAACCTAGTTAAAATCTAATCACAGCCACAAGGCAAGTAATTAATTAAAGCAATCCAGATGACACAAGGAATTTATAGTGGTTCCCCAAACAACTTGGGTACGTCCACTCTTCTACCAATAAGGTAGGAATCCACTCAGGTTTTTGATCAGGTGCCCTGCCACCAACAAGATCTGCTTTAGGTAGATCCAGAAACCCTTTAGACTTTTGATCAGGTGTCTAAAAACCAACACAGGTTTTTGATCAGGTGCCCTGCCACCAAGGGATACTTTTGAAGGGAGTAATAACCCTATAGAGGAGGGGGAAAGGAGGTTAAGTTGTCTTCTCTATTTTACAATAGATTAGAGAAGCACAATAACTTGCACTGAGCTAGAAAGCTCTAAAAGAATCAAGGCTCCCCCTGGCTAAAAGAACGTCCAGGTGAAGTCTTGCTTCAGTGCAGAAACACTTCAGAAAATACTGAAGGAAAAAGCTACAAGAAGATAAATAATATGAAATAAAATTTCTTCTTCAGACAGCTATCTTCTTCTTCTTCTTCTTCAAAAGGCTCTGAGTGTAAATCTTTCTGGAGGCAGGAGAACTCAGGTTGAAGAAGAGTGAAGAACTAAAACTTCTTCTCAGTTAGATGTGAATGAGCTGAGAGCAGTTGAAAACTGTAAGTTCTTAAGCTTGAATGCTGCTGATAGCTTTTTGGTATGTGAGAGCTAGTTGATTTCTTTCTTCAATGAAGTCTTTATATAGCAGCAGCAGTAACGACTCTTACATGAGTTTGAATCTTGTCTTCTACTGAATTCTGCAAGCTGGGCTGCAAAAAGCATAAAGCAAAACAAAAATACTGCAGACAGATATCCTATAAGAGGATAAAGCTTTCTAAGAAGCTGCAAATAATTCTGATGAAATAATACAAGAGAAAGTCACATCAGAAGAGACTCTTTACAGCCAAGGAAGACTTTTTGAGTCTAACGGCTATAAAGGACAGCCTGGCAGATAAAGCAGAAATCATATCTCAGCTAATAAGACAAACGACTTTGTCAGAAAAAGATTAGCTCATGCATAAGGAATAGAAAAGATATTGCATGGAAATGTTATCACAATTTATTCAAATAATCTTTTATAAAATATGCCAAAATAAATATGAAATTAATCACATCATAGAAGACGACAAAACTACTCAAGACATACAGCAAAATGTCGAACGACCCTCGGAGATCGTCGACCGAAGCACGGAGATCGTCGACCTATCGGACAGATAGTCGAACGATCCAGATAGTCGAACTATTAAAGAAGATAGTCTAACTACCTCAGCAGATAGTCGACCTATCAGAACAGATAGTCGAGCTATCAGATAGTCGATCTATCAGGACAGATAGTCGAACTACCAAAGCAAAACAAATAGTCGACCTATCAAACAGATAGTCGACCTATCAACAGATAGTCGACCTATCAAAGAAAAACAGATAGTCGACCTATCAACAGATAGTCGAACTATCAGATAGTTGAACTATCCAAGCAGATAATCGAACTATCAAAGAAGAGCAGATAGTCTACCTATCAACAAATAGTCGAACTATCAAGGGAAAACAAATAGTCGACCTATCAACAGATAGTCGAACTATCAATCAAAACAGATAGTCGACCTATCAACAGATAGTCGAACTATCAACGCAGACAGAACGTCGAACAACTGATAGACGATCATCGATCAGCCGATAGACGATAGTCGAGCGGCGTTCAACCATAGTCGAACGAAAAATTACTTAGCCAGATTTTCATCTGGACAGGCAATTCTACACAACTAGAGAATCTATCCTATCAACTAACCTTTGACCATAGATATATCTTGGGTCAAGAGACAGAAAGAGAAGACTAAACTCAAATCAAAATCTAGGGTACCAACACTTTAGTCCCTTTCAAAAGACTTAGTATTGGAGCCGACATCAACCTTTCCTTCAAGGTATCAAATGCTTGATTGCACTCCTGAGTCCACACAAACTTCTGGCCCTTACGAGTCAGAGAAGTGAGGGGCGGAGCTATCCGCAAAATTTTTTCCACAAACCTTCTATAGTACACGATTAGTCCAAGAAAACTCTTGACTTCCTCCACGTTGTTAAGAATTGGCCAATCCCTGATAGCCTCAACTTTTGCTGGATCCACCGCCACCCTATAACCACTAATCATATGGCCCAAAAATGCCACCTTATCTAACCAGAACTCGCACTTCGAGAACTTTGCATAAAGCCGGTTCTCTCTCAAAGTCTGCAAGACTACTCTCAAATGAGCCTAATGATCCGCCTCCGATTTGGAGTATACAAAAATCTCGTCAATAAAGACCACCACAAAAAAGTCTAAGTACTCCTGAAACACTCGGTTCATCAAATCCATGCATCATTGAGAACTCAAAGTGGCCATACCTTATACCAAACGCTGTCTTAGGTATGCCCTCATCTCTAATCTGCAACTGTTAATACCTTGACTTCAAGTCAAACTTATAGTACACCACTGACCCAACCAACTGGTCGAATATGTTATCTATCTGTGGAATCGAATACTTATTATTGATAGTCAGTTTATTCAGTTCATGGTAGTCTATGCACAATATCATACTACCATCTTTCGTCTTTACAAACAACACTTGTACACTCCAAGGCGATGAGCTACGTCTTATATACCCCTTCTCCAACAGTTCCTACCACTGTACTTTAAGATCAGCCCACTCATTCGGTGTCATCCTAAAGGGAGGATGTGATACCGGTCTAGCTTCTGGCACTAACTCAATCGAGAAATCGATCTCCCATCGAGGAGGTGCTCTAGGAAGTTCCTCAGCAAGCACATCCTCGAATTCTGCCACTACCAGCACTTCTCCAATTGATAGCTTGGAAAGTTGAACTTCCAACAATGCTACGAAAGCTGCTCCTTCCATGTCAATTGCCCGCACCATTTGCATGGCCAAAATCAGGGAGCGGGCCACTCAACTAAGGCCCTCAAACTTGGCTTCATCCTTTCCTTTGCTCCTTAGGGTCACCACCTTTGATAAGAAGTCACTATTTTCCCATTGCTCTACAAGCCAGTCTATCCCCAACATCACATTGAATTTTTCCAACGGTAGGACCGCTGCTACCAGCACAGAGTCAACTCCATCTAAAATCAATCCAATACGCCCTTTCGTCTCGGTAGTCATGAAAGACCCATTGGGCATGCACACTCTAAGCTCTGCATTCACCGAAAAAGGCTCGACACCATTCCTCTGTATAAAGCTCTCCGCAAGAAAAGAGTGTGGCGCTCCGTATCGAACAGTACCCTAGTGGGTAACCAGAAACTAGCACAAAGCCTAAAACACAGGCAACACACATAAAAGTCTCGAAAGTCTAAAGCCAATAAAAACTTAAAATTTTCCATACTTGTCACCACATCGGATTGTCGAATCGCTTCCTGTTGTCCAAGGATGTAAGCCCTTGGCTGCACGGGTTAGAATCGTGAAGTGCTCGACTCTGCCATCTTCCCTTTTTCTGTGACATTGGGACCGGAATGCACTGACTGCTCCTGCCTTTGCTCTTGTTCAGCGCCACCCTCAGTACAAAATTGAGCATGTGTCCTGACTTTCCACACATATAGCATATTGGTGGTCCCTTGAAACGAGATCCCCCCGACATCATACTGATCTTCTCCCAGGACTTGAAGGGATGGGGCTTATTCTTCCACTTACACCCTTTAGATTTTCCTTGATATTGAGAAGGCTTTCCCTCTCCCTGCTTCACTACAAGTCCCTTGTGATATTGGGTTCGCTCCATATCACCTTCCAACATCGTGGTAGCCTCAATCAACTGTCGAAACCCGCATTCATCATAGTTATAATGGGTTGTCTCAAATTCTCTCTCAAACCATAGTAGAAGAGGTTGTCCCTCTCCTCATCATCAGCAATGGTCGTTCCCGCATAATGACCCAAACAAGTAAATTCATGAACGTACTCATCCATAGTCTTATCACATTGTACCAAGTGTAGAAACTGCCTCTCAAGGGCTTACCTTGTTGATGATGGGATATACTTCTTTAAGAAGTGATTCCCGAACACTTCCATGGACAGGGTGCGTCAAGGAAACTGGCGGCCGCTATGGCTCACCCACTATAGCTTGGCTTCGTCTTCCAATATGAGGGTCGTGAACTATGATTGCTTTTCCTCTGGAATCTCTGCCTCCCTCAGAAGTTCTTGAATCCTTGCTAACCAGTCCTTCGCATAAGTCGGTCTGCCGACTCCCTAGAACGTTGGAGGATGGAAACTAAGAAAGTACTTCATCTGTCGGCCTCCCTGCCTAACAACCACCCTCTCAGCCAACATCTCTACCTGCATGGCTCCTCCATCCGGTATTACCGGTGCTGCATCCAGGGTAACCGGAGTCGTTACCTGTGCAACATGGGTCACAACTTGCGTTGCCGCTACAGCTTGGGCCGCTACCATTGCCTTTGCAAGCATGCGACAAAAATCTGTCGAGGTCATACCCATGCCCATAGGACTCGGAGCAGTAGTACTGTTCTCCGAAGGCTCCTCTTGTGGCTTGGATGTCCCCGCCTCATCACTTGCACCCTTATTAAAAGCAAGGCAAAACAAGAATCAACATCTATTCGCAAACTTAGACACTAGGACACTCACGGTCCCGCAATACTCCTATGAGGATAACTTCTTTACGCGATCCGATTATGACAAATCGACCACTAAACCTTACCCATGACACTAACCTGGCATTATTACCAAATTGTAACACCTCCCCTATAATGACCATATAATATGGGTCTGGCCGGGGCCCCACAACATATAGACTCCACAGCTTTAGCATTATAAAGTGATATAAAAGAGTAACGCATCTCAAAACTCAGAACACAAATAGCGGAAACCCACAAACACTAGAAGTTAACCACTATCAAAGGAGTATCAAAATGGCCTTAACAACAATCATGTGTCCAAAAACCTAAACAACAACAAGCAAAGCAACGTACTTTAGCACTCCTAGGCTACCTCGGCATGCAAGCCGGATTACAAGTCATGGAGCAAAGCATTCCAAAAAACATAAGTAAATTAAAGAGGGTCCACTTCATGAGGCTTAGGACTTTTTTACCGGCGAGCTTGCACTTGCGATCCTTGCCCCGTAAAAATTTGTTATAACGCGGGTCAGTAAAAGCTGACCTCAACTGTGTAACCAACACATCTCCTCCTGGCCGTCCCTAGCGGACCCCAGGGCACTCTATCTGCAGGTCAACACTTCATATGCAAATATATATATATATATATATATATATACATAGAGGGTAAATAAACAGTTTAGGATGTCACATACATCAAACACGTTTCTAGGTTGAGTATTTAATAAAATAGGGCCTACAATGCAGCATGTATGCAAACCTGGGTTTCACCCAAGGCACCCTATAGCACATGAAACTAACATACCCTCACACATCATCACATCACATCAAACGGGTACTTCCATTTTCCCCTTATGACATTCAAGAAACCACACAGAACTCTTGCCTAGGCCTCACCCGCTCGTGAGTTTCAAAACCCGGGCATGCCTGCAAGATCTGACTTCTCACGTTAAGATTCCGTCATACAAACAAACTGATGCTAAGAAGCCTTGCTTGACCCCACCCACTCATGGGCTTCATTGTCCGGGTTTGTCAAAAGCTTGGAGTTCTCGTCAGTTTCTCAGATGGGGACTTGTCTTGCCGGGACACTCTACACACATGACTTGTGTGTCACGGGCTAGCCAGTCGACCACAGAGACAAAGTCGCGCCTTCGCACATCAATCACGAACATAGTATTTCCCACCCTAATCCACCACTCATTCTCACATGAAATAAAGGGTGGGGGAAAACTTCACAAATGGCATCTTGCCGCAAATGGATTTTTAGTAAAATTCTTTATGTTCGTTATGCAACATCACCAAGTCGGACTAACGGTCACAACTATGGCTTCACCCACAATGCCTAATCAACTAACGAAGCGGATTTCTAATGCAACAGCATGTCAGGGACGGACAAAATCGACCCGGTGGTTCCTATTGAACCATGGCAAACCCGAACCCCTCTCATTTGAGAGATCCAGTGCCTAATTGCTTGAAAGTAAGAGAGAATAAAACGGATGCCTTCTACGCATCCAAAAGACCGAGAGGAGAAATATCGTTACTTTACGAATCCTCTTCCTAGACATGGAGATCTCGATAAGAACAGATGAACGTGTGTGCCTTCAATTTCTCTACATGGATCTAGCCTCAGTTTGGCGAATGGAGCCTCGGAGATTCGCTAATGGCGGAGAAATTCCCTTTTCTTCCTCCTCTAAACCCTCTCTGCCAAACCCTAACTCCCACTAAAAAGGGAAGAATGAGGGAAAACAACCCTTCTGCCTTACCTAAGCATCTTTGACGGAGTGTCCTGGGACATAGGATTACATCCCAAGATAGATCGGACAGCCTAAACTCAGCGCTACGAACTGCTCCCACATGCTACTGTCGGGCAGTAACTACCTGCCGCGCCGCGATAACTTCCCGAGGTTTCGATCAAAAATAATCCAGCGCTACCGTCGGCTGTAGCAATACCACTACGCGGTAGCTCACTCAACGCTTCTGTCACAATGTATTAGGCTACCACCGAGCGGTAATTAGCTAATGTTGTGCATTAACACTCAACACACTTGACGCTTGACACTCAACACATACCACTCAATGTCTTCCACTCAATGCAAGAAGGCTACCGCCGGGCGATAGCAACCTACCGTCGCGCGATAATGTCCAGAGCCTCAAGTCCAAAAAACTGGGGTGCTACAAATAAAACAACGAACAACTCATCTAACCTTTCTTAATGCTAGAACTACTGAATTAAGTTCAGACCATACATGTATAGATAGTTTCTCTTACTGCTACTTTGCTCTGGGATTTTTTAAAAGTGATGTTATGCTTTAAATTAAGATGATACACCATCATCCTACTGACTCATGTACATATAATATGAATACATGAATCCTTTTTTTTGTTTAAAAACCATGTGTGTACATTTGTCATCATGTAGATCTTAACTTGGCATGTGTGCTCATGCTATTTATGTTATGCATGCAGTGTTATGAATTCTAATAAAGGCCTTAATGCATGTTATGAGCGGCGTACACATGAAATATTATGCATATCATACTACAGAATATCGCATGTAACGAAAAAGTAAAATCTAATGGGCATCCATGTGATGATTGTTATGCATCCCATACTATATAATAGTCATATGTTGCTTCCTATGAGGATCTATATATAAACACATATTATGCATCCCATACTACATAATATGCCTCGTATACTTCTTATCATTCTTATGAGTGCAGTGTTCATGCTTTAGCCAAGACATACTGATGACACATCGGTGTGTGTATGCAATGAGACGAGACAACTATAACTTTACCAGAGATAGCTGTTTGACCAACTTGTCAAACAAACCTCCCTCTAATACCAACTATCACAACCTACATTTTTTCAACATTTAATAATGTATCAGAGTAAGAGAAAACACGTGCCATGATGTCATGTTGTGCAGGAGACAACTGCATATGCTCAGGAAAGAACTTACTCCTAAGACTTTTCAGGAAATTATCAAGTTTATTATGATGAAGATACAATTTGAGTTTAAGTTTTACAGGTCGTGTCCCTTGGCTCAGTGGATCAACTAGTCCACATGTGAAAATAGACATATATGTAGTGGAAAATACTCGGTTTATTTCATTATTATCCAATATGAGTATGAAGATCCAGTAGGATAATTCATGATATGCTCACCTCTAGATTTAATATAGGTTTTAAAAGAGCTTTTACGTTCGTTAAAGTAGAGTAGCATTTGATTTAAAGAGATGCAATGGGTATGAGATAATAATATTTATCCTTTTATACTTTAAAAATAACTAACATGCAACCAAGCATAAATCCTTCCATAAGAGCAAGTAGGTACGATAAATAGCAAGAAAATTAGCATAACCGTAAGCAAATAGTCTATCATCCACTATGGGCGTTAACAACCTGACACGAACCCACATAACAAAGTGTATGTCTGAACTAAAGAACGAGAAAAACAAAACTACCTCACGGAGGTAAGGGAAGAACCACTGCTACTACTGTAGAATGCCTGAGACCACCAACTCAAGCTGATCAGACCGTTACTGCTCTGAGCCTGAGGCATTCAAAAGAAAAGAATGCCTCAACAAAAGATATATAAATGGCAATAAAGGGATTAACACGTGAATCATTAACACTGGTAAAAGAGATGACAAAACCTAAACCAAAACATAGTAAACAATGAAGAATTCAAGAGGTTAATTATATAAAGTTGGACCAAGTGCGACAAAGAGCTAAGCTTTAAAAACATCTGCAAGAGTATGCTTATAAACATATATCTATATATAAGAAAAGACTGATCAGATAAACACGTGAATCATTAACACTGGTAAAAGAATCCTGTTACTGAGGCGGTGGCCACTTGTCTGACACAAACCATTTGACCAAACAATCTCAAAAGGCACTGTGGTGGTGGCCACATTGTCCAACACGTCCCAACAGTCCATAAAAAGAAAAAAGAATAAACACCCACTAGGCGTAATGATTCACAAACCAGCACTGAGGTGGTGGTCCTTTATCCCCAGCATACAAAAGGCCACAAAAAAACTTCCAAAATTACTGATAACAAAAGAAAAAACCCAAAAAACAGCATCAGATTCCCACAGTGACGCAAAAGGGATGACAACCAAAAATTTCCTAAAGTATACTCGACGAATTGGAGTTCATTTGGCGAAGAAAAATTCTAAGTCCACACAGATTCGTCGAGAATACTCGACGAATTGCTGCTTACCCGACGAATTAGACTTGACTTCACATCTATACTCGACAGATTCGACTTGACCTCACACTGATACTCGACGAATAGGAAGGTCACTCGTTGGAAAACTTATAAGTCTACACGGATTCGTCGATACCATTCGACGAATTGAATCGACGAATAGGAAGGTCAAAGTCGACAAAAATTCTAAGTCCAAGAAAATTCGTCGAAAAACACGCGATGAATTCATGGTCAACTCAATGAAAAAGACTTACCCGACGGATATACTCGACGAATTGGACTTGGTTCCACAGATGTACTCGATGAATTGGACTTGGTTCCACGGATATACTCGATTAATTGAACTTTGTTAGTACAACTAAAACTCAAGGATAATCGACGAATTCGTCGAGAATACTCGACGAAAAAGACTTAGCCTCTCATAAACACTCGACGAATTCTGCTTCACTCGATGACTAATTGAAATCGCTCAATGTCAAGTCTTCACTCGACGAATTTCGCTTCACTCGATGAATTCTACTTGGATCGATTCCTACCCTACACCGAAATCAACAAACCCTAATCCATACCCTGATTCTTTGGTTCTATATAGGGAAGAAAAAGATAACAGGGACATAGGAATGAGTAAGAGGGGAGGAACTACCACTTGCCTCAAAATCTCCCGAAAACAGCCTCTCCATAGCTCCGCTTCAATGATCGGCCGCAAGAACTCCTCGCCTACGATCTCTGAAACTTTACAGGGTAAAATAAGGGTTATTGTCAAATACCCTAACGTCAAAAATCCACGAAATTGGAAAATCTTACCGTCCACGCGAAGATCTTGGCGAGAGCTTTCCGGATCTATGCTCCATCGAAGGTTTCATGCACCAGAGCTCCGAAGGGCGGTGGTCGGAAGGCTTAGTAATGTCCGAGTCATCCCTTCTCTCTGCTCTTCGGACCGACGACTTAGGGAAGACGATGAATAGGGTTTCTTAAGTACATATATATATATATATATATATTTATATCTATAATATAATATTATTAATATAATAATTAGAAAATCTCAAATGACGAGAAAGACCAAATCACCTTGGATCTTGATGAAATTCGCCCTAAGGCAAAATATCGGTGCTACGAATCCATTGGCGAAGTCGAAACCAAGATCTGACATACCAATCTTGGGTTAAAATTCCCTGAAGTTAAAACAACAACCATCATAAAAAACCACCAAGATCCCAATTAAGCCGGATCGCAACGAAACTCCACAAACACGCTTAAAATTTATTACTTTAATTTTTTTCAAGTCAACACTCGAATTCTGATGTGTCTAACAACTACCACTAAAGGGATTAACATAATACCAAAGAACAAAATCACGCAACAACGACGACGCCCCGTTAACTACATGTCAACGTAACGCCCTTACGTCTTTAATATGACACTAAGGAGATCGAAATAATTATCGAAAATTCAGGGGCATTACACTTGCTCCCAGATTCGAATAGACTGAAGTTGAAAAAGAAGGCTATGGACTGTGATGCCATGACCATGAACATCTTGGTGTCCACCATGACTAATAAGATCTTTCAAAAGGTTACAGAATGCCAATTTGTAAAAGAAATCTTGGAAACATTGTCAAGAATAGTTGATGGCAGCTGATCTGATGAAAGAAAGGATAGAAGGTCCATTCTCATATCATAACATGAGAACTTTCAAAAGAGAGCATAGGTTTAGTTGTTGAAATACATGAAAGATTCAACATAATAGTTAATGAGCTCAAAGGACTACATAAGGAGATCTTATTGATAGAAATTAATGTCAAGCTTATTGTTGGTGCTAAAAGTGCACCTCCACGACAACAAATTATAATATGGGGAGAAAGGGGGAGAGAGATTGAGAGTATCAGGTTATTAGAGGTTAAGAGAATGCAGACAGCATAGGCCGCTAGCAGTGGCAACACTAGACTTCGCCCGTCGTGATGAATTCCTCTCTTACGCGAGTTTTCCTTTGATTTAAAATGGGATTACACTGGTTAGAAAGAAGAAGAAGAGTGTGAGTGGTGGACGAATATCCGCAAAGAGAATAAAACCGAACTAAAATTCCTTCTAGGCAAGTATACCTATCGAATTGTAGCTAGGGGGCATAAGTGTCGTATTAAAATCCGGAAACTATTGAGTAATATTACTCACACGAAGACTATTATCTTATCGAAAGAACTTTTTTAGGGTTGTTTAACTAAAAGACTAGCAGAAGAAAACCACTTGCGATTAAGTAAAGAGCTACTAAAAGTGATTAGAACGAGGGGTTGAAACGATGATAAAGAGAAGCACTCGATCGAGAATCACCTTGGCAAAAGTTGATTAAAGACACGATAATAAACCTAAGCTTAATAGGGTAAAGGTCCTTGATCGTGAGGTTCCCAAAGCTTGAGCAAGCTTCTATCAAAGTCGTGCCCAACTGAGTTTAGGAAGGTCTGACCGAACTCTCGTCCAAATCGGAGACCTAAAGCTTGCTTTACGCTGTGAACCCCGCTATTGGATTTGACTCCAATCCGGGAGATTTAACACTTACCTCTCTCGAGGAGTGTGTGCAACTCTCTTTACTCTTGAGTGTTCACTCCAAACTATGAGCCTCTCGGTGAGCTAAGAGTGGAAACAAAAATGGAAAATATATATCGATGATATATCTCCAAACATGATTATTCAAGAGTAAATCTAAGGCTTAAACTCTAAAAAGAAAAAGTAAACTAAAGCATCATAACTTAATCAACTCAAGCCTCAGATCATCAAGATCGAGTACTAGGAAGATTAGATACTTATGGTGAAGTGGAGGAAGAGAGATGAGTAGGAATGCATGGAGACAAAATGGAGACAAGTAAAAATAAACACACTTTATATTAATTCAAAGAGAGCATACAACTTGAAATAAAAGACTATTACACTTGCATGGATTGAAAACTAGGCTAGCATTAACAGTAAACTATTAAAGAAATTACAAATACTATTACAAAAGAGTAGAACTAAAATAAAATTAAGAAAGGCTAAAAATGAAAAAGGGAGAGAGGAAGAACACTAAAGGAAGTGCTTAAAATGGCAGCACTTCCCCTCTCCAAATTTCTCTCTCGAAAATACAAGGGGTGGGCTCAATTTATAGAAGTTTCAAAGAGCAGGACATGCACACGCCTACTGTCATGCAAGGGGGTTGACCTCGGTACGAAATATGGCGGGAAATGATGATTGCCTCGGTATGGGTGACGTGCATTAATGGAAGCAATAGGCTTTGTGGAAGAGCGGGACTTGTTCTATGGCAGCAGGCCCTATACAGGGAGGGCTCGACGAACGGCGAAGAGTTCGTCGAATGGCGAAGAGAAGGAGAAGGAGGAGTTTGACGAAGAAGGGTTAGTTCGACGAACTGGGAAGAATTTGTCGAATGGAGCAGGGAGCTCGAGGAATAAGGGTGAGTTCAGCGAACTGGGAATAATTCGTCGAATGGAGTAGGGATCTCGACAAACTAGAAATGAAGGAGCCGTTTGTCGAACGCAAAAGAGGCGTTCGACAAATGGGGGAGAGAAGGCGGAGTTCGACGAACCAGGAATAGTTCGTCAAATGGAGAAGGGAGGCATTCGACGAATGGCGAAGAGTAAGAGAAGGAGGAGTTCGACAAAGAAGGGTGAGTTCGACGAACTGGGAAGAATTCATCAAACGGAGAAGGGAGCTCGACGAACTAGGAATGAAGGAGCCATTTGTCGAACGTAGAAGAGGCGTTCGACCAACGGGGGAGAGAAGGCAGATTTCGACGAACCAGGAATGAAGGAGCCGTTCGTCGAACGCAGAAGAGGAATTCGACAAACTGGGGTGAGAAGGCGGAGTTCGACAAACCAGGAAGAGTTCGGCGAATGCTTGATCGACGAATTATGAGCTCGACGAATCTTGGCTGAAAAACTACAAACCTGCAAAGAAAAGAGAAAAAATTAGTGGCATTAATATATATACAAAAGGAGGTCGAAATAAAGCTTTTAAAACATGATTTAATTACAAAAAAAACTAAAAATTCCTAATAGTTTAGACTACAAAATGTACTATCAAATTCCCCCAAGCTTAAGCTTTGCTTTTCCCCAAGCAAAGAAATAAAAACTAGCGAACATAAAAGTGACTAATCAAAAAGTTCTAATTATGCTAACACAAGCACTATGCGAAATTCTAAGCAGGGAGAAAGTTAAACGTAAACCGAATACAATTACTTAAACATGGTTTCAACTTTTATAAACTTTACTAATAAAAATAAATCATCCAAGATTTTAACAAAAAAATTTTAATAAATTTAAGCAAGGCAACGAAGTGAAAAAGCGCATTGAGTTGTTACTAGATCCAAGGGACACATTATAACTATATCAATCAAATAACAAAAAATCAAAATTCAAATCCAAACTTAGCTAATTTACTTTCCTTCTTTACTTAGCTAAAAATAAAATTCAAAAACATGAATAAAAAGGACTTATTAGGAACAAAACATTTGGTTTAGGATTATGATTAGGAGTGGAATTCAAAGATAAAAAGGAGGCTTAAAAATCACACTAAACCAAAATAAAGAGTTTCAAAAATTTCATCATAAATAAAATATTTTTCTTTCTTTTTCTTTTCCATTTTCTTTTCCTCTTTTTTTTTTTTTTTTTTTCAAAACAAAGGCCATGAATAATTTTTCTTTTCATTTTGAAATTGGCCAAACAAAAGTAAACATTTCCTTTGAGCATACTTTTTCAAAAAGTTCTCCAAATAAATCGCAAAACAACCCTATCATAATTATGAAAATTTTTAACGAAACTCAAAAAATTTATGTGATTAGATAGGTTGGAAAATTTTAGCTTTGGTGAAAATGAAATGATTAGTGGAGCTATCAATTAAAATTAGAAAAATGCTCAAAAGTGGCTAACTAGGGATAACAAAATTTAGGTTGGCAAGAAGGCTCAAATGAAAACAAAAATGGCCTTAATCATTTTCATGATACGAAATTTATCTAAAGCGTTAGTTTTGAAAAAATTCAAAAAACAAGTCCTAGATAATAAAAGAAGACTAATGAAATTATCTTGAAAATAGAAATAATAGGCGCCTTGGATCGTTCACATTTACTACACTAGTCAAAAGTTGACATTACACAAATTACCCAAAAATGAAAAGGAAAATAGTGGATGAAAGATTTTTAAAAAGTAAAGAAAATTATGAACAAAAAACCATAATAAAAACGGGAGTTTTAGAAAAAACGTTTCGCATTAACGTGCTACTGTGACTTAGGAACACAGCATGGACAACATTTTACTTGTGAAACATAATTAAAAAGATCGATTAGAGAGATTATAATTAGCTAAGTCGTTATATGGAATTTTGAGAAAAACAAAACAAAAACAAGGGGCACTATTGAAATACAAAAAATAGTTTAACCTATTAAAGTTTGTATTCATAATTTTTTTATTTTGAAATATTCTCTTTTTTTGGGATTTTTAAAGATATTATCTTTTTTTTAGGTAATAATTAAAAAAAAAGAGAAGTAAAATATTTTAGAAACAACACTAAAAAAATTTGTTTTTTATATATTTTTTTCTAACTAAAACAAAAGGAAGGAGAAAATCCTCCCGCAAGCTTAAAATGGGCACATTGTCCTCAATGGTGAAAGGAGGAGAAAGACAGAGAAAATTTAAAACAGAATTGAAAGTATAGAATTTTAAAAAAATAGGTACTTCCCCGGATATGTGAATCGCGGAATGCTGCGTGATGCTGCTCCACCATTCTTGCGCTTTGGATCTTCATGAAATGTCTTCTTTGGACTTCGTGATGGATTCAGCAACATTAGAGCAGGAGATCGCAGAAGCTTCAGCTTATCGGAGCTGTCCGGGAAAAAAAGTCTAAAATAAAGAAAATAATAAAAAAAGAAACTTGGGTTGCCTCCCAAGAGCGTCATTTGTTTAAAACGTTGTTTGAGCTCGACGCAACAAAATAATATTGTCCAAAAATAATTTTCCAAAATAATAATTAAAGTTTTAACAAAAATAAAAAGTCTTAAGTTACTTAAAGTTCATGCAAAAGAAACTTAACATTGTTCGGACTGACATCATAACCATAGAAATAAAGTTTAAGACGTTGTCCATTCACTTTGAAATCACCCTTATCAGGGTGCGTGGCATACGAAAAAACTTCTTTTACAGAAAATGGGCCAGACCTTCGTGACTTTAACTTGCCAGGAAATAAACGTAAACGCGAATTATATAAAATAATTTGGTCGCCCGGCTTAAAGGTTTTTGGGTGCCTTAAGTGTTTTTTGTGAAAATGTTTCGTCCGATCTTTATAAAATTTGTTATTTTTATACGCGTAAGGGCGCCACTCGTCGAGTTCGTTAAGTTGGAATTTTTAAAAATTGCCGACAGAGTGGGGATCTAAATTTAAGAACCTTAGGGCCCAAAAAGCACGGTGTTCTAATTCTATAGGTAAATGATACGATTTTCCATAGAACAACCGATAGGACGTACAACCGATGACAGTTTTGTACGCAGTTAGGTAGGCCTATAGAGCATCGTCTAATTTGGTTGACCAGTCTTTTCTAGAGGTGGAAACAGTCTTTTCTAAAATTCTTTTAATCTCTCTATTCACTACTTCAACTTGTCTGTTAGTTTGGGGGTGGTAGGAAGCTGAAAGCTTATGTGAAATGTCGTATTTTATAAGAGTTTTTGAAAACTGCTCGTTACAAAAATGTGAACCCCGATCGCTAATGATGTCTCGTGGCGTACCGAGTTGAGAAAATAATTTTTTAAGAAAGTAATTATGACTCAGGAGTCGTTAGTAGGAAGAGCTTGGTCCTCAGCCCATCGTGAAACATAATCTACAACAACTAAAATAAACTTGTTCCTGAAGCTAGAAGGATAAGGGCCAACAAAATCAATTCCTCGGAGGTTGAAAACTTCGCACTCGAGGAAATAATTTTGCGGCATTTCATTTTTATTGGAAATGTTTCCTGACCATTGGCAACTATCACACCTACTCACAAAAGCTTGTGCATCTTTAAACAGGCTAGGCTAGTAAAAACCCGCGCAAAGCACTTTGTGAGCGGTACGAGGGGCTTAATAGTGCCCACTAGTCGGTCCTTCATGCAAATGTTTTAAAATATCTAATCCTTCTTTGAAAGAGACAAATCTCCTTATCACCTGGTCCGTACAAACTCGGAAAAGATGCGGGTCCTCCCAAATAGTTCTTCAATTCAGAAAAGAATTTCTTCTTTGGCTGAGATGAAAACTCTTTCGGGAGGACACGAGCCACTAAATATTTGGCTATGTGTGCAAACCAAGGGGAAGGGGATGTGTTAATTGAAAGTAGCTTCTCATCAGGAAAATAATCATTAAAAGATTTTTCATCTAAATTTTCTATATACGGATCATCTAATCATGAGAGATGGTCGGCGGCCAAATTCTCGGCACCTCACTTATCATGGATTTCTAAGTCAAACTCCTGGAGGAGTAAGACCCAGCAAATCAGGCACGGCTTGGCATCCGTCTTAGCAAGAAGATGCTTGAGGGCCGAGTGGTCAGTGAAAACGATAATTTTTGAAAGCGTGATGTATGGTCTGAATTTATCGAAGGCGAAGACAACAGCTAGGAGCTCCTTCTCGGTCATGGTGTAATTCTCTTTTGCATGTGTGAGTGTTTTACTTGCATAATAAATGGGGTGGAAGTTCTTAGATATGTGTTGACCTAATATGGCTCCCACTGCGAAACTACTCGCATCGCACATAATCTTAAAGGGAAGGTCCAACACCGGAGCTATCATAATTGAGGCATTAATTAAATTTTCTTTTATTAATTCAAAGGCAGATAGGCAAGGTTCGTCAAAAATAAATGGGACGTATTTTTCCAAAAGATGAGTAAGGGTTTTGGTGATTTTGGAGAAGTCTTTAATGAAATTGCGGAAGAAGCCATCGTGACCTAGGAAACTTCTTATTGCTTTTACGTTCGTAGGCGGCGAAAGTTTCTCGATAACTTCTATCTTAGCTATATCTACTTCAATTCCTTGGGAAAAATCTTATGACCCAAAACTAACCCCTCCCTCACCATAAAATAGCATTTTTCCCAATTTAGGGTGAGGTTAGTTTTTTCGCATCTTTCCAAGGCTTTCTCTAGGTTTTCCAAACAACTATCAAAAGCATCATCGAACATGGAGAAATCATCCATAAAAACCTTCATTATGCTTTCTATGTACTTGTCAAAGATAGCGAGCATATATCGCTTGAATATAGCTGGCGTATTGCACAACCCAAACAACATTCTTTGGTAAGCGAAGGTACTGAAGTGATAAGTAAATGTAGTTTTCTTCTAGTCCTCGAGAGAGATGGGGATTTGAATATACCCTGAGAGGCCATTGAGAAAACAGTAAAAGCTATGGCCGGATAGTCGCTCTAAGATTTGATCGATAAACGGCAAGGGAAAATGGTCCTTGTGGGTGGCGTCGTTTAACTTACGATAGTCAATACACATTCTCAACCTCGTCATCGTCCGTGTCGGGATTAAGTCATTATTCTTATTACTAACTACAGTTATCCCTCCCTTTTTTGGCACTTCCTGAACTGGGCTGACCCACTTAGTATCAGAAATAGGATAGATAATTCATACGTCTAACAACTTCATAACCTGGCCCTTAACTACTTCTTTCATATTGTGATTTATGCGGCGCTGAGGTTGGATGGAATTGCATGAATTAACTTCCATTAGGATTTTGTGGGTACAGAAAGATGGGCTTATGCCCTTGTTATCGGAAATCTGCCAAGCAATAACTCGGCGATGTTTGCGTAAAACTAGAAGGAGTTTATCATTTTGCACTTCAGTTAGGTAGGCCGAAACTATTACTGGTAGTTTAGAATCTTTATCTAAGAAGGCATACTTAAGATTTTCAGGCAATTCTTTTAATTCTAGGGTAGGGGTTCTTCATACGATGATTTGGAAGTTCTTTCCTTTTCAAAAATAATATCTTCGTAAACTTTAACTTCATACGGAAAATTGGAAAGGGTGGAGTACACGGCCATGGTCGTTTCTTGCAGAAATTCATTTGGAAGAGTTGAAGGAAAAAAATCAGAAATCTCACTTTCAGAAAGGTAGTAGGAAGATTCTTCACCTAAGGCATCTAAGAAAAAATAGGAGTCATCATTCCCTAGGGTGTTCTTCAATGAAGAGGTGATAGAGAAAGTTAATTCATCGTCGCCTACTCGAAGGAAGAGCTTGCCATTTCTTACATCAATGATAGCTCGGGAGGTGGAAAGGAAGGGTAGGCAAAGGATCAGGGGAACCTCGACGTCTTTTTCGATGTCCAATATGATGAAATCCACCGGGAACATGAATTTGTCGACTTTGACTAGAACATCCTCCACTATTCCTAACGGGTATTTGACTGATCTATCAGCGAGTTGGATACTCCTATGAGTGGCGTTGAGGCTACCAATTCCTAACTTCTTGAATAACGAGAGGGGCATCAGGTTGATACTCGCACCTATGTCGGCTAATGTGTGCTTGACAAAAAGATTACTAAAGACACACTGAATAAAAAAACTACCCGGATCACTAATCTTCTTTGGCAAACCGTTTGTAAAGAGTGCAGAGCACTCGACATTTAGTGTGACATGCGATAAGTTTTCTAACTTCTTTTTTATTAGTCAGGAGGTTCTTTAGGTACTTAGCATACTTCGGCATCTGGGAGATTGCTTCATGGAAGGGTAGATTTATGTGGAATTGCTTAAATATTTCTAGGAAGCGGACTATTGATCAACCTGACATTGCTTGTTATGTTTGGAAGGGTATGGTGGAGTTGGATCATTTTTAAAGATGGGTGGTGGAGTGAGATCTTTCTTTACAATAGAGAGAGGGGTGATACCTTCTTTTTCAACAGAGGGTGGAATTTTTAAAACGGTGGCGGAGCTTGCCTCGGGCTCTTCTCTAACCATACCAGAAACTTGCTTTCCACTTTGAAGAGTTATAGCTTTCGCTTGCTCTCTTGGGTTGGGCTCGGTATTGACAGGAAGTGACCCGACGAGTCGCTCAGATATAATTTTTGCGAGTTATTCTACTTGATTCTCTAGACTTTTAACGCTTCCGGCTATGATTCTTATAGTAGCGTGATTTGTGTTTATATATTTAGAAAGTAACTCCTCCAAGCTTGGAGGTTTTGGATAATTTTGAAGAGGTGTAGGTGGTGCATAAAAATCATTTTGTGGCGGCAGGCGCATCGCGTTCGAAGGGTTACTCCCCAAAAAATTAGGGTGGTTTCGTAAAGCGAGATTATAACTATTCTGAAAAGCAAAGTCCAGTGCGAGAAAACTAGCAGCAGAAAAATTATGAAAAGCATTTCTTGGCATATTATTAACATAATCTAATTGTTTGGGGCAGCAGTTACAGATTCTCATACCTGAGGGGCGGAGGCAGCAGTCATCTCTGTTATCTTCTTGCTTAAAATTTCCACTTACAGAGCTAGTTGGGAGACATTGTCCACTTCAAATATACCTGCAGGTTTGTTTGGGAAGGACGTAGGCACATTCCACTGATATCTGTTCATGGCCATGTCCTCAAAAAGCTCAAGAGCTGCTTCTAGGGTTTTGTGGTTTAAGGTACCACCAGAAGCTGCGACTATCATTTGCTTTGTGCTTTGATTTAGCCCATTGTAAAACGTCTGCACTTGCAACTATACAGGCAGCGCCTGATGGGGCCATTGTCTTAAGAGATCTTTAAATCTTTCCCAGGTTTCATACAAGGTTTCAGAATCTAATTGTCTAAAGGCAGAAATATCGTTCCTAAGTTTTGCGGTTTTAGCTGGCGGAAAATACTTCGTCAAAAATTGTTCAGTTAGTTGATTCCAGATGGTGATGCTATTTTTTGGTAGAGTGTTTTGCCATTGCTTAGCCTTGGTTCTTAGGGAGAAAGGGAGGAGTCTTAGCCTAATAGCATCATTTGTGACACCATTAATCTTTAAGGTGTCACAAATCTCAAGAAAGCTAGCTATATGCGCGTTTGGATCTTCATCTTGAATTCCATTATATTACACATACTGCTGCACCATTTGAATTATACTAGGCCTTAGTTTGAAGTTATTATTATCTACAGTAGGGCGAACTATGCTTGATTCTATACCCTCTAGATTCGGCCTTGCATAATAGGACATAGGCCTATGCAGGGCTTCCTATATGGTTGGTTCTTCCATTCTTAAGGTAGAAAATGACTCGGAATCCTCAACCGGTATTTGGAGAGTAGGGCCTTGAAATTGCGATATTCTCCGAAGAGTAAGCTCAATTTTGTGGTCCAAGTCATAAATAACCGACGGATTTCCGCGAGTCATGCACTAGAAGAGGAGAAGATTAAGGAAGCGACAAAAAAACTAGAAAAAAGAGTTAAAAAATTTTAAATAGATTTTTTTTAATGTTTTAACTCCCGAACTTCCCGAGGGCTACCCGATGAAGGGTTCACAAGGTACTAGACAAGATAGTGGTATTTAAGCCACATTGCTCTTTTCAAGAGAGTTAGGTGGTGTAGAAAAATCGTGATGTGGGTTTCTATTAATAGCGTTAATATGTTTTTAAGAATTTTGAATTTTTTTTTAGAAGGAGGGTGAGAAAGAGAAGTGATAAAAGTAATAGGTTTGTGTTTTTGAATTATCAACAAAAGTTGCTCCCCAACAACGATGCCAAAAACTTGGTGGACAAATATTTGCAAAGAGAATAAAACCGAACTAGCAATCCATCTAGGCAAGTATACCTATCAAATTGTAGCTAGGAGGCACAAGTGTCGTATTAAAATGTGGGAACAGTTTAGTAATCTTACTCACATGAAGACTATTATCTTATCGAAATTTTTTTTAGGGTTGTTTAACTAAAAGACTAGCAGAAGAAAACTACTTGCGATTAAGTAAAGAGCTACTAAAAGTGATTACAACGAGGGGTTGAAACGATGATAAAGAGAAGCACTCGATCGAGAATCACCTCGTCAAAAGTTGATTAAAGATGCGATAATAAAACTAAGCTTAATAGGGTAAAGTTCCTTGACCTTGGAGGTTCCCAAAGCTTGAGCACGGTTCTCTCAAAGTCGTGCCAACTGAGTTTAGGAAGGTCCGACCGAACTCTCGTACAAATCGGAGACCTAAAGCTCGCTTTATACTGTAAGGCCCGCTATTGGATTTCACTCCAATCCGGGAGATTTAACGTCTGCCTCTCTCGAGGGGTGCATGCAACTCTCTTTACTCTTGAGTTTTCACTCCAAAGAACGAGCCTCTCGTCTAGATAAGAGTGGAAACAAAAATGGAAAATATATATCGATGATATATCTCCAAACATGATTATTCAAGAGTAAATCTAAGGCCTAAACCCTAAAAAGAAAAAGTTAACTAAAGCATCATAACTTAATTCACTCGAGCCTCGAATCATCAAGATCAAGTACTAGGAGGATTAGTTACTCATGGTGAAGTGGAGGAAGAGAGATGAGTAGGAGTGCATGGAGACAAAATGGAGACAAGTAAAAATAAAGACACTTTATATTAATTCAAAGAGAGCTTATAAATTGAAATAAAATACTATTACACTTTCATGGACTGAAAACTATGCTAGCATTAACAGTAAACTACTAAAGAAATTACAAGAACTATAACAAAAGAGTAGAACTAAAATAGAATTAAGAAAGGCTAAAAATGAGAAAGGGAGAGAGGAAGAACACTAAAGGAAGAGCTGAAAATGGCAGCACTTCCCCTCTCCAATTTTCTCTCTCGAAAACACAAGGGGTAGGGCTCAATTTATAGAAGTTTCAAAGAGCGGGACATGCCCACCCCTCCAGTCATGCATGGGGGTTGACCTCGGTACAAAATCTAGTGGGAAATGATGATTGCCTCGGTACGGGTGACGTGTATTAATGGCGGCAGCCGGCTTTTTGGAAGAGAAGGACTTGTTCTCTAGCAGCAGGCCCTATGCAGGGAGGGCTCGACGAATGGCAAAGAGTTCGTCGAATGGCGAAGAAAAGGAGAAGGAGGAGTACGACGAAGATGGGTGAGTTCGACGAACTGGGAAGAATTCGTCGAACGAAGAAGGGAGCTCGTCGAAGAAGGGTGAGTTCGACGAACTGGTAAAAATTCGTCGAACGAAGAAGGGAGCTCGATGAACCAGGAATGAAGGAGCTATTTGTCGAACGCAGAAGAGACGTTCGACGAATGGGGGAGAGAAGGCAGAGTTTGATGAACTAGGAAGAGTTCGTCGAACGGAGAAGGGAGGCGTTCGATGAATGGCGAAGAGTAGAAGAAGGAGGAGTTCGACGAAGAAGGGTGAGTTCGATGAACTGGGAAGAATTAGTCGAACGGAGAAGGGAGCTCGACGAACCAGGAATGAAGGAGCCATTCATCGAACGCAGAAGAGGCGTTCGACAAACGGGGGAGAGAAGGCGGAGTTTGATTAAACAGGAATGAAGGATCCGCTCGTCGAACACAGAAGAGGCGTTCGACGAAGGGGGGAGAGAAGGTGGAGTTCGACGAAACAGGAATGAAGGAGCTGTTCGTCGAACGTATAAGAGGCGTTCGACGAACGGGGGAGAGAAGGCGGAGTTCGACGAACTAGGAAGAGTTCGTCAAATGGAGAAGGGTGGCATTCGACGAATGCTTGATCGACGAATTCTGAGCTCGACGAATCCTGGCTGAAAAACTGCAAACCTGCAAAGAAAAGAGAA